>JANAVB010018196.1:1353532-1704590 GCA_029216955.1 Iris pallida | reverse complement strand
GTTCATTTTTTAATGAATTATGTCAGAGAGTCATCGATAAAACAAATGGAACAACTTGAAATTGAGGTTGCAAAAACTTTATGCTTATTAGAAGATTTTTTCCTCCATCATTTTTTGATGTTATGGTGCATCTCACAATTCATCTTGCACGAGAAGCTCGAATTGGTGGGCCAGTACAATTTCGTTGGATGTACCCCTTTGAGAGGTAATACATTGCATTTTAAATTAATTATAAGCTTATAAATTATTCTATACTCTTCTAATATAGTTTTTATTTAGATATTGAAAGTGCTAAAAGGATATGTTTAGAAATCGCTCACGGCCTGAAGGATGTATAGCAAAAGGTATCTTGCTGAAGATTGCTCAAGTTTTTGTAGCGGGTACATAAAGCAAGCTGCTGAAATTGGTGTTCAACATAGACGCAATGATGATTTGAGAATGAAACTATTGGAGGGAGGAGGCCAATTTCTAAGGAAAATTTGAGGACTATGTCTTCTGACATGTTAGAGATTGCTCATCGTACGTTTTGTTTAACAGTTCTGAAGTTGAACAATATTAATAAGTATGATACCAAATTTAACATATTTTCACTTTAGTTCTTATGTGCTTGTAATTTTAACAGAATGCATTTAGAGGACTGAAGCATTGGATAGGCGTCTTTTGAAGAATGAAGTCTGTTACAAAGGAGACATACAGAGACTTTCATAGGATGGCTAGCAAATAAAGTTAAAATGGGCCAAACTGACACTATGTCGAGCACAATAAGGTGGCTAGCATGTGGACCTAAAAAAGATTAGTATCGTTCTCAGGTTATGTCATTAATGGTCATCGATTTCATACCAAAGCTGCTGAAAAAAGCACACAAATAGTGATGTTTCAATTGAAGCAGAAACAATTTGTCGATCTAGTGCAAGAGACACATCTCATGTCGTGGGAAACGTATCTATTATGGGGTTATTAAAGACTAATTTTGCTTGACTACTACATTTCCAAGTTCCTTTATTTCAATGTGATTGGGCAAACATGACAATGGTGTCAAAGTTGATGAGGGATTTACATTGGTTAACCTTCACCAAGGACAAAGTCAATTCGAAAAAGATCCGTTTATTTTATCGCAAGCAAAGCAAGTATTTTATTCAAGAGATAGTGATACATCACATTGGTATGTTGTTCTAAAAGCACCTCAAAGAGGTTTATGAGTTGGAAAGCTGCGAAGAGAATGCATACATGCCATGTGCACCATTAGATGTCTCCCCCTTCACAACTATGGGGAGGACGTCGTCATCCCGACGATCTGCCTGCAGTACTCGAACTTCCCCCTTGGTAGAATCTTCGTAAACATATCAGCTCCGTTCGTCTGTATGCACCTTCTCAAGCGCCGCATCCTTCTTCTCAACCACATCCCGTATCCAATGATACCGGGTCTCGATGTGCTTGGACCGGCTATGAACGTCTGATTCTTCACAAGGTGGATCGCACTCTGACTGTCGCAAAGCAAAGTATACTGCTCTTGCTTCAGTCCCATTTCCTGCAAAGCTCTTCATCCACACAGCTCCTTGCAAGCCTCCGTCGCCGCAATGTATTCCGCCTCCGTCGTCGACAAGGCAACACCTTCTGCAACCGCGACTGCCACGACACGGCTCCTCCCGCAAACATCATCACGTAGCCCAAAGTCGATCGCCTCGTGTCTACATCTCCAGCCATATCAGCGTCGGTATACCCGACCAGCTTCGGCTCGTCACCACCAAAAGAAAGTCTCCAACCGGCAGTACCCTGAAGGTATCGTAGAATCCACTTAACCGCACTCCAGTGTACCCTTCCAGGATTTGAAAGATACCTGCTAACCGTACCAACTGCGTGAGCAATATCTGGCCTCGTACACACCATAGCATACATCAGGCTTCCCACAGCTGAGGCATATGGAACCCGCTCCTATCTTCCTTTCGTCCTCGGTAGATGGACACTGCTCCTCAGTGAACTTAAAGTGAGCCGCGAGGGGGGAACTCACTTTCTTCGACCCGTCCATCCCGAAACGCTGAAGTACCCGATGAATGTACTTCTTTTGGGACAAGTGTAGCAGCTTGGACTCTCTCTCGTCGGCTGATCTCCATCCCAAGAATAGTCTTCGCTGCGCCCAAATCCTTCATAGAGAAGGCCGCGCCCAGTTGGCGCTTCAACTCCGCTATCCTAGTGGCATTCCGACCCACTAATAGCATATCATCCACATAGAGCAATAAAATGATGAAATCATCCTCGGCAAAATACCTCACAAATGCACAATGGTCCGACGTCGTCCGTGCATAACCATGCTCCCCCATAAACGACTCGAACTTTCTGTACCACTGCCTCGGAGCTGCTTCAGACCATACAAGCTCTTCCTCAACCGGCAGACCAAATGTGACTTGCCCTTCTCACAGAATCCCTCCGGCTGCTCCATGTACAACTCCTCCTCAAGATCACCGTGGAGGAACGCCGTCTTCACGTCCATCTGCTCGACCTCCAAGTCGAAACTGGCTGCTAATGCTAGCACCACCCGAATAGACGAATGCTTGACGACAGGCGAAAAGATTTCATCATAATCCACGCCTTTCCGCTGACCGTAGCCTTGACTACCAGCCTCGCTTTGTATCGAGGGCGAGTAGCATCATCCGTCTGCTTCACTCTGAACACCATCGATTCTTCAAAGCCTTCTTGCCCTTTGGCAACCGCACCAGATCATAAGTAGAATTGGTGTGCAAGGAACTCATCTCCTCCTGCATAGCCACCATCCACTCCTGCCTGTGTTCGTCTTCCATAGCCTCTGCGAAACTTTCGGGCTCTCCCCGTCAGTCAGTAGCACATACTCATCCGGCGAGTATCTCGTAGATGGTCGACGATCCTGTTGCTCCTTCTCAGTGGAGCCACTGGTGCTGGCTGTATACCGACAGCCTCCTCCCTTCAGGAACTGCCTCCCCGGCATGCTCATCCTCCTGAGGGACACCCTGACCACCATCAGCAGGCTGATGATCAAGGTTGGGAGCAACTCCATGTACGCGGCTCCCCCATAAACTGGATCCTCCGCGATGTCTTCTGGAAACTGCTCGAAGCGAAATGACTCTAACTCAGGCAATTCCTCAGCCTCAGAAGGCGTCTCGGAATCCTGAGTGTTGGTCATGGTCTGATCCTCGACGAACACCACGTCCCTGCTTCTGTAGAGCTTTCCTTCCACTGGGTCGTAGAGATAGCCAAACTCATCCCGACCGTAGCCGACAAAGACGCATCGCCTCGTCTTCGGCTCAAGTTTGGTCCTCGTCCTTCGGTACATGCACGAAGGCCTTACAACCAAACGCCCGCAGGTGACTGTATGACGGCTCTTTGCCGTACCATACTTTGTCAGGCACATCACCCTGCAAAGGAGCACTAGGAGACAAATTAATAATATAAGCAGCTGTGAGAAGAGCCTCACCCCAATAACTGCCCGGCAAGTTTGCTTCTGACAGCAAACACCGCACCCTCTCCATCAGTGTCCTGTTCATGCGCTCCGCTACACCATTGAGCTGAGGTGTCTTTGGCGGAGTCTTCTGGTGTCGTATCCCTTGCTCTCTGCAATACGCATCAAAGGGACCGATGTATTCGCCGCCATTGTCGGACCGAACACACAACAACTTCTTGCCCGTCTCCCTTTCAACGGAGGCCTGAAACTCCTTGAAAGTAGGCAGCACCTGATCCTTGGTCTTTAAGGCATAGACCCAAACCTTCCTGGAACAGTCATCAATAAAAGTCACAAAGTAAGAAGCACCACCAAGAGATTTTACCTTCATAGGACCACAGACATCCGAGTGAATCAACTCGAGCAACGTCGGCTTCCTCGAACTTGGGTGACTCTGGAAAGACACCCTACTTTGCTTCCCAGCCAAACAGTGCGTGCATTTCTCCAACTTTGTAGACTTGAGCCCCGGAATCACTTTCCTGTTCACCAAGTAGCTCATCCCCTTCTCGCTGATATGGCCGAGCCGCCTGTGCCACAACTCGGTAGACGCGTCACTGACTGCGTTCACCTCCTGTGCCCCCTCTGCGCTCCCCTCCATATAGTAGAGACCGGACTTCTTGCTTCCTCTGGCAATCACCATCGAACCTCTGGAAAGCTTCCACTGACTATTCCCGAAGAGACTGAAGAATCCCTCGTCATCCAACCTTCCACCGACACCAGGTTGAAACGGATATCAGGGACATGACGAACATCCTTGAGAACAAGAACCGACCCGTCTTCGTTCTCAAATGCACATCTCCAACGGCAACCGCCTTCGACAATCTCCGTTGCCCATCTTCAACACGCCACAGTCGCCTGTCGTGTAAGTGGCAAACAGTGCCCTATTGTGAGATACATGCGCTGAAGCCCCTGAGTCCACCAGCCAAGAATTGTCATCGCAGGCGAGGTTAGTAATGACCTCATCACCTACGACGATCACATCGCCTCCATGTACCGAGGCCGCCGCTGTAGTGTTCTCTTCTTGCTTCCCCTTGTCGCCCTTCTTCTCCTTCTTCCAAGCGAAACAATTCCGCTTGATATGGCCCTTCTTACCGCAATGGTAACACTCTGAGTCCTCGTACCGACCTTTGGACTTCCCCCTGCTTTGTCTCTGCACCACCTGGACCCCTGCTTTTGCCCCTTCCGCGGCTCTCTGAAACCAATGCCTCTGAGTGGTGGGATGTGGATGAAGTGCCTGAGAACGTCTCCGCATCTCTTCATTCAACACCCGCTCTTGGCAAACTCCAGACTGACCACGCCCTCTGGAGCAGAAGCGATCATAGATACTCGTACGGTCTCCCACGAGTCTGGCAAGGTACACAGCAGCCACAGTCCCTGAACTTCGTCGTCGAACTTGACTCCCATAGAAGATAGCTGGTCACCACGCCCTGGAACTCACTCAAGTGATCCGAATAGACGCCCCATCCTTGTACCGCAGACCCATCATCGTTCGGATCAGGAACAACTTGTTTACCCCGGTCTTCTTCGCATACAAGGATTCCAGCTTATCCCACAACGTCTTCGCGTGCTCAATATTGGCAACGTGGTTGTACACGTTCTCATCAACAAACTGCCGTATGTACCCACACACCTGTATGTGCTCGAACGTCCAGTCCTCCTCGGATTTATCACTGGGCCTCTCGGATGCAAACACGGGTAGATGCAGCTTCTTGACAAATAGCAAATCCTTCATCTTGCTCCGCCAATAATGATAGTTTGTGCCATTAAGGTTCACCATGCGCACGGCTTCGCGTCCATCTCTCCTCTCTGGTTCCTCTGTCAACTCCTGACACCCTTCGAACCCAAAGCTCTGATACCACTCTGATGGTATCAGCCAGAACAAAACCTATGCTCTGATACCACTCTGTTGGTATCAGCCAGAACAAAACCTGGCTCTGATACCACTCTGTTGGGAAAGAAACGCGGAAAACCTTTTCCCAAACCGGAGAGTACCTGCGAGAGGACCGAGCAACAACGCACGAACCAAAAATGAACACAAAGCAAACCACGCAGACACAGAGAATTTTTGACGTGGAAACCCTTGCGGGAAAAACCACGGGACGATCGGAGTCCAACCCTGAGAAGCCTCCACTAATGGAATAGAAGAATTACACCCTCTACAAACTCCTCCGATCCAAATCGGATCCCCACAACACTCAGAGAAAGAACAACGATTACAAGGCTACGAAGAACGAGAACGACGAGTAGAGATTACCCGAACACGATCTCCTCCGAATATCAACCTTCAATCCTCCGCCTTCTTCTCCGAAGTGCAATGGCACTCTTGCCTCTTCTCTCGAACTTTTTGTGTTATCCAATACTTGCGATGATAAATTAGGGTTGAGAAAACTCATATAACTCCCCAATCCCGCAACCAACCTGGACGTTGGATTAGATCCAATGATGAAAACTCATCCATAATCCGCTTCAGCCCCCGACAACACAGAGTTCGGCCAGAACTCTGTGCGGGGCAGCCAGCACCTACTGGCCAAACGCTGGCTGGAACAACCAGACCGAGTTCGGCCAGAACTCGGCCTGGGACCGAGTTCGGGCCGAACTCGGATCCTCTGCTCCCAGAAGCTCCAGCAGCAGCAGCAGCAGCAACGTCGCCTACTTCCCGAGCTTCTCCGACTTCGGACGGCGCTCGTCGCACTCCGGG
The DNA here is from genome assembly GCA_029216955.1 of Iris pallida. Classification (NCBI taxonomy): domain Eukaryota; kingdom Viridiplantae; phylum Streptophyta; class Magnoliopsida; order Asparagales; family Iridaceae; genus Iris; species Iris pallida. The sequence goes on along the minus strand of JANAVB010018196.1, from coordinate 1,698,423 downwards.
GTCTTCTCCACATAGGTTGGGAACCCCACCCACTCCAACAAGATGTGGTACAACTTGATCCGAATCTTGATGGTGAAGGTTATGTAAGACATGATTGTGAGAAAATACTTCGGACGAGGTAAATAATTTCTTGACCTGTACGACATTTTAATATTTGATGTGTTACATTATTCATTAAACTGCAGTTATTGAATATGTTGCAGGTATATGGTGCTACCGAGTATTAACTAAGATGGGAAACCATGTCATAGGATCGAGCTAAAGTGCTTCCTCGATATCTAGATTTAGTCCGCACTACTTCCTACTATATCATTTCTTTGAATAGGCTGATGTTGGTTCTATTGTAATTTTTTTTCTAGAATGTTTCAAATGTTAATGTTTATGTTGCCAGTAGGCACCGAAGAAGTGTTCAACTATGTATGCAGGGGACTTGGATATATTTGTGTTTTGTTCAGATTCTGTTTATGTTCAGATTTTGTTTATGTTCAGACATGCCTATGTTTTGTTAGATTTTGTTTATATTCAGATTTTGTTTTGTTCAGATTTTGTTTATATTCAGATTAACTGGAAGAAGTATCCTGAATTTCAAGTCAGTCCAGCCTCATCCAGGTTCTTTTCTTCTGTTATTTAACTTCAATTTAAATTATTTTTTTGTTGCCTAAACTTTTCTCAGTTATTCATTGATCTTGTTTTCTTGTAGGGAGCCCCTTCTCTGATATCAAGTTTTCAAATCCATATAACAAGGTGACTTGATGTATCTGGGTTTCCTGTGAATGTAGGTAGGATATCTACACTACCTGAACATCCCTTGCAGACCCTAAACACTAACTTACAAATTGTACTAAGGTTTAGGAAGACCACAAATTCTGTACATAGCAATTCTTTTAATAAGTAGTTTCTAAAAGAATCAACCAGTTAGCAAATATCAATACGCTTAGAGAAAGTTAAATAGTTATAGAAATAAACATCCCCAGATTTCAACGAGAAAATCGTAATAAAGCTTTGTTAATGATTTAACATATAATGTTCCCTCGTTCCTATCAGCTCGAACTTTTGGCAATATTAGTTAACCAATATTTCTTGTAGTGATAGCATGCACTGTGCTCCCTGTTTTAACTAATGCGTGGCCTGATACTTCAAAAAGTTGTAACTAGTTGATTTTCTTTTACCTTTTGAAGTAATGGGATATGGTCTATCTTATGTAGCTGTATGGCTGCTTATGAAGTGCATTAGTGAATCGGTGCTAGTAGCTGGACAACGTTTTCTGAGGTGGCCTAGTCAGTAGGGACTAAGGACCCTAAAAGTGCCAAGTAGGTGCATAGGTGAAGCTTTGTAACCATTCATTTTAGATAGTACTGATGCAAGGGGAAAACAATTTCAAACACTATGGAATTTGGTTTTAGAAAATTTACATGTTATAGATCAAGTTTGGATTCTCAAGTACTTACTCTCCAACCGATAGAATTTTACTTCAAATCCTATTGATAGCACCCTAGCTTTATTTCCTCCGCGCTTCTCAATGTTTGTGTGTAGAGAGAGTACTTAAGTATTGCCTAGCACTTTGCAGGCTTCTAATTCCATTCATAAGATACAATGATTCTTCCGTTATCACATACTCATAAATATTTATATACTTCTAAGGTCTTTTCCCCCTAGACTTGATTTTAACACTTTCATAAATACAGGAACCAGTTCTTGTAACACAACTTGTAAGAGAAACTACAGCTGTTATGCAAGAGTTCACACAATCAGGGTATGCTAATGAACTATAATTTCTTTTCAAAATATTTTTGACAACTTTCTTGCACTAGTTGTAACAGAAAATACTTTTTTTTATGTGGAGTGAGAGAGTCCATTCATTCACAGTGTGATGATCATTTATATACTTAAAAAGAAGTTGTTTGATCTTTTTTTTACTCTTTATAGAAACTTCAGATGGTGGTGATATGATATGTACGAAATAAGTTAGTTAATATGACTCTACCAAATTTACTTGTAGCAAAGAGAAGCTTAGTTGCGATGGTTAATGGAATATTAAATACATTCATGATAATTTTTTGTCAAGATAGACTACTATTTGAAGTTGAAAACATTGTTGAGTACTTGATTTGTGGGCAAGGTTTGTAGTATTGGCCAACACCGATATGTATTGGCTATATTGTGATGGTTTTGGCATGTCTTTATTTGATACTGAACCCACTTACCGGTCGATACTAGCTTATATCCACATTGGGGCTATCTTTCCCTGTAAATTGAACAAATAATTTTGTTAGCTTTTGAACAAAAAGTGTTGACACAATTTTCATGTGGTAGAAAGATCAACCTATTGCAATGTGTAGACAAGGTTCATTATAGACCAACTCAGTCTTAATTGTTCCTTGGATGGTGTTTATTGAAATGCATTCTGAATGCCGCATTTTATTCACTTTTAGCACAGCACCTGCTCTTTATCATGTAGTGTTGTTTCTATTTTTAATTATCATGTAGCATATTTGAATGGACATGCATGGAGAATCATAGAAAATCTGCATATGTGAATGGACATGCATGTAGCATACTTTAAACACTTACTTTACATAAAGGTCTCCATGTGTGCAACATTCCCTTAATATCTTCGACTCTATCAGGTCCCACAATACAGAGCAAATCTGCATTTGATGATCTATACCTATATCATTCTACCAGATACATTTTAAGGAACGAAAGTTGTGAATATGTCGGGATATGGTGAAGTAAGCTCCATTTATCTTTATAATATGTTTTTAATAATATATTGGTGAAGAACTTTTAGTTCTTATTATATGCTTGTTTTATGAAGTCTTCCAAGAAAGGTACAAAAGAGGAGATCAGCAAAATTCTACTGCCATAGCGAAAACCATGCAAAGAGGAAATGGAGGTCTAAGAATATCACACGAAGACTCAAACTCTCCATCTAACATGTCGCCTAATATACCAAGTGACCAAAATCAATCAAATTCTAATGTGTCTGGAAAGAAGAATACCAGGGGTAAGTCTAAAATGGATCATATTCGCAAGAGAAAAAATCCTGTTCCAATTGATTTCAATGAGAGAGCCCAACCGATTGGAGATACTGCGGCTCAATTTGCTAGTTTTCTGGGTTCGACGGCAAGAGAATTAATACCGGTGACAATGGAGCATTGGACGGACCTTACTGATGATTTTAGACATCAAATATGGGACTACATCACGGTAATATTATATTTGTCATACTTACATAATAGACATAGCTTCCCCCTCTGTGCATCCCCTAACCTCTAAGCCTGTTCAGACTACAACCAACCCCTCATACTTGCTGAACATGTACATAAGATGATTTTAATTGACTGTTATGTTTTTCTTATAGCAAAAGTATATACTTGATGATTGCCACAAGACATATACATTCCAAAAGTTGGGAAAGCATTGGCGTGATTATAAATCTAGTTTGATGAAAGACGTGATGGAACAAGCAAAAGTTGTCGGTCTACCACGAGCACTCGCCCTACTCAAACCTGACAATGTACCATTCTTTAAAGATTGGAAGGCTTTTGTAATGAAGAGAAATACTCCAGAATTTAAGGCAAGTGTTTTTGGATAATTTTACTTTTATTTCCTTATTTTTTGGCTCTAAATCTTTGCTATTACCATGTAGGAGAGAAGTGAAAGATTCAAAAAGATGCGAAAAAAGTCAAATTTTGTTGCATACAACTAGTCGTAAGGGATATGCTCGTCTAGAGGATGAAATGGTAAGGGATATGTAATCTTTGCTATTACCCATATGCTTCTTACCTAAAAACTGTTTTATCACCTCAGTCATTTCACTAGGCTTAGTTGATTTTTTTATTCTCCGTTTATTACCAAAAATTTGTCTTGTAGCGTCAACAAAGTGATGATCCTGATTCCATACAAAGAGTTGATATATGGATCAAGGGACATCAGAGGAAGACGGGTACATTGAGTGAAGAGGCTAAGAGAATTTTGGTAAGTGCTTGTTATTTATTTATTACTCTTTGTTCTACATTACACATGGAGCATTGTTGTTGTGTTTGCAGTTCTTGACATAGTTGTAGTGTTTATGGTTAGGTAAAGTTTAGAAGGGTAATAGTTCAGGAGGTTGTTCCCAGATTTATATTTTACTTTCCGTTCTACATTACACATGGACCAACATATGCATATGCTCACATTGGTTAGCTTTTTCCTGCAATAAGCTCAATCAAATAGGAAAAAGATATTATTATCAAGCCAAAAACAGACATGTGAAAATATGAACTCTTGGTTAGACAGTTTATAAGAGGCAGGATGCATTACAAAGTACTATAAGAATAAGCTGGCAATTTATATTTCAGGACCACTACTGGGACAAAAATCTTTTATAGTAAACAAACATAATATATATGCTGGCTTTATGATACTTCACTTGACCCTATTAATTCAACTAATATAAAGTTACATTGATGTCACTTATCTTCATTTGTTTATTATAACATCATGTATTTTAGAACTTCCTATCTGATAACTTGGAAAAAAATACAATTGGGGTTTCAAAATCCCCTTACATCCTAGGAAACACGGTTAAGCCAAAATTCAGGGACACGGCCATATCGTGTCATATCAGACATACTGGGTACGAAATGGACATTCTAAACTAGACCACGCAAATATTTCAGTTGGGAATTTCAGGACCTTTATGCCACTACTGGGATAATTCATTAAACACTCTACTCTTATACATAGGATGTGAATACATAGGATGCATTCGCAGAGGATACCGTTAGGGTATGGGTATTACCATAGTTACCTGTATACATCTTGGGTATTACCATAGTTACCTGTATACCTCCTCTACCTTGCTAATATCAGTTATAACTTTGGTAGATATTGTTTATCATTTGTTTATATACTTATATCAATCTAAAATCATATATTGTACTATTTATTGTTAGGATAACATAGAAGATGTTCATAAGTCGACAACTGCTTCAGAAAAAAATTCTTTTGAAGTTGATGCTGTTTCAAAAGTAATTGGCCCCGAGCGACGAGGAAGAGTAAGAGGGCTTGGCTTTGGGGCGACTCCTTCAAAAATAGAAGGCCAAAAATTTCATCGTGACAAATTCAGTAGATTGGAAAGTGAGTTGATTGAATTGAAAAATTTATATCAAAGCATTGCTGAAAAGGTTAATGGGACAAATAATACTGTAAGTTTTACACTTCGACATAATTTCTTTGTTCTTTATTATCTACTGTCTTGTTCAAAAGTTAATATTTTTTTCATTCATGTAGCAACTTGAAAACTCAAACACGGTGGGAAATGCTAACTCAAACTATGTGGTTCAAAATTCCTCCAATCGCGAGAAAACACAAACAAGACGTGAGAAGGAAAATGCAGAAATTCCAAGTACCCCTAACGTTGGGACAAAATGCAAATTGTTGAATTGGGAGACTGGTTCAGAAGTTGTTGCGATCGGTGAGATTGCATCTACAAATCCCAAAGATTTGGTCCATCATGTGGCTTTAGGACAAGAGTGCTATAAACTTTGGGTTCATGAAGTACTTGATTATGAATTGACTTTGTATCGACCGACCCGAGAGTTTTTTCTTCTACATGAGGCTTTATCAAGTACAATTGCATGGCCTATCAAGTATATCAGATTCGACTAGTGGTAACACTTTTGAGATAAGGTAATATGACTATCATTTTCTCTTATAGAATTTACATTTGCAATAAGATTTATTTTTCTTGCTCTTAAAAGCATTTTCCAGACCCCCAACACCTTTTAGATTTGTTTTAATTAATGATGCTCATGAATTCAGCCCTTTCCTCTAGAGATATGGACATGCATGATGCTATTTTATCTTATGTTAGCTATGGGTGCTGTAGTAACCTATAATTATTATAAAACCATTCGCTGATTTGTTGTATCACTTATGAACAACTTAAAAAATTGGTTTGAAACTTTGAGATATCATGAACCTCATGTTAAAGAATGCTTTCAGATATATGCCACCAAAAATTTTGGTTTGAAAAAAATGTAGTGGCAACAAAAGTGGCCAAAAGCGACTTCCTGGTTTGAAACTTTGGTTTGAAACTTTGTATCCAAGTTTTGTAGTTTCTGGTCTATTACAGCCTAAAAGTGGCCAAAAGCGACAAAGATTGACCAAATATTCCTAGAAGTGGCAACAAGTTTTTTTCTTCAAATTTGGTCGAAACTTCAGTTTTTCTTTCAAATTGGCTGACCTTTACTACACTGGGCCAAAATTGCCAATAACTTTCAACAAATTGTTTGAAACTGGTTGCAATGTGTAGTTGACTTGGTTTTAGCTTCTTGCACTGGTTATCAAGTATATGCTGCAGGATCCGTATTTGATATTGGTTTTGGCAGTTTTGAGTAGTCTTGGTGGTCTTTCTGGTTTCATTATCAGCTTTGGTCGATACTAGAAACCTTGCTAAGTAGTCATAAGTTGGATAAATATTTTGCTTGCTTACTAGATCATCTAATAAGTGTTACGTCTTCAAGTAGTATCGAAGTCTTGTTATGTAGACATTATTGAATGAATACATACTGAAGTACAGATCTAATTATACTCTAAAGGCATACTTCAGTCACGTGTGGTGCACATGTATACTTTCTCAATAATGCAAGAACTTTTAACGCCAAGCAACTGAATTTCAACAAACTAAAATGTAGCACGGACATAGATACGGCACGACATGGTAAGGAAACGAAAAACTGACACATTATCCATTTTTGATGTTCTAATGTTTATTGAGTATCCGGCTTGTGTCCAATATGTGTTCGATATGAGTTCACTTTTTGAAGGTGTCTGTGCTTCCTAGGCAAATTACCCTCGCGCGTTGTCAGTGCTATGATAAACCGTGCACATATTTTTTCTGTCAGTCGAGAAATTGACTTTGGTGCTTATGCCATGTTACTACTATTTGTGCTTTCATTCATTTCCTTGAAATAGGAGTGCGGATGACAACTAACCCTTTCAAATGTTTTGGATCAGTACAGATATTTTTTGTTTGTCAAGTGAATTCCATATAGAATTGACCGATGAAGACATCAACCCTTCCATCTTGCTTAACATGCCAGTCCGTATTTATAATGTTGCGGTATCTATATATACATAGTGGTATTTTTTCTATGCTCTGTTGGGTTTTGCTTAAAGTTCTTACTTCATTGATCTGACCAGATTTTTTTTTTCCTAGTGCTCCTGGCTTCCCCCTTATATTTTGTGCTTTGAAGCAATGAAGATGACCGCGTATTTTGCTGTTTACTTGGAGGATGAAGATGTGGACCTGACAATTATTGATTGTGGATGCATGGAATGAAACAATAGACCTACGATTTAAGTATTCAATCTTGTTTTTGTAACACTTTATAAAGTGAATTTTTATTTGAATACTCCTTATTTTGTTGTTTATTTGGAGGATGAAGATGTGTTCCTAACCGTTATTGATTGTAGATGCATGAAATGAAACAATCTATAAATTTTGTATTGACCTATGTTTTAAGTATTCAAGCTTGTTTTTGTACATGATTTTACAATATTGTTTCAATGAAAGTTAGAAGTTTTTACAATTGTTGTGTGCATTTTATTAACTAATTTTGCATTTGGATGGTATGAAATATTAATAAATTTACTCTCTACAACTGTTTTGTATTCAAAAGTTGAATTGGCGAACAGGCAGAAAACAAAATTAAAAAAAAAATGAACAGAATTTAAGGCGTACAAAACATGTCCTAATAGATATGCAGAAGTGACTTTTTACGACTTACATTGAAAGTCATAATTGACTTATAACGCATACATATATATGCTGTAATTGAATTATTATGACATATTCACAAATACAGTTCACGGCATACGTAGAACGTCGCGAAAGAACCATAGACGGCATTCAAATTATGCCGTAATAAAATAATAACGACATTCATAAACTCACTCACGACACAAAATGAATGCCGTAAAATATAATCCACGGCATGCAAAGTATGTCGTAAAAACTAGAGGTTTTTTACGGCCGGGGCTAATACGGCATGCGTTTGCACGCCGTATGCCTGCCGTAAAAAGTGATTTACGGCATACTTTGCACGCCGTAAAAACTAATATTTCTTGTAGTGAAAGACGGGTTCATCGGAGCCACCCACCTTAGCGTTGTTCGCATCGGCCGAGCGATACTCCGAGCGCGCCTTTGATAGTCTAAGTCTGGATTCATCTTTGACGGACCATTGTAAGTCTTGCATCGATTCGCATCGATGCTTCATCTGGTCGACGCAACTCTTCGAGTCGACGGCTCGTTTGAGTTGTTGCACTTGCCGTTTGAATCGGCGTTCCGCTAGGGTGGAGCGGGTCATTACAAGTATATATTCCAATTTTTTTAAAAATCTATCCAAATACCTCCAATTTTTTTGAACAGTCGAAAAATGGTTGAAATAGTAAGGGATACTGTGTGTGTTTGATTGCAAGGTGAAAAATATGTGTAAAAGAAATTAATTTCACGCAATTATTTTTCTTGGAAAAAAATTTCATGGTATTTTAAAAATTTTCCATGAAAAACTTAATTTAGGTGCTTGATTATCATTATTTTCCATGAAAAATAGTTATTTTCACAAAAATAATATTTTTTATAAAAAAATAATATTTTTCTATGGGTTGGACAAGTTTTATTTTTCACCATTTTAGAAAAAAATATATGAAAAATGATAGTTTTTTGGAAAGTAATTCCATGAAAAATATAAGCTATCAAACACTACAATTGGTGAAAATATATGATGGAAATATTTTTCATGAAAAAAAAAAAATCTAATCCAACAATGTTTCATATTAAAGATTGGGTGTATTTGGTAGTTTTCCAAAGAGTGGGAATACCGAATACATGATAGTTTCTATAATTTGAGTAGAATTTTCTAAAATATCCCAATGATAAAACAAAAAAATAAGAATGTAACGTCAACGTCTGGATCCACATACATACTCACAACAATGATCACAATCGAAGGAAGAAAAGGTCTCGGTGCACTGAAGAACACCGATTAGGATTTTTCTAACGTGTATGTTGCCTTTACCAACATTAAATATATTTGTATTACTTTTCCTTTGGTTATTGTCTTTTTTTTTTTAAAAGTATGTTTATTAATACTATTGACCGATTTTGATAAAACACTACAATATTACACCAAATATCAAATAAGTACAAAAAGTTTTAATTAGTTATGAATACATGTTATATTTTATGCCGAATGATGAACATTGAATGTTTCTTAACACGTGCCAAAAGGGCAGACGTTAGAGAAAATCTGAAGAGATGAGCAACAAAATGATTGTCATTGACGGATCATTGAGCAAATCCCTTGTTCGGCTCGTGTTGTGTACAAAAAGTAGTGTCGGATCCGGACCTGACTAAAATCAAAGCTCATATTCAACTCTCTTATATTACTATTGTGCTTGTTTGTTTTTTAATTGAAATAGAAAAATTGATGATTTTGAATTATAGACAAAACTGAAATCCAAATTGAACTTGTTTACCAGCTTATGAGTTTTACCCCAATCAAGATTTAGTGCAACTCGGTGAGCTTCATATGACAAAATTATAAATGTAAGATACTTCTCTCATGTAGATGAGTATAATGAAGTCGGTTGCCCGTGCAAAAAGTACAGTTCCAACTGTCTCAAATCTATGTAAGAGATGATTAATCTTTTCGACACATGTATCTATCATCTAAAGAAGTATTACTACAAGACAATAATTTTAAACATTTTTTTATTAATTAATATAAATAGTTTAATTAGAAATTTATATTCTTTATATTGAATCAATCAAATTAATAAAAAATATATTTAAATGTATAAATCGATATAAATCATCAATAATATAAATGGTTTAGTTAGAAATTTATATTATTTATATCATATTTTTATTAAAAGTGAATATAAACATATCATTAATTAATATTTAATTTAACTTTTGTAAATTTTTGATAACATTATAAATTTAAAATAACAATAATTATTTAATTAACTAAATACCAGATTTATCAAAAAAATTTATGGGTCAACTATTAATTGATGCTAGTGCACAGGAGAGAGATTTAATTAAGTAGACAGACAAATGATTTAAATGGTTGTATATGTTACAGTGTCTTAAACATTAACATTTTTATCTTTACTCTTTTCTAAGGAAATATCACTAATTTTTATTATATAGATATGTACAATGTACCAGGAAAATTAAATCCGTTGTAGGATCCAACTGGATATACACAATATTCGTTTTTAATCCGATTTGATTCGGATCGCGTGGAGCAGAAATTCCTACTAAGGGTGTTCCTTTTTACCTCCAATTAGAGGTGAATCACTAATTTGGTCTAATTAGAGGTGGAGTCACAAAAAAAAAGTCCATTAAATTTTGCATATTTAGAGCTTGACTAGTAATTAATTAGGTGCTAAAAAAGTTGTGGTATGTAGTTTTTTTTTTCAATTCAATATCTAACTAGAGGTAAAAATACCATGATTGTCACGTTCCAATTTCAAACTATGCGAGACCAGACAACGTGGTAATAGTCAAGTAATACAACCATAGAGGGATTCAACACTATTGGTTCCACAAAAATTATATTCCGTTATATAAAAGTGAACTCCACTTCACCAATAGCAAATTTTAGATATATAAATTAGGTTTAATTGCAACTTGATACTCTCAACTATTCTATTTTTTAACTTAATATCCTAAGCTTTTTTTTTGTAATAATTTAATACCCTAAAAAATTTTGGACAAAAATATTTTTAATCTAAACTTAAAACTAAACTGTTCCCTCCGTCGTACCCCTCTGGCCATCCGTCCCCTGCCGATATGAACGGACCACATTCTACAACATCAACGTAAGAGAAGTATCTTACGTTTTAAAATTTTGTGATATGAAGCTCACCGATCGAGTTACACTAATTCTTGTTTTGGGGGTAAAAACTCATAAGCTGGTAAGTAGTTCAATTTGAATTTATCCCGCTCCGATGCACTCCAATTCACTAATTAGCTCGCATAGCTATTAGTCCCATAATGTTTGTGCAAAATTCATGACCTCGTTACAAAAAATAGTAGTTAAGATATATATGTATGTCTTGTATGTATTTTATAGTACTTGAAAGAGCAAACAACTTTTTAATTTTTTTAAAAAAAATTAGTAAATATAGGTGAGAATATTTTTGGAACAAATTTTTTTACGGTAGCTTATTTTTCTTATTATATAATAGTATAGATAAAGACTAGTAACTAAAAGTGTGTCAATCATCCAAAGCTCAATATAAACTATGGCCCATTTGGTAAATCGTATTTGGAGTTGAGTTTTAGAATTTTATGGTTTTGGGGCCAAATTTATGGAATTATAGTTTGGTTGGAGATGAATTTTGATATGGAAAGTATGACCAAATCCAAAATTTGGATTTAGAAGAAAGAAAGTTGGATTTGGGAGAAAATAGTTAGTTAGTTTTTCATAATTTCATGGTTCTATTAAATATTTAGTTAATAATAATTAATAATTAATAATTAATAATTAATTAGTTACTTTTTATATATTATTTTTGTAATTATTATTTTCAGAAAATATTTAATTTAAAGTTAATTAAAAAATAACAAATATTTATTAAAAAATTAGTCATTATTATTATTCTAAAAATTAATTTTTATTATAACTAATAGTTAGTTATTATTTTTATAAAAAACTTAACTAATAGTTATTTATTATAATTATATCTAAATTAATATTTATCAACTAATAATCTTATTATTTAATATTTTAAAATAATCTTTAATAATAATTTATAACTTTGATGATCATAATTATAATCATAATTATAATAATATATTAATAATATTAATAATAATTTTATTTAATAACTTATTAACTAATATTAATTTTAATCATAATTAATAATTTATAGTCTTATTATAATCTTAACTAATAATTTTTTAATTAATATTTATTATAATCTTAATTAATAATATTTTGATCAAAATTTTAGTCATAGTTAATAATTTATAATTTAATATTTAAAAAATAATATTATAAAAATTTTACTTAATAATTTATCAATCATCATTATAGTCTTAGTTAATGATTTATTGATCATAAATATTATCATAATTATAATAGTAATTTAATTATTAATTCTAACTACAATTATAATTATAATAATAAATTAATAATAAATTAATAATAAATTTATTAACTAATTTTTTATAATAATCATAATTATAGTTTTAGTTATCAATTTATGTAGTAACATATTATTATAATCTTGATTAATTAATATATTAATGCTGATTATAGTCTTAATTAATTAATAATTTATTACAATTCAATGGTAAAAAAAATTTTAATCCAAAAAGGATTTGGATTTCAACCAAATCCAAATCCAATGGACAACCCAAATAATAAATTTGGTAATTAATATGATTTGGAAATTCAAGATTTTGATTTTGATTTAAATTTTGGATTTCTAAATCCAAATCTAAATCAAAATTTCATTTACCCAACTAGTCACAAAGGTTTTACATTCAGCGCGACTAGAGTACAATGAATAGAAAAAAAGTTCATATAAAATACTTACATCACTTTCTCTCAATTCGAGAGGAGGATTAGCATTTGACATAAACAAGTAATGAAATCATGCTCTCACAGTAGCAAAGTGAACAAGTCACAGTGTATAAGTAATACACCAATGAATAAGTCATACTCACAATAGTAAGCCACGAACAAAGTTAGAGCGTGAGCCGGTGCGTGGATGCCGAGTGCCACCGCCATGGCAGCACGCGCTCGCCTCCCTCTGCGTGCATGCTCTCCAAACAACAGTCGTATCCAATTATTTTTTCACGGTGCAGTTTTCTCATTGGCGTGCGCATACACACACATATAAAATTACTGTGAACACAAAATTCGAAAAAATTACATTCGAAGAACAAAATGCCTTGCGGATGGGCATAATCATTGATAACATGTTTAAAAAAAATTTGGTTCATAGAAAAAGCTTTTCGGATGGGTGTTCTTCGTGCTAAAAACGTTCTACTGATGTGAACATTTTTAGTCCTATAAGAACGCTGGACATATTTTAGCATATTACGAGTAATGTAGTGTTATATATATATACTAGTCATAACCCGTGTCCATAGGACATGGTTCATTTAAGATATTCCTCCTCAAAATCTTGGACCCCCAATTTTAAACGAACAATAATAATTATGAGGCCCCCATCAAAATATTAAATCCCAACCACTGCTGGATGTGAATTTTCTTTGGATTTCCCATAAAATTCCACTCTCAATAATGCTCATCCACAACCATTATGAGTGCAAACCCCACTCTTTGGATTCCCCATAAAGCCCCACTCTCAATAATGCTCATTCCCCATAAAATCTTACTCTCAATAATGCTCATCCACAACCATTATGAGTGCAAACCCCACTCTTTGGATTCTCCATAAAATCCCACAACCGTTGATTCACCAAGATTAAATCCCAACCACTCTTTATCTTGGCACAGTCAGCCCTAGGATTCAAAAACCTTTGTGTTTTGTATATATATATATATATATATATATATATAACATCAGGATACATGAAAATGTGTATCCACGACTCCATATCCTAATATTATCACTTCACAAGTTAACCGGAAATTTCTATGTATCCTGATGTTAGAAAGACATGCATGTATATATATTACATATAAATGGCGTTTGAAAACGCCCTCCAGAAGGGAATTTTCCTAAAAAGATTATTTTATTTACATTCAATTAAGGGAAGGGCGAGATTAATTAGTGCAATAATAAATTTTATTTCTTACAAAGAATAAACGTTTTCATGCTCTTATCATAATTTCAGCAAAATTTATTCTTTAACAGTAATTTCATATATATATATATATATATATATATATATATATATATATATATATATATATATATATATTCGCGATGTCCGAACACATGCTAACACAAGCGGACGCGTATGCGAACATGTTCTTAACCTGCACACCGGTGCGATCGGACATGCGCATGTTCTAATAGCGCGCGCACCCGCATATGCGGGCATAATTTTTTTTTTTTTGGGTGTCCTTTTTTCAAGTTATGCCGTGGCTCAAAGCCACCCAACCGCCCAAGAGGGGATTATACACTGGCATAATTGTTGGCTATCAATAAGACAAATGTAGCAATCACAATAAAGACACAGAGAATTAATAGTGTCACGGAACCCCAGTGGAGGTCCCTATGCAAGTTGACAGCAGAATAAACAGATGGTTAAGTTTTAGGGTTGACATTCCATGGCGGCATGTATGTCGTAGTGCTGATAGTATGTTATCACGCCTTCTCTTTGTTATGGTCAACACTCTTTCCAGCTTTCGTGTGTGTCGTGTTATCTCTATAAATAGATGCACATTCTCAGAGTGACAGAACAGAAATACCGAGAATAAATGGCAGCTTCTTTTTCCCATTCTTTCGTAGCGATGAGACTGCTGCTAGGCCTCGTGTTCATGGGCTGGTTGACGTTTTGGATCATGATGCCTACCAACACTTACAGGAACATATGGTCCCCGAAGATCAAGGCCGAGACTAATTCAACCTATTTCGGAACACAAGGTTTCCACAAAATCCTATGTAACCTAATAATTGTGATTTTGTTCTACGTTGTTTACGTGTAGCATATGTTCATTTACTTTCGGGTTTGTTTCTAATTTATGCAGGGACCAATATGCTCATTTTCACTTTCCCGATCTTGTTCATTTCCGTTCTTGGGTGCTTCTATCTCCACAAGTTGAAGACTACTGACAACAGCAAAACGTACGTTCACTTGTCATGTTACAACTTATAACGGTTATAAAGATGACGTGGATGCATGGAATAATAATCTTATGTTTCTCATGCTATATATTTGTGGGTTAATTACACCGACATTTTCTATGTTTCATGAGTATTACATGGACTATTCATTAACCATAGGGATAGTCAGTGTTATTAGTTTCTATAGAAAATATAAACCGTAGGGAATGTTCGTGTAATTAGTTTCAAAGTATGATAGTCTGTGTAATAAGTATAAAACATAGCGGTAGTTAATGCAATTAATCTTATATATTTTGATGATCGCAGTGGCAAATCCCGTAGTAGTCGCTTGGGCATATGGAGGAGACCGGTGCTAGTGAAGGGCCCTTTGGGGATTGTCTCCCTCGCGGAGCTAGCCTTCAGCTTGATTTTCTGGCACTGTTGGTATGGTATTTCTCCATGTACTTGAGCAACAGCTTCGCTAGAATCACTGAAAGGATGCTGCAGAAGACGGCGAGGAAGTGTAAGAACATCTTATATATCTTGACTAAAATTTATTTGTTTTGTTATTTCAATAAGAGCCAGTGGTCATAAAAGATCATATGTGCACCTAAATCCTATCCAAATAGGGAAAGGTTGACGTTAGTCTAAATAATCTTACTCGTATTCCTTGAGAACACTAGAGTTTTGGTAGAGTGGCAGTGACTTCAGTGACTTTAACAAGATATCACATTAATGGAGGTTCAATCTTTCTGGCACTAATTTTACAATATACCAATGTACAAAACATGCTCTCAACCAATCAAATGAATTTGGGCTTGCAAGGTTGTACATGTTGATGCATAAATATAAATATGGACATTTTAGACCGCGGTTTTGGATCACACTTTTGGACCGTCCGTCATGTGCTAGCGCCTCCATTGGTGGGTTCCGGTGACGGACCCAAATAAATGGAAGAAAGAAACAATGGAATGCTGATACGTGGCTCACGATTACGATTTACGTTCAAAGACCACATGCCACATAGCAGTTTCCTAATATATAACATACTCATTCGTCATTTATTCAGAGTTAGATGTTAGGTGATAGACTTTGATAATAGCTTTTCTTTTAGATATAGTAGAAGTCGAGCACATGCACTTGCATGACAAATATATTTCAGAATAAATAAAATATTTTAAAGTAAATTTATTTTTGAGATGGTGAATATATATATATATATATAATATATATATATATATATATATATATATATATATATATATAATTGCAATTGTTCAATAAATGTCCGGGGTCCTAACCTAGTGATAGGACGGATGGCTTCCCGAGAGGTGGTCTCGGGTTCAAGCCTCACCAGCACAGGATGGCTATATATCCGACTGGGTCCGTCTAGGGCCGTGGACACAACCACCTAGCCATCCTGTGCTGGTGAGGCTTGAACCCGAGACCACCTCTCGGGAAGCCATCCGTCCTATCACTAGGTTAGGACCCCGGACATTTATTGAACAATTGCAATATATATATATATATATATATATATAATATATATATATATATATATATATATATATATATATAATATATCATGAAATTATTTTTCAAAAGAAACTCTCATTACTATCATTTTCATATTTTCTTCCAAAATGGTGGAAAATGAAACTGGTCCAACCGATTGAAAACAGGACCGGCCGTGACCTAGGACGACCGTCCAGGGCCCCATGGAATATGAGGGCCCAAAAAATTTAATTCAAATATATATATTAGTAATCTTGTATTAAAATAGAACTAATATGTTCTCAAAAAAAAAAATAGAACTAATATGTAACATGACTCTCTTTTATCATAAAATAATTGTGGTGTAGAGATTAGTATGTTAAACTTGCAGACTAGAGGTCTTATTTCAATTCTTGATTGTAATATGTTTTAGAATTTACTTTAATTTTGTGTTTTTTAATATTTATATGGGTCCCGTTTTAAAAGCTTGTCTATGGCCCCCATGAACTTAGGGCCGGACCTGATTGAAAAATATTATTTTTAATAAAAAAACTATTTTCAGCATAAAATAATGACAATCAAACACAAAATTAAGTTCTTCATAAGAAAATTTTAAAATTCTCATAAAATCTTTTTCCTAGTTAAATTAAAATGATGCCGTGGAATTATTTATTTTTCATATATTTTTCACCTTGCCATCAAATGCATGTATTAGTTCTCATACATCCAGCCTTACATGAGCGATAACTCTTACTAATTAGTTAATATTTGTCAAAGCAGTAAGTAATTCCAGTAAGTATTGCAATACAATACAACTTACCAATATATAAGCACCTAGCGTACTATTTATCCATGACCTCTTTAATTCTGTGCGAAAATAGCAATTGTTCATGTTTCGCTGAAACCTTTCTGGAGCGGTAGTTAAATGGAAGGGCCGGGTTTATGATTTCGCAGGTGGCAAGCCAAGTTGGAGAGTGCAGGCCTACGACTCGGTCTGGTTGGGAACCTATGCCTCGCTTTTCTCTTCTTCCCGGTCACTCGAGGGTCCTCGATTCTGTCTCTGGTTGGCTTAACTTCCGAGGGCAGTATCAAATATCACATATGGCTCGGCCACATAGTCATGGCTCTCTTCACTGCCCATGGTCTTTGCTACGTCTACTGGGCATCCATGAAAGATATTTCTAAGGTACCGGCCATCAATTCCATCCGGAAAATTCTATTTTATCCGTCTGCGGGACTGGCCCATGCTGGCCCACGTCCGTGTGGCGGGCAGCTATTGGCCCTCCTGCTAACCTTTGTCCGGAGGAGCCAAAGGTTGCCTGCCACGCAGGCGCAGGCCAGCCCCGCGGGACGGGCCACCTTACATCGTTGATTCCATCCAACTCCATTAATCTCAACGATGAATGTAATTTTTTTTTTTTTTAATCGATGAATGTAATTGAGTTAATGCTATAGAGATAATTTTTTTTTGACACATTCGATACTCGATAATCACCCGATGTGACAGTGTATTATTGAATGTACTGTCCATTAGTGTGACTATGGAATGTGTCAAAAAAAATGTGTCCCGTAGTTTTATTGTTTCAAATTTAACACAACGTGATGTTTGATAAATTATTAGCAACGGAATTGAATTACTTTCTATTCTTGTTGCAGATGCTAGAGTGGGCTAGGGATGATGTGTCGAACCTCGCAGGAGAGATAGCTCTGCTCTCAGGCTTGGTCTTGTGGGCCACAACCTTCCCCGGATTAGGCGCAAGATGTTCGAGCTCTTCTTCTACACCCATCAGCTCTATGTGCTCTTCCTCGTCTTCTACCTGCTGCATGTCGGCATCTCCTTCTTCTCCTATATCCTTCCCGGCGTTTACCTCTTCATGGTTGACCGATACTTGCGGTTCCTGCAATCTCGGAAAATGTCAGGCTCGTCTCCGCCCGCCTTCTGCCATCCGAGACGGTGGAACTGAACTTCTCCAAGAGTCCAGGTGAGAAGTCATTGCAACATGGTGTTTCTGACATTCTAAGAGCCATGTACAAATCTAAAAGAACCTTTTTTAATCACTAAAAAAATGACGTTTTATGACATTCTAAGGACCACGTTTCCGTTTCTAAAAAACTAAAAAACAAGAAGACCTAAATATAAAAA
Organism: Iris pallida; assembly: GCA_029216955.1. NCBI lineage: Eukaryota > Viridiplantae > Streptophyta > Magnoliopsida > Asparagales > Iridaceae > Iris > Iris pallida. The sequence continues at coordinate 1,679,972 of JANAVB010018196.1, read as the reverse complement.
TAAAGATTTCTCATTAGTAATTTAAACGGAGGTTAAAAAATTTGGGACCTCCGATTTTTTGGGTCCTGGGTGATCGTATTACTTGTACGTGCTCAGAAACGATTCGCAATAACAATTATCAATTTTTTCTCTGTATTTGAGAAGGATGCATGTTATAACTTTTTTTGGGGCAGGGTTAACCTTTTTTATAGAACAGAGGTCTATGATCTATCCAGGCTCATGAGCTCAACCAAACTGTATTAGTATTATACCCAATAAACCATTACAAGACCATCCAGCTCTTTCATAGTAAGAAAAATCTGAATAAAACTACTTAGCTACTAGAAATTGGTACTGCAATCTTCTTTGGACTAATATTATTAATTCTTTGCAGGGTTTCGTTACACTCCATGAGCAATGTGTTCATTAACGTCCCTAGCATTTCCTCGCTTCAATGGCACCCATTCACCGTGAGTTCCAGCAGCAACCTGGAGCCGAGAAGCTCAGTGTCATCATCAAGAAAGAAGGGAAATGGACCCAAAGTTATACCAGGAACTCGTCAACCCCTCTCTCCAGAACCTTAATATTTCAGTGGAAGGGCCCTATGGTCCGGCTTCAGTCGACTACCAAAGGTACCATTAATTGTTCACAGACCGTTCCGGAACCCATTAGGGCTCGTTTGGTACACTATAATAATCATAACGTAATGTAATCAAATAGAATTTTTTTTTATTTGATTATATCGCATTACGATTACATTACACTGAACCAAATGGGGTCTTAATTCTTTGTGGAATGACTCATCGGAAGGACTACATTTTACAAATGTACAATTCTAGTCATACGAGAATGATCATGTTAGTAAATGATCAAGGTTCTGTCATACGAGAACTAGGTTGTAGAAGAATAAGTTCACCATAATTCCCATAATCTGTGACAGGAATTCAGTCTTTTAGTTGGCAAACAACAAGTACAAAATTCAAGATTGTGACATGAATATGCTACCAACATTTGCAGGCATGACACAATAATAATGGTGAGCGGTGGCAGCGGAATAGCTCCCTTCATCTCCATAATCCGCGACATCATCCATCGTAGCATGGCCGGCAGCACGACCCCCAGCGTCGTCCTCGTATCCATGTTCAAGAACTCCGCAGACCTCACCATGCTCGACCTCCTCCTCCCAGTATCCAGCAACATTTCTGACCTCTCCGGCCTCAAGCTGAAGATCGAGGCGTACGTCACAAGAGAAAAAGCTTCCACTTCCGACGCCCAGAAGCAAATCCGGAACGTGTGGTCAAGCCCAGCCCTTCCGACGTGCCACTCGCTCCTCCTCGGCCCCAACAGCTGGCTGTGGCTTGCCGCGATCATCGCATCATCGTTCGTCGCGTATCTTATACTAATTGGCGTACTCACCCGGTACTACATATATCCGATCGAGCGAAGCGGTGGCGAGTACTCCCTTACTTCGAGAGCTCTCCTGCACTTGCTCTTCCTGTGCACCTCCATCGCTGCGGCGTCCAGTGCCGCGGTTCTCTGGAACAAGAAGCAAAGAAGCATGGAAGCGAAGCAGGTTCATGTCACCGATATGTCGACTCCGCAAGTACTCCTAGCTCCTGGTTCTACGACGGCGACAGGGAGCTGGAGAGCGTGCCGCTCGAGTCTCTTGTTCAAGCCACCACAGTTCACTTTGGTGGACGACCTGATCTTAAGAGTAAGAATCAAATGTTCAGTAACTAACAATTTCCTCCTATGAATCTGGACAATAACATACCAATGGTGTTTTTTTATTATTTGCTGCAGAGATACTTCTGGGAGTAGATGGATCGAGCATCGGAGCGATGGTCAGTGGACCGAGCGGTTTGCGTCGCGATGTTGCAGCAATTTGCTCGTCTGGTCTTGGAAATAACCTACACTTCGAAGCGATTAGTTTCAGCTGGTGATTGCTCACAAACTGCTCCGTAACTGTAAGCTGCAAGAGACTGATGTCCAGCTAGCTATATGTAAATTGTAAAGTTTGTCTTGAAGTTTTTCCTAATAAAGCAGCAGGGAGAGAAAACCAAACACCTCCTGTATCCCATGAAGATCATATAGAACCTCATTTTAACGAGACATGATAGAACTTAGACAACTTGAAAGTAAAATTCTTTGTTAAGGTACTTGACTAATCCTAATTATCTATACCTGATATGGTCCCTCTTTCAATCCGATATGAGACTAAACTTTCTGCACCAAATGTCATGTCCCGATCATGTAGGACCGAAAGCCGTATTGGACGTGAAGTCGTACAAGTCTGAATTACACTTGTACAAGACGAGAACAAAACACAGTCGATTGAACATCTCATAATATAAGTCATTGCAGCAAAAATAAGCAGAAAACTCAAATAGACACTATATATAAAATGATTCTCTTTATTAATAATATTGCAGCGGAATACAAGGACGATAGGCCAAAGAACAACTTATTACAAGCACACACACACACTGTCGCGATACTAGAAATACGCCACAAGGCTTACAACTCCAGAAACTATACAACAATGATGTTCCACACATTACGTCATCTATAAACAAATTAAGACATCATCTCCAGCCGAACAACTTTGATCATCAATCAAGCTTCAACGCCTCAACACGTCCAAACAACTCCTTACCTAGAGGGTTGAAAGTCAGTAAATTGTCATGTACTGGTGAGTGGCTTCTAGCGAACTCAGCCAAAAACTAGCACAGTAATTATGTGAGTACAAACAGATATATGTGGTCTTTTTAATCTTGTCTTATGATCATTTCATGGAATAATAAGCATTCTGTCTATAAACATAAAGGTGCCATTCAATACAGTTGTTCTTACCCAATATTTAACATTCTTTCATGTCATTTCATTATATCAAACATAATAAATAAATGTGTCTTGATCCTCTACATAGGACATTCGTTAGCCTTCATAAATACATCAACATGTGTGCGTACTCGTCCAACGACCAACTAGTTAAGCCTGCAGGATGATATTAGTATGCAGTCTAAATATATGAAGTTTATTGAAACCACAAGCCATATTAGACTTCTCCTGGTAAGACGTCGATCCTTAGCATGCAGGTAGCTAGCCCAACCGAAGGTTCCGAAGTACCCGTATTGCGACACGTCATTCTAATTCGGGTAGCAAGCCTCACTATAGGTCTCACAAAACCCCGTACATGAAGCACGGTCTAAATAATTATCTACTAGTATGAATCGGTTCCGGTGCACTCCGGCAACCATTCGAGTAAAGCATAACCTTGTGCACAAGTTGTATGACCATACAATATGCATAACAATTTATCAACTATAAACATATACATGGTAACAACTTAGAATACAACATCACACATCTCTTACCCATATAACAGACCATACTCGATATACCATATTTACATTCGATGTTTCGATTGGCGATCCGCAGGTCTCAAATATATCGTCGCACAAAGTCCATCCACACCATTTCGATCAATGTTTCGATTGGTGACCCACAAGCTCCAAACATATATACTGTGGCACATGCCACATACAATTGTACCTTACTGCGGCACTGTGCGACATTTATACTATATTGGCACCACGCCACACATCCTTGTATTTCCACTTTCTTGCATAAGCAATACAACACACAACTAGATAAATCATAACACTATGCTCTGTAGCGCCCCGCTTTCGATAGGCGACGAACTTCATAATATGCTTGCGCCGAGTCAGATCGGCCGGGAACTTAGATGGCCATCTGACTCGATCGCTAAGCTTGGTAAACGAATAACGCCTTGCGGTATCGATTCAAATCGATTTAGACGGAGTTACGAGAATCGATCTAACTAATGGAACGACTTCTGTTGGAATAAGTCCTAGATGCAGCGGGCTGCGTCTCGACGAGTGAGCTCTCTATAAGAGTCCCTTCGACGGGACCGGACCGCTGTATGGTTTTCTTGGAGCTTTGCCGCTGGGCTTGATGAAGTGCTTTCACGTCGTTTTATGGATGTAATTACAATTTCGATGCAAGGAAAAAAAAGAAATTCTAACAAAGCGTTGGTGCCATTGCAGGAGCTCGCGTAACTAAGGATTGACGTTGCGTAGCGCTTGGACGATCGGCACGAAGCAAAGTAATCGGTGGGTGATTCGACCCTTCTTTTCTACTGTCCCGCAAACTTATTCCTTGCTTCGAATTCATTCAAATTGAACGATGCCAAGTTAATTGCATGCCAATCCACTAAGGTCAAGAACTCGGGAAAACGTATTGATTTTGAGTAATCTACTCTGAAAATACAAGTTTCTCACATAAACAGAAAAGTTTAAGGTTCTAGTAAAAAGATAGACTATTTCACGTGCTGCAAATATTGTGAAACATCGATCATGGGTTATGATGCCTCGGACAATTTGGCACCCACGGGACGCTAAATCGGTGTACGGCTTTGGGGAAAATGAATCGTTGCATGAGTTGCGAGAAATGATAATGCCGTTCGATACTATCCGCGCTATACGAAACTGGTTGCATATATTAAACTGTTCGCACATAGGCATGGTCATGGACAACTTGTGCACAAGTTCGTTTTCTTCGAAATGGTATTCGGGGCATCGGAATCGATTCGTCCTAGGGGGAATAATTTATCGTGCTTCGGCGCGAGGCATACGGGACCTTCAGTAAGGCTTGCAACCTAGGCTGAAAGGGTAGCATCGCATGCCAACTTCGATTAAGTCCCTAGTGGTGCGCAGCACCAATGACCGCATATAAGATAGTTGCATGCTCACCTATTGTCTTATGCAGGTGTAAATTATCTCTGTTTTTATGCAGGGACGAGCACGGCCGTGGTAAGAAATATAATAAACTGCGATGTTATGTTGTATGCTTTAATACTCAAAGACGGCTATCAAATATGAACTGAATTCATTTAGTTCTAATAGAAAGATAACTCTAAAGCATGCCTACCCTAACAATCAAAGTCGATTTAGACGAGTTGGTTCGTCTCGTCCACTTAGCAAGTGTGCTAATCCCCTCCCCCAATTTTCCCAGGTGCGGCGGGCGCTCCAACCTAAAACGAAGCTGAAGTGCGGAGAGGCATTTTGAAGCTCTTCCTATGCTGAAGTATTTTGAAGCCAATTCAAGTCGACGGCTTATGTATAAAAGGGCGAATGTATGGGACGGCAAGCGTAGTTCAGGCAACTTGTCGAATGTATTTTCTTTCTATTTTCAATCAATGTAGCCGCAACGGCATCCAATGTAATTACGACTTGTACTTCGTTGCAAGCTATAAATGAAAGTATTTCTATCTTCCTATACTGCGTCTTAAATTCTGATGTGATTTATGAAGTTTCAACTTGGCGTATTAATATCAAAACCAACGCAACGTTCTGTCTTGTACGAGTGCAATTCCAGACTCGTACGGCATCACGCCTTAGCGAGGACGATCGAATCGGCAAAATTTATATCGGGGACGAACGTTGCCGACTCGGGGCGTGACAAATTGGTATCAGAGCACAGTTATGTTTCCTCGAATTTTCAAAATATTTCATTGTTGGAATGTCCGTTGCGATGGCTCGATTGAATGCTTGTCGGCATGCTGCGTGAAATACAAGTTCCATACAGGTAAGCCCGTAGATATTTTTGAAAAATACTAACGGGTTTGCACTATTTGTAGGAATGACTAAGCGAGATAAGAAAATCGCCGGCGCAACAACCCAAATAGTGGATAGTACGTCGAGCACAAAAAGCACTGGCCCAAGCGAGACGACTATGGAGAAGATGCTACAGTTGATGGAACTGCAGCAGCAACAGCTTCAGATGCAATTCAAAGCCCAATTTGATGCACGTAGAAGCAGATGGCCGCCCTGACTCAGATAGTGAGCAGGATGGCAGGCGATACCAAGGAGACGGATGCGATACTCGAAGGAAAGCACGGTGATCAAGAAGAAGACGAGGAGGAAGAAGTCTCCCCGCAGATGATAAATTCTCCTTCCATGCTCAAAGTGAAGGAGTTTCGCAAAATGAACCCGCCGAAGTTCAACGGCCGAGCAGAGCCCGACGTGATAGTAGGATGGCTCGCAGAGATGGAGGACTTGTTCGATCTCCTCTGCATCGAAGGGTCCCAGAGGGTGGCCTGTACGGCGCTGCAATTACAACTATGAGCACATGACTGGTGGGCGGCGAAGAAACAAGAGATCTGTGAAACCGATTCCAACAAAAAGATTTCTTGGGAAATGTTCAAGACAACCTTCCTTGAGCAGTACGTTCCTCGCGCCATCCGTCGACAGAAGGGGGATGAGTTCATCATGTTGAGGCAGGGGAATATGAGTGTTGAAGATTATGATGCAAGCTTCTCGAAACTTGCAAAATTTGCCGGCGCCTTCCTGCCCAACAAAGAAGAATGGTGCGAGCGTTTTCAACAAGGCCTCAACGACGAACTGCGTAGGGACGTCATGAACCAACGATGCCTTATCGTGAATCCTACGAAGCCGCACTTGATAGTGAGCGAATCTTTGGCCGTATGTCACAAAGGGCCGTGCCTGTCGTTCGTAATAACTTCAACAAGCGTCCTAATGACGCTGGAGGATCGGGAGTACAAAAGTGCCCAAACACGTCTGAGAATCGTGGTCACTTTGTTGCAGTAAATTGCAACAGATACGACAAGCGTGGGCACCGAGCACCCGATTGTAGACTGAGAACATGCTTCAAGTGTGGCGAGCTGGGCCACTTCAGTCAATATTGTCAGGCGGGGAAGCCGAATAAACACAACCCACCAAGGAACACTCCGAATCCATATAAAGCGCCTACACTACAAGGCGTAAATGCGGTGCCTGTGAACCCGCAGAATCAACGCCACGGAGCTCAAGGCCGAGTTTATACCTTAACTCGGGATGAGGCGTTTGCGTCCTATACGGTTGTAACAGGTATATTATTCTACAAAGATATACCTGCTCGAGTCATATTCGATTCGGGTGCGACGCATAGCTTTATATCTGCTGATTATGCGAAAGAAAATAAAATAACCATGCAATCACTAGATATAAATATTAGCGTTAGCACTCCGTCGGGAGTCGATATGCCTGCAAACTTTATTTGTAGGGATGGCCACATTTGCGTCGGGGGAAGATATCTATCCTTAGATGTCGTCGTGCTAGACATCAAAGATTACGACATAATCCTGGGCATGGATTGGTTGGGCGTTTGTCGTGCAACGATCGATGCGCGGAGAAGAGAGTTGTGTTTCATCTTCCTGGCGAGACAGAGTTCTCATATTCGTACGGTACGGCCTCGAAGACGGCGATGATGGTATCGACAATCTCGGCAAGGCGTATGCTGCGTTCCGGCTGTGCGGGATACTTGGCATCAGTTCGAGACACGCGGACAGATAATACAAACACAATGCAGACTGATGTTGTGGCAGATTTTCCTGACATTTTTCCTGACGAGATGCCCGGGATGTCGCCGGGTCGAGAAATTGAATTCAGCATCGACACCTTTCCGGATACACGGCCGATATCGAAGGCACCTTACCGAATGGCTCCAGCAGAACTGAAGGAACTGAAGGTGCAATTACAAGAGTTGCTAGACCGCAGATTTATTCGCCCTAGCGTCTCTTCGTAGGGAGCTCACGTACTGTTCATGAAGAAGAAGGATGGGTCGTTGCGGCTATGCATCGACTATCGAAAACTAAACAAGGCGACCGTGCGAAACAAGTATCCTTTGCCGCGAATCGACGACTTGTTCGACCAACTGCAAGGCGCGGCAATATTTTCAAAAATCGATCTTCGTTCAGGCTATCATCAATTGAAGATCAAGTCCGACGACATATCGAAGTCTGCCTTCCGCACTCGATATGGTCATTACGAATTCCTCGTCATGCCGTTCGGTTTGACGAATGCCCCAGCCGCGTTCATGGATCTGATTAACCGAGTCTTCCGACCTCAAATAGATAAATTTGTAGTCGTATTCATCGACGATATCCTTGTCTACTCTAAGAATCGTGAAGAACATGCGGAACATTTGAAGACGGTACTGCAGATTCTGCGTGAAAACAAATTATACGCCAAGCAGAGTAAGTGCAAGTTCTGGATGAGTAGCGTGACATTCCTCGGGCACGTAATCTCTGCCGAAGGTGTCACGGTGGACCCAAAGAAGATTGATGCGGTGGTGGATTGGAAACGACCTGCCTCGGCTAGCGACATTCGGAGTTTCCTGGGCTTAGCGGGCTACTATCGTAGGTTCGTGCGAAGCTTTTCAAAACTAGCATCGCCTCTGACTCGCCTCACCCAGAAGGAGTAGTATTTGAATGGAGCGACGACTGTGAATCCAGCTTTCAAGAGTTGAAGCAACGGCTTGTCTCAGCTCCAATCCTTGCACTTCCAGACGGTCCAGAAGGCTTTCAGATATTCAGCGATGCATCGAAAACTGGCCTCGGGTGCGTACTCATGCAGAGAGACAAAGTCATCTCCTACGCTTCACGGCAGTTGAAGCAGCACGAGAAAACTACCCGACGCACGACCTAGAATTGGCGGCGATCGTCTTTGCGTTGAAGTTATGGCGGCACTACCTCTATGGTGTGGCATGCAGAATCTACACAGATCACAAAAGCCTGAAGTACTTATTTACGCAACGGGAACTCAACCTACGACAGCGACATTGGCTCAAACTCATAAAAGATTACGAGCTAACGATCGAGTATACGCTGGGCAAGGGAAATGTGGTGGCCGACGCACTCAGCAGAATGTTTATGGGAATACTGGCCATAAACAAGGAGATACAGCGAGACCTTGAAGCGATGGGTATCGAACTCGAAATTGAGTATTGACACCTGCACCTAACTCAGCTGAAGTTAGGATCGAGCCTGCTTAGCAAGATAAAGACCGCACAGGAGGACGACTCATTTCTGAAGAAAATGTGTGAGCTGATATCAACGGGAAGGGCGACTGACTTTGCGGAAGACGAGACGGGACGATGCGATTAAAGGAAAGGCTCTGCATTCCTGAAACTGTCGAACTCAGAAAAGAAATTCCGACGGAGGCGTATTATGCGAAGTACTCGTTACATCCTGGAAGCACCAAGATGTACAAGGACTTACGCACAAACTTTTGGTGACACGGCATGAAGAAAGACGTGGCTACGTTCGTATCGCAAAGCATGGCGTGTCAGCAGGTGAAGGCGGAACACCAACGGCCAGGCGGAGAGCTGCAGAACATCGCCATTCCCGAGTGAAAGTGGGACAATATCTCGATGGATTTCATTATGGGATTTCCGAAGACGCCGCGAGGGAATGACGCGATTTGGGTCATTGTTGATAGATTGACCAAGTCGGCTCACTTTATCGCAATTAAAGTAGGATGGAGCGTCGATCGGTTAGCATAAATCTACGTCGATGAGATTGTTCGACTGCACGGGGTACCGGCCTCAATAATTTCGGACAGAGACGGGCGATTCCTATCGCATTTCTGGATGAGCCTCCAAGCGGCGATGGGGACCAAACTGAACTTTAGTTCGGCGTATCATCCCCAAACAGCGGTCAGACGGAGAGGTCAATCATCTTAGAAGATATTTGCGTCTGTGTGGGATCGACCTAAAGACTAGTTGAGATACGCATTTACCGCTTGCGAGTTTGCGTATAACAACAGTTATCAGGCAAGCATTCAGATGGCTCCATACGAAGCGTCTACGGGAGGAAGTGTCATTCGCCTATATGCTGGGATGAAGTCGGAGAGCGACAAGTGCTTGGACCGGAACTGGTGGAGCAGGCCGTCGAAAAGGTCCGCTTGATTCGAGATAGACTCCGCATCGCGCAAAGTCGACAAAAAAGCTACGCAGATCTTCATCGACGACCGCTAGAGTTCTTGGTCGGGGACCATGTTTTCTGAAAGTAACGCCCATGCGCGGTGTGATGCGGTTCGGCGTTAAGGGCAAGTTGAGCCCGAGATTTGTAGGCCCTTCGAGATCATTGACCGAGTTGCGACGTTGCTTATCGGATCGCACTACCTCCTGCCTTAGCTGATGTGCACGATGTTTTCCACGTTTCACAACTTCGAAAATACATGTACGATCCAAGCATGTGGTTAGCTTCGATCAGTTGGAGCTACGTACTGACTTGTCTTACTCGAGGAGCCTATTCAAATTTTGGACCAAGGAGAAAGTGCTACGCAATCGGTCGATGTCCTTGGTCCGTGCTTTGGCGGAACCATTCAGTCGAGGAGTCGACGTGGAAGATAGAGGCGGAGATGAAGGAGAACTACCCTGCGTTGTTTCTCTAAATTAAGGTCAGACCCTTGTTCTTAAGTTTCGGGACGAAACTTTTTCTTAGTGGTATATTATGTAGCGCCCCGCTTTCGATAGGCGACGGAACTTCATAATAGCTTGCGCCGAGTCAGATCGGCCGGGAACTTAGATGGCCATCTGACTCGATCGCTAAGCTTGGTAAACGAATAACGCCTTGCGACGATTTAAATCGATTTGGACGGAAGTTACGAGAATCGATCCAACTAATGGAACGACTTCTGTTGAATAAGTCCTAGATGCAGCGGGCTGCGTCTCGGCGAGTGAGCTCTCTATAAGAGTCCCTTCGACGGACCAGACCGCTGTATGGTTTTCTTGGAGCTTTGCTGCTGGGCTTGATGAAGTGCTTTCGCGTCGTTTTCATGGATGCAATTACAATTTCGATGCAAGGGAAAAAAAGAATTCTAACGTTGGTGCCATTGCAGGAGCTCGCGTAACTAAGGATTGACGTTGCGTAGCGCTTGGACGATCGGCACGAAGCAAAGTAATCGGTGGGTGATTCGACCCTTCTTTTCTACTCTGTCCCACAAACTTATTCCTTGCTTCGAATTCATTCAAATCGAACGATGCCAAGTTAATTGCATGCCAATCCACTAAGGTCAAGAACTCGGGAAAAACGTATTGATTTTGAGTAATCTACTCTGAAAAATACAAGTTTCTCACATAAACAGAAAAGTTTAAGGTTCTAATAAAAAGATAGACTATTTCACGTGCTGCAAATATATGAAATGTCGATCATGGGTTATGATGCCTCGGACAATTTGGTGCCTACGGGACGCTAAATCGGTGTACGGCTTTGGGGAAAATGAATCTGTGCATGAGTTGCAAGAAATGATAATGTTCGATACTATCCACGCTATACGAAACTGGTTGCATATATTAAACTGTTCGCACATAGGCATGGTCATGGACAGCTTGTGCACAAGTTCATTTTCCTCAAAACGGTATCCGGGGCATCGGAACCGATTCGTCCTAGGGGAAATAATTTATCGTGCTTCGGCGCGAGGCATGCGGGACCTTCAGTAAGACTTGCAACCTAGGCTGAAAGGGTAGCGTCGCATGCCAACTTCGATTAAGTCCCTAGTGGTGCGTAGCACCAATGACCGCATATAAGATAGTTGCATGCTCACCTATTGTCTTATGCAGGTGCAAATATTATCTCTGTTTTCATGCAGGGACGAGCACGGCCGTGGTAAAAATATGATAAACTGCGATGTTATGTTGTATGCTTTAATACTCAAAGACGGCTATCGAATATGAACTGAATTTATTTAGTTCTAATAGAAAGACAACTCTAAAGCATGCCTACCCTAACAATCAGAGTCGGTTTAGACGAGTTGGTTCGTCTCGTCCACTTAGCAAGTATGCTAATCCCCTCCCCCAATTTCCCCAGGTGTGCGGGCGCTCCAACCTAAAACGAAGCTGAAGTACGGAGAGACGTTTTGAAGCTCTTCCTATGCTGAAGTATTTTGAAGCCAATTCAAGTCGACGGCTTATGTATAAAAGGGCGAATGTATGGGACGACAAGCGTAGTTCAGGCAACTTGTCGAATGTATTTTCTTTCTGTTTTCAATCAATGTAGCCAATGGCATCCAATGTAATTACGACTTGCACTTCGTTGCAAGCTATAAATGAAAAGCATTTCTATCTTCCTATACTGCGTCTTAAATTCTGATGTGATTTGTGAAGTTTCAACTTGGCGTATTAATATCAAAACCAACGCAATGTTCTGCCTTGTACGAGTGCAATTACAGACTCGTACGACATCACGCTTAGCGAGGACGATCGAATCGACAAAATTTATATCGGGACGAACGTTGCCGACTCGGGGCGTGACATGCTCCGCATAGCAACATAAACAACATTTTTATATTCCAAGTGATATGTTTCTAGCAAAAATCCTGTTGATCTCTTTATTTTGGTTCATTTTATTAGCATGCAACAAACTCAAGTATAAAGGACTAGACATAAAACATAAATTCATTATGAGTGAAGCTAAAGGAGTGAAGAATCATCGAAACCACCCACCATAAAGAATCCCTATCTGTCTCGATCGAGCAGATACCAAACTATGTCTCATACAGATGATTTGATGTGATGCACAAACTTTTTAATCGGTATAACCGTACAAACGAGACATGCTCCATAAATCATTCGACCCGATCGCATTAAGCAAGTCTGCATCACTACTCTGATCTCGCGATACCTCACATAACAAAAATTCAAACATCAGAAACAAACCAAAAAAATAACTCAATGCCTCCGTCCAGAGCGAGACAAAACCCCAAACACCAAACACAATTAAGGATCTCTGATAATACCTCTGCATGAACCCAAATCCAACCAGGCCTTCGAGCAAACAATCAGCATAATCGCCGCATGGAGCGGGACATTATGTAATACACCACTCAGAATAAGTTTTGTCCTCGAAACTTACAAGAACAAACTTCATCATCTGCATCCACTAACCAATAAAGAAACTCCTTACTCAAATTTTGACTCAAACTACCATGTCGACTCCGTGACTGAATGGCCATCCAAACATGCATATCAATACAAAATATAAACATCTTACATCCATGTTCAACATGTGCACAAATTCTTTCGCACATAACAAACACACATGCATCATCTTTCTTTACATATGCCTATGGATACTCTTCCAATCCATAGCTGCACCAAATACTAAAACATATAAACTCGATGAACTTCTACGGAACATCTTCCTTCTAGTCCAACTTGACATACTTTGCATAAGTCAAAGGTTACTCCAGCACAACATTCCATTCATTCTCAAACAATACAAGCCCACTCATGCCCATTGATAATGTGCCTCGCACAGTACTGCACTTCTGAGCACACCATGCTAGTCATCATTAGCAAACATACCCAAGCAATACACCGATCTCTATTCTAAATCTAATGATCATTGTCCAAAACCAATCGATCTCCATTCAAATACCAAACATTGCACCTGAGTCACAAACCAAGTTCAATTCACAACTTTTCTCAAAAGATCAACCCATTCATCAACCAATTATCCGAACTTGACTGCATCCAAGTTCCAATCACACTATATATCTATGCTCAATTGCAAAAGAATCTCACTATCTTAAAATTACCATTGAATCAATGCACGCTCCATCTTTCCAAGAATTTTCTCAATCCAAAAAACAACTAATCAATCCGATTCACTAACTTTGTATCAACTTAACTCTTTCAAAACATGATATCAATATTTGTTAACATTATCCAATCTCTACCAAGTATTTTTCATCTTTATTCAGTTTCCAAAGGTCAATCTTCATACATTGCTAGCTCGAACCTATATCATAACATGCATCCATCGACTTTGTTCAAACAAGAAATCTTGAACCATCAAAATCAATCCATTCCATTAACCAAATCTTAATCCTTAACCAATTCTATACGATGAAACGATCGTTCCAAAGTATTCCCGCCAACCAAATCCATGGATCACACTGCTATCAATTGCTTATCCACATGCACGATTATGAATAAGATCGGTCTTTCCAGGAAAGTCTTATCCATCACCTCCATAATCCTCTAAGACAATTCCACCATAAGAAATCAATTTGACAAATTCTAGATACAATCTTATTTCTTCCAACATAAGCAATCTATCAAAATTTTCTAGAACTAAATCACTTCGTAAGCTTCTCTCTCAATCCCGCAATTCCAGCTCTATTATAATGCAACTCTCTTAAGGGCATCCTATCGATCCCTAACGCTTAATACCGTGACATTTGTCTAACCACTGACTAGAACTCACAAGTTGCCCTCAAACATCAAGAAATCTCATCTTCCACAGAAAACCAGGAATTACTACACCCATCCCAATCTTACGATTAAACTTTACTCAACAATCTAGGGGATTCTACCAAACTTAGGTTAAATACTACTATCTCAAAACATCTAGAAAATTAACTCATACCAACTTGCTGACATCAGCATCATCATAATCCAAAGGTCGAAGTCTATCTAGCATAGTCTTCATCTGAGATAAAAACTATGATTCCTAATACTCAAAAGATTTATAATAATACTAAATAAATATATAATAACAAAACTATGATTCCTAATCCTACTGCCCCAATAAGTCGATCAAAACAGACTTAGCATTCAGATGGGTTACTAATTAATTTCTCATTGGTGTTGTGTATTAAACTTAGGAATACGTTTATTTGCTAATACAATAATAGGACATAATTCAGTAAAAATTTAAGTGGATTGCTAGGACTATACTATTTTTGAATTATCTTCTATATTACACAGGAGATCTCAGTCCTTTATTTATAATTCTAGCATTAATTGGTCTGGCATTAGGTGAAGGGGATTCAAGAACTATCGTAACACTGGAGGGCCATGAAGATAAGACAACCAGCACAATTATGCATACTCTTCTACCTAAAGCTGTACCATAAGTTTAATATACCATGTCGCATTATGTTCAAAATATGTATACCTAGCCAAATCTTTCTTTCTTTCCTTTTTATTTTTTGAAAAATTCTCATCCAAATTTATTAGCTGATATAAAATAAAATAAAAAGTAGAGCAAGTTAATTAATATTCACAAGGTAACTACAAATTTTGTTCAACCCAACCGATATTCAAGTACCCAAAAAATCTCAAGAACTAAATGGTTGGAACATTAGAAAGAAAATTAATGTCAAATAAATTTCACTTGGACTTATTTAGTAGAAATATTTCTTCAATAGAAATATTGATCACTTCTTCGATCCAGAACAGAATAATACTCTTTTTTTTTGACAAAAACTACTTCATAAGTAGAAATATTTTTGAAGATTATCCAATTTGGTTCCTCCTAAACACATTAGATGAAAGTCACTTTTATTTAATTTTAACATATGGATTCGAGACAAAATCAAGTCTAGGTTGTCTGTAGTGTCCCGTCCCGCTCAGTCAATCGGAGGAATCGAAACGCCGATGGCGTTCGGACTTAGCCTTGCAACGGCTACCCGGAGACATCGCTCGGTCGAGGCGATTGCACGCTCAGGTGGGATAGTTTTGGTGAACTTGTCTCATCTTAGCCTTCACATAATAAATCGCATGTTTTCAACTTGCACAAGTAGGCTTGATAATAAAAGAGACGAATCCACATAGCTAAAGGAATAATCCGACGGGTTGAATTGAGTTAGAATATGGAAAGGTCCAACGGTCGTCTTAGAGTTGGTGCACGGCGTGCTTTGAAAATGACACTCGGTCCTTCGTCCTGCGGCTTGGGAGAAGGAAAGTTGGTCTTCGATACAAAACTATGAACTTGCCTAAGTCATAGGCGTCGCCCGCATGAATGCTTCATAAAGCATGCACGGTCCCGTCGTCCAAGGCTTGGCATAGCCTTGGCTTGCCATGAGTTAAGTTGCGTTAAGCGGCTTGTGACCTAAGTCTAGGCACCCGAGTGACTTGGTCGTTCAAGTTGGATGCGTGCACGGCACGATCCGTTGGGGCATAAGCTTGACGCAGCCTTTGCTCGTTAAGTTGTTGCGAAGTTAAGTTAGGCAAAGTTATACTGGTCGACCTAAACATTACAAGCACTATTCTGCTCCTTCGCGGTTTGTCAAGTTAAGTAGTCCTACGATCTCAAGGCTCGTCGACTTGGGCAGGAGTGTCGCGTAGAGCACGATTGGCTTAAGGTACGATGCACGGACTTAGTGTTTAAGGCAAGGACTATAAGTGATTCAAAGTGAGTTTTAAAAAAGGGATATCAAATAGGCATTCCTGAGTTGAACCAAATGATAGGGTAACAAGGAAGGAAATGCTCGCGACCGTGGGTCGTCGAGGGGTCTCAAGGAAGGAATGCTCGCGACCGTGGGTCGTCGAGGGGTCTCAAGGAAGGAATACTCGCGACCGTGGGTCGTCGAGGGGTCTTAAGGATAGAAACTTGGTTTTGGAAAGAGATGATGACACTGAGAGTACAATGACTGTGTGAGACGTCAGTTTGAGTGAAGGGTCTTGCATGGTCATTGGACAACTTGTCGACAAGGTAGAGTTTCTTCGTAACGGCAACCCAGGGCCATGGGACCATTTCGGCCAAGAAAGGAAACACGGTGATAGATGTGCTGACACGATAGCACCGATTAGTCGGGGACTTCCAGGGGCTAGCTACCTTGCGCTGGAAGGGTCCCGGCCAACCGCAAGCTATGTGTCCATAATAGCTTGTCATGCTAGTGACCTCATATAGATGAGTCGACATGGGCGGCGATCCGCGTATATGCCTTTGGACTGAGTCGAGTATTAGGTGAAGTGAATCAAGAGTCGAGTCGAATGCGTGCTCAGTCAGAAAGACAATATTTGGGCCTAAGATTTGGCTGCAACGAAGACAACGTGCTTCAGCACGAGATGTAGCGTCGAGTCCTATATTGTCCGTATATAAGTTGCATAGTTATGGTTTGAGTTGTCATGAGTTTAAGTCAGAGATGCCGCAAGGCAAAGTTGGTCGAGTAATCCTTAGTTCACAAGTTGGATAGGTCAGTTGATGATTTAGTAGCAAAGGGCCGCGAGGCGGCGATATGATCGAGTCTCATTGAGTTACGAGGCACGACCTCAACATGAGTTTGTAGCATGGTCACACGAAAATGGAGCCTCATCGCGTAGTTGCGTCTCTGATTTTAAGCCGTAAGGCAAACATGACTCGATAGGTTAACGTTGTGGCACGAGAAGGGTCTTGAGGCAAGGAATAAGTTAACGTTGTCGTTGCAAGCACGAGATGGTCTAGAGACACAGAATAGGCCAAGGCGTCGTCCTAAAACTGATCCTAAGACAAGACTAGAAAGACAATTGATAAGAAGTGACTATGTTACACAAGTAAATCAAACGTGTTGGTTTGTATGGGTGGACGAGGCTCATTCCACTAGTACAGTTGAGTACTGACACCCACATAGTTTATATGTACAGGCACAGGTAGAAGCTCGTGATGCAGAGCTCGCTTGGATGCATCGAGGCACGGAGTTCTTGGCGATTCGAAGCGCGTGGCCGCATGGAGTAAAGACTTATACGGGACATAATGTATGGACATCGTCTTTCGAAGCTTCCACTGGATCAAGACTTGTATTTGAGAGATGAGAGAGAGCTGAGTGACTTGTAATGTGAGCTTGAGTGAGCTTGAGAGACTTGTATTGGCCTTGTACCCATTGTAATCTTTGTATCAATATCAATAAAGAGCTTTCTGTTGAATAACTTGTGTTTGTTCTAAATTTCTGCTGTATGTTCAATGTCTCTGCATGGGACTTCTGTGTGACGATCCCGTCGCAGCCGTTGAAATCGGCCGTTATGGAACCCATCTTGCACGAGCGCAATCTAGGCTCGTACGGCATCACACCTTAGCGAGGACGATCGCTCCTACGGGAGCGGGGCGTGACATTGTCTCTCAAATTATATAACTAGCTGATGACCTATGTCGTTGGTACTGTGATCCGTGTCTCTCGGTACTCTCTCGACACTCCTCTTAATATTTTATTTATTAATAATAAACAAAATGTCAAAGTAAAATACATCCTAGATATTTCTTTTGATATTTCATGGAAATTTCTCAGAATGTTCCTTGCAACTAAATAATTTGTGAGGATTCATGCCATTTCTAGATGACTATCTTGTAAATCTTCTATTTAAATATCCAGGTTCTAAAAAGTTCCAACAATTAGATGTTGGACACGTGACATAATCTTAATCATCCATATCGAGCCCTTGAGGCTATATAAAGGGAGGGAGGCCTCATTTGTCCTGACCACCTAAGAAGTTGTATGCTCTCTAGTATAGTGAAGTTTTTTATCATTTTAATGTCTCCCTCTTTTGATGTCCGTATTTTCTCATTATCGTCTTAGTGATACAACTAAGCATTTGAAAAAGTCATACATGAGTCTTCGAGGAGGAAGTTCGTGCGCCACACGGATCGAGATATAGGCAGAAATACTAACTATGTGAAAAGTGATATTGGAGCAAAGGTCAGTTGATGCCATGTCGACATCTGAGAATGTTTAGAAGAGGTCCACGTTGTCTAAGGAGAGGAAAAAACAAGACCAATAATTAGAACACGGGCAAGGAGACTACAACGGAGTGTACCCTCGTCGATCTTTTAGAACACTTCAAGATCTTGAAGACGAGTTCGCACTACCAGAATAAGTCGTTTTAGCGACGCCTAAAGACGTTGCTAAAACGGCAAATTTCGTCGCTAAAAATATTTACCGACGCAATTACCGACGTTTTGGACTTGTCACGGAAACGTAAGTCGCTGATCTTTAAAACGTCGCCGAACGTCGCAAGTACCGACGTTTACCGACGTATATATACGTCGGTATATTACTGACGTCTACCGTCGTGTCGTCGGTGGATTAGCGACGTGTTTAAAGTCGCTATACGTCGGTAAAATCCTGGAAATTTACCGACGTTTACCGTCGTGTCGTCAGTGGATTAGCGACGTGTTGAAAGTCGCTACACGTCGGTAAAATTCTGGGAACTTACCGACGTTTACCGTCGTTTAAAATGTCACCAAATGTCGATAATTCCTAGGATTATTACCGACGTTCACCGACGTTTACCGACGGTCTCCGACGTATAAGGACGTCGGTAAACGTCGGTACCCTGAAAAATTTTGCAGATTTACCGACGTTTACCGACGCAAACGTACGTCGGTAAACGTCGATAAATCTGTAAAAAATAAAAAAATAAAATACAGAATGTCCTTTTCTCCCTGCAATTTAAAAAGATAACCATAAAGACACAGTATAACAGATATCCTTTTCTTCCTGGGTTCGCCGACCCCTTCGGTGGAACACTCAACACCGGTAAACGTAAACCACAGAAGCACATTAACATCCAATTGAAACGAATAATAACATAAACAACAGTATAACACAATGTAGTAGGCAACAAATAGAATGAGATCCAACAAATAGAATAGGATCCAACAAATAGAATAGGCACAACCAACAAGTATCCAAATAACCAAGTCTACAACAAATAACAAAGTCTACAACCAAATAACCAAAGTCTACACACAACCAACAAATAGAATAGGATCCAAACATCCAAGTCTACACAACCAACAAATATCCAAGTCACAAACAAAGGATCAAACAAACACAAACAAACAGTCCTAACTAGGACTACTAGGGATCTGGTGCAGGAGGGACACCGCCGCGACGAAGGGAAGATCCCAGAATATACTCCTCTTCATCCAGTTACAGTATTAATTATGTTGTCAAACACATTCTTTTCGATATGCATGACATCAAGGTTATGTCTAATCAGATTGGTGCTCAAATATGGAAGATCCCAGAATATACTTCTCTTCGTCCAGTTATGAGTACGACCAAATTTGTCACACTTGTAGCCCGTAGCAGGCTGCTCAATAGCTCTTGGTAAATATTTTACCTCTTTCCATATCATGTATCCGAGCCACCTTGGCGGAGGATTAGCCTTCTCCACAACGCCAGCACGAAAAGCATTCATGTTCCTCCGGTACGGATGATCCTTCGGCAGGAATTGTCGATGATAATCGAAGAAGCAAGGTTTGCCTCCGTGTTTCAAACGGAAAGCCTTAGTGCTGTCCATGCAATACGGACATGAAAGACGACCATGCGTGCTCCATCCAGATAAATTCTATAGGCCGAAAAGTCGTTGATGGTCTACATAAGTGCTGCCCGCATCTGGAAATTTTGTTTTCTAGATACATCGTACGTGTTGGAACCTACTTCCCACAGATGATTCAACTCATCAATCAATGGCTGTAAATACACATCGATGTTCCTTTTCGGATTGTTCGAACCTGGGATAATAACGGTGAGGAACATATACGGAGTCTTCATGCACATCCAAGGCGGTAGATTGTACGGGGTGACGATCACAGGCCAACACGAATACTGGGATCCTGAAAGTCCGAATGGGATAAAATCGTCGGAGCAAAGATCCAATCTGACATTATGCGGATCAGAAGCAAAAACTGGATACTCTCGATCAAAGTGCTTCCATGCTTCTCCATCAGATGGGTGATCCAACACTCCTTCGATATGTTCTCGCTTATGCCAACTCATGTTTTCTGCAGTTTTTTTCACCATAAACAACCGCTGCAACCGCGGCGTCAACGACAAGTAGTGCATCGAAGAGGTAGGCTTTCTGGCACCGACAGACTTTTCTCTACCACATGCCTTGTAGCGATCGACACCACAAAATCTGCAGGCGTCTTCATCCTTGTCGTCTTTGTAGTACAACATGCACCCGTTGCGATAGGCATCAATTTTTTTGTATCCCATCCAGAGCGATCTAACCATCCTCTTAGACCGGTAGAAGTCTTTAGGCAACTTCGCACCCTTAGACAATATTTCTATAAGCAAATCCATAAGACGGTTGTAGCAATCTTGCGACATGTTAAAATCGGACTTGATGCTCAACAATCTTGTAACCACCTCCAACGGTAAATGATCCTCACAACCAGGATATAATGGAGTCCTTGCATTCTCCAGCAGCTCTATGAACTGTGCAGCATCGGGGTTCGGTGCCTCCTCAGGTGCATCATGATCATCCGGATCGAAACTAGGCCCGACCGCGTTAAAAACCATATTCACCAACCCATCGTCGTAAGTAGCGTTGTTGTGGACATCCACATAAGGCTCGTACTCCGATGCTAAAGACACAAGTTCTTCGTGCTCGCTCCACTGATAGTAATTCGGCGTGAAATCCTTCGAGTATAAATGATATGTGACATCCACTTCTGGATGATATTTCAAGTTGTGACATCTCACACACGGACACTTAATTTTGGTACCGTCCATGTACTGAGGGAACGCCTTGGCAAACTGCAGGAACTGGTGTACACCCTCTATGAATTCATCCCGCACACCACACATGTCATCAGGATGACGGTTGTACATCCAAGTACGATTCCGCAGATAGTAATTCAGCTCCATATCCATTTGAGGATAATTCTGTAAGATAGATACAAGCACATCGTTGAAAGACTTGTAAAAGTAATATGCGTATTAAGCATGACATATCCTAAACATTGAAATAGATACTAAAAAGACAGTAGGTAGACAAGTATGTACATCATGGTTCCCCCTCTATATATTCTTCTCTCAACTTCTCTATACTCTAACTGTTACTCCTTGCTCTTAGACACATCCACAAACCCTTTAACACCTACTTAAATATACACAATGGTTCACCCTCTCCCATCTCAAGCCTAACCCTGTCCCTAGTGTACTGCTATATACTAGTCTAAAATCTCCCTCCTCTCCAAATACCTGGTACTAGTTAACCCCCCCTTTCTCCCACTAGCACACACATACATACATGATGTATACAACCACACCATAGTTTCCAGGTTCTTTAACCTAACTTTCCAGTTGGTACTAACCTCAATAGAACAAACACTCTCACAGCTCAAAATACTAACACATGCTCACGTCTTACTCTTGTGACACTCCCTTTCAAAATCTTCGGCCATTGGGGATATTAGTAAACTAATATACCTAGATTACCCAAAAGTACACTTGCGAACTAGGATAAATAATTAGTTGTGTACTAAACGTCTCTAAGTGTAGGAATGTTGCAAGGTGAAACAATGTATGAAACACTATATCGAAATCCAAACCCAATATGCAAATCCAAATTAATACGAAAATACACAAGTGTAAGTAGGGGATTAAGTGTACAGAGGTAAAATACATATATGCATGCTTGGGGGTGTCCACGTGTCCAACAAATGGACACAAAGTGTCCAAAACCTCACGAACACAGTGTATCAGTGAACACATGGTCGTAATGTGTCTCCGTGTCCATTTTGGACACGAAAAACACCTCAATTAGGGTTAGGGTTTACCTTTAGAGGAGCTCGCGGTGGTGGAGGAGGAGGAGGAGGACAAGTTCGGTGGTGGAGGAGGAGGATCTCGCGGTGGAGGAGGAGGAGGGGGCGTCGACCGGAGGCGGAGGAAAGGGGTTTGAGCGGCGCCGGAGGGAAGGGGGTCGGGCTGTCGTCGAGATCGGAGGAAGAGGGGCGGGAACAAAATATTTGGTGAGAGGGAGAAATGAAAATCGAATCGAGGAACCCTATTAGCAACTAGTTAGCGACGTCTGTAAATACGTCGCAAAGCGTCGATGTATTTCTAATATTCTGCGACGCCATAAGCTTTGCGACGCTAAACGTCACTGAACTAATAAAACTGGCAACGTTTTTCGATATATCAACGACGTTAGTTTTATTACACTAAAGGTAGTCGCAATATGTCGCTGTTTGTCTCTATCAGCGACGTATTGTGACGTTTACTATTGGCGTCGCTAATTCCAGAAATATTAGCGATGTTTTACGTTGGCGTCACTAATTTCGTCGCTGATATGACTTATTTTGGTAGTGTCGAGGGACATAAGAATGCGCATGGGATGCATGAAAAAAGCAATACGAGACTAGGGGAGTTCTATAATGGGCTGGAGAGTGACACCACTTCGTCGATGAAATAAATTCTAAGATCAACAATTGGGGAGACGCTAAAGGCATATCGTGCGGATCCAGATTAAGGACTTGCGCAGGAAGGTCTAAAACTACGAGGAGTTGAGGTTGGTTGAGAGTTACGAAAAACTCAAAACCATAATTGTTATTTTGAAGATGGCCGTTGTGAAAGGTAGACCTCCGAGTAGGGATGCACCGAGAAGGACATAATTTTTTGCTCCATCGAGATAATGTTGATAACGTATCAAGCCATGAGGTTACTTGAGAGAAGTCTTCAGAGTAATATAGCATTGTATAAAGTATTTGGAGAAATTCCTTGGATAATTTTTGGAAGATTCTTAGAATGTTCCTTGTATCGGGAAGCTTCATAAGAAATCCCATCATTTCTAGATAGCTATCATATAAATATCCGATTATAAATATCTAGGCTCCAGAAATTTTCAACCGTTATATGGTGGTCACATAAAATAATTTTAGTCTTTCATGTAGAGCCTTGGGGGGGGGGGGGGGGGGGGGGGGGTTGCTCATTTGTTCCTTATCACCCAAGAACTTGTAAAGTTTTTTTTAATATATTAAAATTTTCAACATTCCAATCTCTCTATCTTTCCTCTACATTTCTCATTCTCGTCTTAGAGGTATAGCTTAGCGTTTGGAAAAAGGTTTGCACGAATCTTCGAAGAGGAAGTTCGTGTGCCACATTGGTCATGGTATAAGAAAAAATACTAAGTCCATGCCATGCCACCAATTAATTTGTTGATCACTAATTCACATGCAGTGACCGAGTAAGTACGTATTAACTCTTGTTCATACAACTTATTTTTTTAGGAAAAAAGTGACGTCCTCAACACCGTAACCCATTGATCATAATCGAATGAAGAAACGATGCCTGGTGTATCCCAACTCGTCTCTCGGGTGTAGAAAGTTTTTTCCCTTCTATTCATCCAGAATTGTACATTTTTAAACTATAAATATCTTGCAAGAAAGAATTCCGCAACTAAATACTTTTTAGTTGCAACTAAATACTTGAACTGTTGGGATCCTTGTCTTTCAAATAAAAGCATAAAAGACACAAAAGTACCTCTCCAACAAATTTATTAGCAACTAAATACTTGAATTATTGAGATCCTTGTCCTATTAAATAAAAACATAAAGATAAAAGTACATCTCTAACAAACTTTAAAGAAAATTGTTCAACTAGCCGCACAAAGTATCAATTTTGATTAGATTAAACAATCTACGAAGATCCAATCGATTATGGAAAAAAAACTTTGAAGATTCGACTACAAAATAATATTGAACATATAGAGCAATTTATACATGGAGGGAGCATTTAAAGAGGGATCTTAGGGTGCTCACCAAAGGTCTCAAAAATGTCGAGGGCTTCACAAAGATGCACAGACGGCAACTATGTTAGACAAAGTTTATTCTGGATACCTTGTCATAAAATTCGTGCCACGGACAAACTGTTGCGATCCAAGAGCTGCGACTTTGGAAAAGGGCAGGGGACACATAGAGGTACAAGATAGAATGGTTTGGTCGAGGATGATCAATAAAAAGTGATGAAACACAGGTGCATAGTCAACCAATCTGCTGGTTCGAATTTTCGTACGTTTGAGAATATCCTTGAAATTGGCCATATCGACCAAACAAATAGCCGAGGATTGGGGCTTGACGAAGGTTGAAGATGGGTCTCTCGGGGTCATCTTGGAGGTGTGTCACCCTCATTTCCCGTATTTCCAGTATTCGTATTTACTCGTATCTGGATTTTGGCATGTATTTTATTTTTCTAGCTTGTGAAATTTCGGTATTTATCGTATTTGGGTTTTTGGCTTGGCTCGGTTTTATGGGTTGGTTCGGTTTGGTTCGATTTTGAGCATTGGATCACCAGCCCTATGTTACACCCTAACCCACCACAACTCCCTCTCTTATATCCCACCTACCACTCTCTCTCCTCATAACCACCATTTATTTCTTCTTTCTTCTTCTCCTTCCTCAACACAACTCTCCTAACCTAGGCAAGTGCATCTTTCCACTACATGAGGACCCTCTTTTCTTTGTCCATTTGCTAGTTTAGGACATGGAGATCAACATTAGTTCTTAGGTTTTTATGATTTGGAGTCTCTGTGATGTAGATCTAAGTTATTGCTATTTTTGGATTTTACATGTTTGATCCATTTTGGTTGGTTTCTTTGAGTTCTGATGTTTCCATGTGGAAGAGCTTTCATTTTTACTCCAGTTGGAGCCCTGGAAATTCGAATTTGGAGTTCGGATGACCAAGTTATGAACTTGTGAAGCTTTGGGTTCTTCCTTGGTGTTCTTGCTGTTTGGAGGAGACAATGAGCAGTGTGCAGAGCTGCTTAGCTTACGCACACTGAGCTACTCGCGCTCTTTAGCGCTGCGTACGCAGGCTTGAGTACGCTTCCTGTTGGAAGCGTGTCTCCTAAGCGTGCGTGACTTTCACGCAGCGCTCCCTTGAGCGTGCGTGACTTTCACGCAGAGCTCCCTTGAGCGTGCGTGACTTTCACACATGCTCCTGTAGCGTGCGTGACTTTCACACATGCCCTTGAGCATGCGTGACTTTCACACACTGCCCTTGAGCGTGCGTGACTTTCACGCAGCTGCTCCCTTGAGCGTGCGTGACTTTCACGCAGCTGCTCCCTTGAGCGTGCGTGACTTTCACAACGGCTCCCTGTAGCGTGCGTGACTTTCACACTCTGCTCCCCTGTAGCGTGCGTGGCTTTCAACACTGCTCCCTGTAGCGTGCGTGACTTTCACACACTGCTCCCTGTAGCGTGGTGACTTTCATGTACGCTGTCCTGAGCGTGCGTGACTTTTCACCCACGCTGCCCCTTGAGCTGCGTGACTTTCATACGTGCCATCCTGCGTGCGTGTATATTGCGTATGCATTCCCCCTGCGTGCGTGCTTTGTGCGTACGCATCCCTGACCCGTATTTTGACATTTTATTAGATATTTTATGCCCATTTATATCCTTACGCCTTTGTCATGAAACTTGATTTTACTTAATATGTTTGAAATGATATTGTACATGGCATGTATGACAAAGAACTAGCATAACACGACAGTGACCGTAGTGGTGCACTCCTGACATGACCAACCTGACTGATAGTGGCCGTCGTGGTGCACTCCTGACAAGTACCCTGACATGATTTATCTTGATAACTTAACTTGACTTGCCTTGACACGTGGGTGGTTTTCTTGCTTGCTGTTAATCCACTTGTCCAGTCTCCATCATGTAGGATGGAACTCCTGAGTACCACGGTCAGGAGTACCTACTAAAATGGATTAAGGTTAATAACTAGAATAATACAGTAGTCATGAAGAGATGACACAGCTATAGGCAATCCCGTTACCTGGGCGCTTTGGGATCTGTAGCTGCCGCGAGTAGGGCACATTTCCAGCGCACCGTCGAGTGTTGCACCATCTAAGTCACCTAAGGGTACATTTGTCTCGGGCGATGTACCACTGAATTCAACCCTAATTTTTGACTGGGTAGCCTGGATGGTCTGTAGGGCTTGTGGTGTAGAACAATCTCACTGCATTTGTTAGTAATTAGGCCTGTGATAACCCTAGTTAGTTAAAGTAGTAAGCGTAGTATCTGCTTGGCCGTGATTGATTGAATAAGTGTAACCAATCTAGTCATGTCTTGATCCAGTACAAGATTGCTTCCTGTCTTGATTACTTACATTACTTATCTTGCCGATAAATGGTGGGAAACCAAGCTCTGTTCAAATGAAGGGTTACAACCCCGGTCTGTTTGGTTTAGGATTGTAACTGGCTATCGGAATAGTTCCATGGTTATCTCGATATATCACCCTGCCATGTTTCGTAATTTAGTTTAATAGTAGATTTTCTTGTGCTATATGCTGGCTTTTATTCTTATTTCGTGGCCCCCTTGTGGCACTTGCTCTTTCTGGGGTTGACCCAGCTGGTTTTGTGTGGCCAGATTTCGGAGCAGCACCGAGGATCTACCAAGCTTCCAGTCCAATGGTGAACACTAGATGGAATCCGGGCCAAGAGTGGGTTTTCTATTTTGTTTCGCTCACTCTATTGTAAAAATATTCTTTTGAGGAGTTTAGCCGACGAGCACCTGTTAGCTCGGAGCACTTTTACTTACTGTTGCCTACGGGCTGTAAACATGATTGACAAATCCTAGGGGTTGATCATGTATGACTAAACTCTGCTAGTCCTAACATTTTGTAACGACTAGCTTCATGATCAGCTGAATATGTAAATTTGGGACGCCTTATTATTGTATATTAATGATCACATCTTGCGACTTTACTACTTTTGGTGATTGAGACACTAGGCTTGTTCATGACATAAGAGACTGTTGGCTTGTAGAAAACCTCAATATCTAGACAGCCGTGACCGTATATCGAGGTGGTTTCCATTTCAATATACGTAGCTGGCTATGTCTGCCCCGCTCTCCAGTATTCTGGTTCTGGGACGTGACAAGGTGGTAGCTCGTCATTAGGTGGTCGGAAAGTGGAGAAAACTGCGACGACTGCTAGGGGTTGTGTCGGGTTCGTCCAGAGAAGGGGGCTCGAGTTTTGGATGATGGAGGAAAGGGGCGACTTGTTATGATGGGATAGGAAGGAGAAATATCTATGGCTGCAATATATGGGATTTGATAGATTATCGGATGGTTATGCACTCCACAATAAAGATTTGATTGAGGGAAATTAAGAGGGATGAGTGATTCCTAGTTTGGAAACCCTTTTAAATCTGCCACCTTTGCTCTCAATCTTGTTAGCAGAATGAAATTGATAAAAATATCAATTAAGGATGAACAAACTAAGCTTAGGCAACTAGGTTGGGCTCTACCACTTCTGGTTGGGTCGGTATCAAGTCGGTGTGGCTAGTTGGGTAGTTTAGTCCCGAACTCCGATAATGCGTCTTTTCTGACTTTTGTGTATAAGTAGCACATGAGAATTCAATTGAGTGGTAAACAAGTGGCATGCGTGTAGTAGACTCCGAGTAGATCAGAACCATATATTGGATCGAAGAGATTGGGTCTCTAATTTAAATTGGAATGACAACGATAATACAGCAGGTGATTAATTGAGACTTGTGACCCGAATGTTGCACAATAAAAGTAGAGTACAAGAAGATATGTTTGAGTGGGACTAGGTCAAAATAAATTAGACTCGTCTAGATTGCGCATATGAAATTTGTTTGGAGAAACCGACTTATGTTGTGCTCCTAAAATCTAAGCTACAGAAAAGGGTACTTAATCGTCAAAAATAAAAGAGGAATTATATGTGTAATAATAATTAATCCTATGATAATTATAAATAAAAACATAAATTAATCCCCAAAATTTAGGAGGCTTACAAGCGAACACTACTCACCAGTACTCATGTACTAATCCCCCTAGTTGATGCAGGCCGGGAGAAGCAGCTTGTGCATTGCTGAGGTGTAAAAAAATTTATTGGTGAGCCAGATCTTCTCATTCAAGATGTATTTTGTCTTAATAAGAAACAATGTATGGAACATCAATGTATTGTATAGTTTTGAGTTGTAAGTCTTGTGGCATACTTCAATATGTTTTGACAGAGAGTGTGATTGTATGTGAGTTGTTCTTTGGCTTTCAGACAATTGTAATTTTTGCTGCAATATTATCAATAATGAGATCATTTTGTATATCTTGTGTATATCGACTTCTATTTGTTACTGCTGTAATGATTTTGATTTTGAGATCTCTTCCATTGTTCTTGTTTTGGTGGTTGTCTTGTACAAGTATAATTTAGACTTGTACGATGTCAGTGACAACTTTCGGTCCTACAGCATCGAAACGTAATAGTAACAATGCCTAAAATTGTGGGGAGGTGTGGATGGTGAAGAAAATGATGGATTTGGAAGTTAGCTTAGAAGTAGGAGGGGGTACTTGGACCCACGGAGGGGGTACTTGGACCCACGGACATGCACAAATTTGTCCACATCTTGACTTGGGTTATTTGGACTGAATTCCTAAGAAGATTCCGTGCTCGAACCTAACTAGAATTTTGGTCCACACAAGACTATCACATGGTTTAGAGATGAGAGTAAGTATTGAGGTTTATAAATTGTAGTGAATAAACTTAGATGTGAGGACCTAAATTTGTAGTCAAAGGTTAGGATATGATAGTCTTTGAAGAGAACTCGTTCCTTACGTGAGCGTCACAAAAGGATGTTTCCACCGATTACTATTCTTCGTACATTTTTTCCGGTCCTTTTTTAAGAGAAATTATTGTGTGGTTTGGACTCACCACGTGAAGATGTTGAATGACGAGTGCGGCCATTAATTTTTTGACACTTGACATAATATTTGACATAAATTTTTTAAAAAAAGTTATAAAAAATATATTTAATATATAGAAATTCACTTGGTATATAATTAAAAAAATAGATTTTTTTTTTCTTTTAAAAAGATTAAAAAAATTGACCTAAAAAATAAGAGAAATGTAGTGACATAATAGATTATGCCAAGTGTGAAAAAATTAATAGTCGGCTTACCATTCACCATTGCCACGTGGTGGAACCGGACCATCCAATAATTTCTCCTTTTCTACGGTGCATCCGATTTTCTACAATATATCATCATGTACTAATTATTCCTCGTTATAGATGACATGAGCTTAACAGTCAACATTGGGATTGGTACGGGATTCCAGTGGTGGGTCAACATCTGACATGCTTCGATTTCTCGGGTCGACATTTCCATGGCAGCATGGATATGTCATATTGCGCAGCCGCTGCTGCTGACCACACATTAGCGTTCCCTTTTCTTTCTCGTCAGTCGCCACTGTTTATAATTATAGATCCTTGCTCTCAAAGTGAAAGTACTACAGAACGAAGTGCAGAGAAATGGCAGCTTCTTCTCCTTCTTCTTCTCTGGGCACGATGATCAGATTGCTGCTAGGCCTCGTGTTCTTGGGCTGGCTGTTTTTTGGATCATGTCGCTACCAAAACTTTCATGAACATATGGTACTTGAAGATCTGGACCAACACCAACTCCACCTATTTTGAAACACAAGGTTTCCTCAAAAATCGTATAAACTTCAGTTGTTTGTGCTTGTTGTACATGTTTCCATCTGGGTTTTGTTGTTAATGCAAGCAGGGACCAATATGTTGATCTACACTCTCCCAATCTTGCTCATCTCCGTTCTTGGATGCTTCTATTTGCACATGCTGAAGAATAGTGACAGCAGCAAAACGTACGTGCGTGTTGTTTGTGTTCATAGAGAATTAGAAGATGTGGATGGAATGATGAATCTATGTTTCTCGTGCAATATTCTTCTTCTTTTGATTGCAGTGTCAAATTGAGAAGCCGCTGGGAAGTGTGGAGGAGGCCGGTGCTCGTGAACGGCCCTTTGGGGATCGTCTCGGTGGTGGAGCTGGCGTTCAGCTTGATGTTGCTGGCACTGTTGGCATGGTATTTCTCCATGTACTTGAGCAATAGCTTTGCTCACATTACTGCAGAGGACTCAGAAGCACAGGGCGAGAAAGTGTAAGAGCTAGCATATTAAAATTTAATTTGTTTATTATTTGTTATTTAAATAGCTATCGATAAATAATTATGGTCGATTCCTGAATCTCATGTTCCTCTTGGATTTTGTTCGTCTACTTATTGTCATAGTCAAATATAACGAGTGTAGAACCTGCTTTAGGACTACATCCAATCTTAATAGGGAAAAGTTGATGTTAGTCAAAATTAGGTATAATCTAATAGAAAAATAGTATTTTGCCCGCGGTTTGTCACCGCAGGCCCATGTGGCAGCCAACAATTGGCTCTTCTGCCATCACCAGATCCTACCCTCCAAAAAACTCGGACCAGGGAACAATGGAAGGCCGCCACGTGGCTTGCGGTCACGCTCGCGGTCACAAACCGCGGACAAACTAGCCGTGTCCTATCTAATATTTCCTATTTCAAATCCTTGTAAACACTCTAGTGTTTGACATAGTTGCACTAGCTTTAACCAGGTATGGATCAATCCAGCTTCATACTAAGAATCCAGCTTTCAACCCATAAAATAGATCTTCGGCTTGTGGGGACATACGTGTTGAGTATACTACTAGGAATATAACTTCAGGTGACCAGTGATTTTTTGTCGCCTAAATGCAATTTTTTTTGCCAAAGGTTTATCGCCACCAAATTTTTTGGTCGCAAGCATCGTCGCCTCAGGCTTTTGACCCAAAGTCAGGGGCTACTAATTAAGCATTTTAGTCGCAAAAGTTCTTTGGCTACTACACTGTTGCGAGAAAATATCATTGTCGTTTCAAAGTTTTGGCCAAGAATGCTTTGTCGCCTTAGGTTGTTAGATTTTTCGGAATGAGGGATGTGCCAATATCTTTGGTGACTAAAATAGTTGATATAGGTAGTCTTTGGCTACTACAATTGGTTGAAATATGTAGTATGCGACGACTATCATTGGTTCCCCAAGGTTCTATGTGGTGACTATTATTGGTCATAATAGTTGATATAAGGCAACTAATATTTGTCGCCTAAGACACTTTGTGGTGACTATGCTTGGTTGTAATAGGTAGTGTGTGGAGACTACTATTGACCGCCAAAGGTAGTATGTGGCAACTATCATTGGTTGCATAAGATACTTTGTGGCAACTATGATTAGTCGCAATAAATAGTGTGTGTAGACTACTATTGACCACCGAAGGTAGTATGTGACGACCATCGTTGGTTGTCTAAAATATATTATAGTGACTACGATTGGTCGTAATAGATAGTATTTGAAAACTACTATTAACTGACAAAGGTAGTCTATGGTGACTATTATTGGTCACCTAAGACACTCTCTGCCTACTATGATTGAGTAATATGTAGTATGTGGAGACTATTATTAATCACCATAGACAATCTGTGACGACTACTATTGATCGTATGGTCACCTTATGTAATCTTTAGCTACTATTTTATTGTGGTAGAATATTTTACATGATGACGAAATGTATGTTCCATATCTGAAACGACTAAACAATTAGTCATACAAATAGTGACAATAGTCTATGGAGACTACACATTTAATTAGTCATATCAGGTACCATGTGATTTTATTCTCAATATGAAAGCAAATTAAACAGAAACAAATCTGAATATTTTTATATTATATTTATCATAACTCAAAACAATGAATATATGGTCCACAAAAATAAACTAATTGTCAACAAAAGTATTTAGTAAACTACAACCATAAAAGACATAATCTAAGTAAGAGATGGGTTGTTGTCACTCCCATCACCATCTTCAATCGTATTCATGAGATATAGGAGTAGATTCAGGTATTGAGAATACGAGAACAAGTATTTCTAGTTGTTGTTGCATTACAAAGTCCTATTGAGCCTTTTGTTCCTTGTGTTCACTAACAACTCTCATCCTAGCTTTCTTCTCCATATGAAGCTGGGCCTGCAACTCTTGCACTTCTTTATTCAAGGCAGTTGAAGATGTATTAGATGAAGATGGCGAACTAGTTTCCCGAACTCTCCCCTTTCTACCTCCATGAATCGTCCTAGCACACCCACGTCCAATCACATCTTCCATAAGCCCAGCACCTACATTTCGGGCTATAACTAGCTCGTTTATTCGGGTTCCCTCAGGATACAATTCGGTGATATTCTCAAGATAATCATTCTTCTTTTTCATCATCTCATCGTGTAAAAATAGTATTTGATGAGTTAAAAGCAAAACAATATTACTTTAGTATACAATAAAAGCAGTTTTTTTTAACCATGTAAAATGTATACTTACATGTTCGTCCTTTGTTGCATTATTAATCCAATCTTTCTTCTTTTTTGACATAAGTTGTACCCCATGTATCGATATCAGAAAATTGCGAACCACCCTAATAATAACATCATACACATAATATCCAAATGCTAATATTGATATTTGTCACGTCCCGATTCGGGGAATCGTTCGCCTTCGCTTTGATTCACGCCGAATCGTTCGTCCTCGCTAAGGCGTGATGCCGTACAAGTCTGGAATTGCACTTGTACAAGGCGTGCTCGTATTCCTTTTATAAAAGAGACATTTTGAATAGAGATTTGCAGCGATTGATAAAGAAGTTTGGGCAACACAGATATGATCTGAAATAAGTTCTTTATTGATATCTTTGAAATTACATTACATAAAACATAAGGCTCTCAAACAGCCGAGATGAAATGCCAAACTTGGCTACAACATTGCAGAAATATTGAAATGAGATACAACTTGTTCCATACATCATATCCCTTTATTAATAATGCGGCAATAACCACCTTCAGCAAAATGCCTTCTTCTTCAAGTGGAAACTTCAAGATGTACGAATCTTCTAAAGAGTCGGACAGCAAGCCTTCAACGTCTATGATTATCCACTAGGTTCCCGGCACCTGTGGAGACGAGGGTCAGTACATTGCCACATATGTACTGGTGAGCGGCCGTAACCAATCTCACCATAAATCAACAGTAGTAAAATTACATGAATGTTCACTATTGATTTGTATTCTTTCTATCTTGCCTTAGGGTCCATTAACAATTCATATATTTGATGAGAAATATAAAGAGCATACAGTGATGTTAGAAACATAAGCAATTCATGTTATTCTAACATAAGTAATTCATATTGATCACCAATTTGGTGAATCTTACCCACGGTCGATAGCCATCCCTGTAAATATTTATGAATACCACTTACTCTGCCTGCATAATGTCACGCCCCGACCCGGAATCACCCGAATCATCGTCCTCGCAGGGGGCGTGATGCCGCACGAGCCTGGAGTTGCGCTCGTGCAAGGCAAGATGACAAGTTCTCAAATGGTTATCTTTTGATTTGATATTAACAACGATAGGAAAACAGAGTATACGAAACAATTCTCTTTATTGATATCTGAAACTGAGATTACAATGGCTTTCGATAGCCTAACAATATATGCCAGATTGGCTACAACACTCAGGTTCTCTCTTGCCCACAAAGGATTTCACCGTTCCATACATCATGCCTTCTATATCTCGGCCGCGTCAATCCAGCTGCGTAGTCCGAACGTCAATGCGATAGCACGCTTCAATGCGCTTCGGCATTCCAAGCCTTAACACGTTCAAGCAACGCTTCGCCGCGAGCAATCCATTCCCTGCACCCTGCATGAAGCTGGTGGGGGATCAGTACGTTCGTCCTCGCATGTACTGAAGCAAAGATCATCTTTCCAAACCGACATTTTAATCTTTATGTTGAATCATGCAACTTAGCTTATGATCTTGCTATGTTCTCCTTAGGATCAATTTCATGGCATCTTCGAAAGCGTAAAGCATGTTATCATAGCATCATGTTATCGAATTGAATGTACAAGCAAGCAACAAGTATTCTCGTGTTTGATTCGTGGCTTACCAAGTCAACGCACTCGCCCTTGCGTCCCTTGCACTGACGCAAGGTGAATACGCCCCATTTCTTCCCTGTCATGTTATATGTGCATCTCTAGGCAGGATCTATGTGCGGGACGCATTCGCGCCTACACTTTCAATCTATCGTTCCTTAACTATATGAGGGCCGTTGGCGTATCCGCGCCGGAATGGACTAAAGAAGTTCCTTTCTTTTCTCTCCTTCTTTTCTCACTATTTGGTTGGGCTGCCGGCGTTTCACGGGTTGGGTCACTCTCCCAAACAACCGAAACGTTCCCGGTACATGCCATCATTTGCGGCTTCTCCCATCTTGTTTAAGGATGTGCGCCTACAAAGATTATCATCCCTCCGCGGCCAAATCGGTTCCGGGGACCTCCGGCATTTATCCGTTTGGGGGGATACTCGTGCACGAGTTATTATCACATTAATCTCGAGCCCATTCCAATCGACCATGCAACGCCCTATCATTCAACAGTTAAATTCAAACAACCAAACATAGTCTTGAGTCCGAGACTCAGTTCTTATCGTCTCGTATTTCTTCCATTTAGCTTTCTATGTTCTTTCGTTTCGCACTTCGTTTCGATGATTCAATGGCATCGTGCCTCAACTCAATGCTCGTCAACCGAACGACCCGAAGGTCTCGAACACCTTTCGAGGCAACATGTCATATCCGACAGTTCCGCCACATTCATACCGCAACTGTATTCTCTCGCAACGAAGCCATCTTTTATTATCCCGTGCACGTAGGCACGTTTCGACCGTACTTCCAATGTTCTACAACTTAGCATTCAATGTTCGGGGCTTGCGCGCTAGGGCGCTCGCCTATTGTCTTTCAATGTTCTAGCCGTCTAACTCGTGCATCAAAGGCACGGTATGGTTCGTGCACTAAGGCACTCGCCGATTACAGTTATCCCATGTTCTTGCGGCTTGCGCACCGAGGCGCTCGCCTTAGCGATATCCAATGTCCCATAGCGACTTGTGCATATTGATGCACGTTTCATTTCAATTGTTCTAACTTAGTGTTCGACTCACACTATGATTTTATCTCCGATCGGCCACGCCCGTGGCGTCGATAGGTTAACTTTAGCATACAATGATATATTTGAGTTATCGAATGAAGGAGTAAAAAGAAGTCAATCCTCCCACCTTGAGTCGATATGCCTTCGTTGTTTCGCCGAGCCGATGCGGCTCGATTCCCTAACTTTGTTGCACGGCCACTCTCCTGACTTAGCCATTCGAGCACTTCGTGCTTCATTGAGTTATACGTCCGGTTTGCCTTAGCGTGCCCAAGTCTCGGCCCGTCGCAAGGCGACGATTTGATTTCGCGGACCCCTTACTAAATATTGCAAAAGATCGACCTCTAATATTTTCCCGTCAAAGTATAACCTGCACACGAAACCAACTAAAATCAATACTTCAACGATTCGGACTTGCGCCTTGGTCGATTCGATTTCTTAGAATCTTCGAGCCGATTCAACGCACTCATCCTTCGGGGCAACGCAACGCTTCGCATCGATTCAACTCGATGCATTCTTTCGGGACAAGGCAACTCTTCGCATCGACTTAGTTTGATGCGTTGCTCGGGACAACTTAACTCTCGTATCGTTTTGCATCGATACATTTCCTTTGCATCAACGTGACTCGTTGAGTCAACGCTTCAGCGTAATGCACCGTGCGGAGCGGGGCATTACAGAATATACCACTCAAAACAAGGTTCGTCCTCGAACCAAAACCAATACTCCGACTAAGTGTCTTTCAGATCGTTTCACGATCTCGTCCCACCAATGTTGTTCGATTTCATACTATCTCGCAAGCTTTTCACTAACATTTCCAAGTCCTCCCTGCAGCTCGATTTGAATTTGGATACAACTCGATTTGGATTCGTACCTATATTCAAGGCGTCCCGAAGATATGTGTATTTCGACCAAGTCCAGTCGTAGCAAATTGGAACAAAGCTGACAGGTAAATTTCAATCCTATGCTTGCCATCTCCGTACTCTCGATCGGACTTATCCTTAGCAACCGTTCTCGAAATTTCATCGCATACGTATGTTCCATACATACGTGATTCATTCAATAAAGTCACTGCACGCGATGTGATTCAAAATCGCCTTTCTCGTTTCGTACGTTTCATCGGGACTATCAATTCTACGCATTGCGTCAAGCCGTCGCGCATCCAATCACAACGAGTCTCCGCAACGCCTTGCGTTCGAAGTCGCTATCCAACTATTTCCGAAGTCTGGCTATGCACTTATCTCGATACGATTTTCCTTCGTTGACTTGCAAATGCATCAACATTCAGGACTACGCCCGCTGGTTACTTACATAGTCCCCGTGCCTAGATTCTCCCGACGCAAGTTTAAATTGACATTGCACAAAGGCCACAATCTATCCGACACAAAAGTTTACATCAAGGCGACGGTGCTCAAGGCAACGATCGCCTCGACACGAAGTCTTTACGATACGCCTTACGTTCGATTCCTATCGAGTAGGAAATTCACTAGCCAAATTCCCGACTTATCCGTCTCGCAACATCGAATGTAATTTCAATTCACACAAGCTCAATTTCAAGGTGAATCCGAATCTAACAACATGACTCGTAAGTCATTCCCTTATCGTTCTCTCTCGTGCGTAGCACGTTTCTCGCAATCGCCTATCCGAATCACCAAGTCCGTTGGTGAATTCTAGTTCGGCCGTCGACCAACATAACCATTCGAGCATTCATCCGACGAATACTCAAAAATCTAACTGTATCATTCGCAAATCGAAAGTTGTTCCAACAATTTTCGATCGCCTAGACTTATCGTCAACATGCATCGTGTTATATTTGTTATCGGTGCAATCTTATATGCGATATCGCATGGGTCATCTTACGGTCTGCAGCATTCAATTTAATTTGGCGGTCAAGTCTTCTAGGGTCAGCTGTCCCGAAGCTTCGCTCGATAATTGTGGATCATCACCGAAGGACAGTTTAATACGAACCATGCTATATCTTATTTCGGAGCCAAATCACGTTCCGACGATTCTATGCGATTACCCAACTTCGGACAAAACCATTTCTATCGGCACAACTGATGCGCAATTACCCTCCGAGTCAAGTCATGCACTGCCGTCGATGATTCCGCAATTTACGAAACATCTACTCGCATCAAGTTCGAGTCTATCTTATTTGCGGGTCGACACACGAGATGCTATACGCATCGAGCAATCGTCGATGACTTATAGTCTCGTCTTGATTAATCACAAAATTTACGATCAACCAAGTTTGTTCATTCTCGTATCGTTACTTACAAAACTTTGATAGCACAAGGCGCACTCCATTTTGTATTCCCACATCGTGCTTACGTTTCCTTATGTATCGATCTCGATACGCCGTATCAATTTCGATAACGTAAGGGTCAACTTTGAATCCGTCTCAACGTCAACTTAACTCGCATTGCATACTTCCAAGTTCGCAACAAACTTTTCCATACGCATCAACTTGTTTTCCGATTTGTCGCATCCCGCTATACTTTGATCGCGTAACCGAGTTACCGATTATCCAACATCGTGCCCTCGAGTTATACGATCTCGCCCTCTAAGTTTCGTGTGTTTTCAGTCGTACTCAAATGAGTGTCGCCGTAACTTAACCAACTATTTCATAGGCACGGTTTCTCGCGTCAACCAACTTTCTTACCAAAGTCGCACATCGTGCGATTCACTTTCATTGTTTGCATCGCCTAACATTTCTATCGAGATCGCAAGTCGTACGATTCGATTACAATTCACATCGCCCAACATTTATATCGAAATCACAAGTCGTGCGATTCGATTCGTCTCGCCCAACATTTCTACCGAGATCGCAAGTCGTGTGACTCATTTGTAAGCTCGAGTATTCCTTTCCCGTTGATCCGATTATTGCGTCAAGGCAAAATCGTTTTGCTAGTCTCGGTCGTCCGATCGACTTATCATTCTCGTCCGACGTATCGTTCATTGATACGAGTCTCGCCTTATCGTCCCAACCGAATTTCGAAGAACACTTGCATCAACATACCATCATACAAATTTTCAATCGAGTCTCGGTACTCCCCCGTCCGTTGCGGACAAACTTTCCGTAATTCTCACAAAGCGTCGATGCAATTTATCGCACAAGTGCTATACCATATACCACTCGAAATCGAGTCATTCATCGCCTACGTGGTATGGCATATACCACCCGGAATTCAAGCCATTTCCCTCGCGTTATACTTAGTATAGGCCAACGTTCTCTTCCGACTTACGATTTCCGCAGTGATCGTGCTTGATCACAACCGTAACTTTGATTCTATCAAAATTCGACACGATTCGGTCAATGTTCTCGTTTGCCAACATAAGTTTGGTGTGCAACCGAACGATTCGTTCTATCGATTTACGATTTCAATTCTTTCCTTATGTTGCATCTCGTGCAACAATTTATCTGATATGCGTCGCACCCCGTGCAACAAACAAATTTTACTTTCGATACGCGTTGCACATCGTGCTACGATTTATTTCCGACACTTTCATTCCACTTTATACAACGATTCAATTCCAATTTCCTTTGCACTTCGTGCAACGATTAATTTGATATGCGTTGCACCACGTGCAATGATTTTTTTTTTTACTTTTCAATACGCGTTGCACATCGTGCAACGATCACTTCCGACATTTACCGCACCTCGTGCAACGAATTACTCTCGACTTTCCAAGTCAATGCACAATCCGTTTAACACATTCGGTATTGGCTTATCACTTCTCACTTTCATTTTAACGCATATTCACCATTACTCGTTGCACTTCGTGCATCATTTTATTTCTCATTCAACATGTTACATTGCCACAGTATCTCAAATCGTATTCCACAATTTGTTGCGCTTGCAGCAACTAACATTTTTACGGCTCGTTTGCATTCAATGCAATATACCCTTCGCGACTTTCTTAGCAAACATCGTGTAATTTCCAAAACACATGCGGCAAAATTACACGATTTGTATTAGACTTATTGTATGGAACATCCAGTGCGGCATCGAGTAGAGTCAAGAGTGATATCAAGTGGTGGTGGGCAACTTTTCGAATTGTAATTAAGCAAGCGTCCAGAGAAAATTGAGCCTAGAGCTCTGATACCAATTTGTCACGCCCCGACCCGGAATCACCCGAATCATCGTCCTCGCAGGGGGCGTGATGCCGCACGAGCCTGGAGTTGCGCTCGTGCAAGGCAAGATGACAAGTTCTCAAATGGTTATCTTTTGATTTGATATTAACAACGATAGAAAAACAGAGTATACGAAACAATTCTCTTTATTGATATCTGAAACTGAGATTACAATGGCTTTCGATAGCCTAACAATATATGCCAGATTGGCTACAACACTCAGGTTCTCTCTTGCCCACAAAGGATTTCACCGTTCCATCTCGGCCGCGTCAATCCAGCTGCGTAGTCCGAGCGTCAATGCGATAGCACGCTTCAATGCGCTTCGGCATTCCAAGCCTTAACACGTTCAAGCAACGCTTCGCCGCGAGCAATCCATTTCCTGCACCCTGCATGAAGCTGGTGGGGGATCAGTACGTTCGTCCTCGCATGTACTGAAGCAAAGATCATCTTTCCAAACCGACATTTTAATCTTTATGTTGAATCATGCAACTTAGCTTATGATCTTGCTATGTTCTCCTTAGGGTCAATTTCATGGCATCTTCGAAAGCGTAAAGCATGCTATCATAGCATCATGTTATCGAATTGAATGTACAAGCAAGCAACAAGTATTCTCGTGTTTGATTCGTGGCTTACCAAGTCGACGCACTCGCCCTTGCGTCCCTTGCACTGACGCAAGGTGAATACGCCTCATTTCTTCCCTGTCATGTTATATGTGCATCTCTAGGCAGGATCTATGTGCGGGATACATTCGCGCCTACACTTTCAATCCATCGTTCCTTAACTATATGAGGGTCGTTGGCGTATCCGCGCCGGAATGGACTAAAGGAGTTCCTTTCTTTTCTCTCCTTCTTTTCTCACTATTTGGTTGGGCTGCCGGCGTTTCACGGGTTGGGTCACTCTTCCAAACAACCGAAACGTTCCCGGTACATGCCATCATTTGCGGCTTCTCCCATCTTGTTTAAGGATGTGCGCCTACAAAGATTATCATCCCTCCGCGGCCAAATCGGTTCCGGGGACCTCCGGCATTTATCCGTTTGGGGGGATACTCGTGCACGAGTTATTATCACATTAATCTCGAGCCCATTCCAATCGACCATGCAACGCCCTATCATTCAACAGTTAAATTCAAACAACCAAACATAGTCTTGAGTCCGAGACTCAGTTCTTATCGTCTCGTATTTCTTCCATTTAGCTTTCTATGTTCTTTCGTTTCGCACTTCGTTTCGATGATTCAATGGCATCGTGCCTCAACTCAATGCTCGTCAACCGAACGACCCGAAGGTCTCGAACACCTTTCGAGGCAACATGTCATATCCGACAGTTCCTCCACATTCATACCGCAACTGTATTCTCTCGCAACGAAGCCATCTTTTATTATCCCGTGCACGTAGGCACGTTTCGACCGTACTTCCAATGTTCTACAACTTAGCATTCAATGTTCGGGGCTTGCACGCTAGGGCGCTCGCCTATTGTCTTTCAATGTTCTAGCCGTCTAACTCGTGCATCAAAGGCACGGTATGGTTCGTGCACTAAGGCACTCGCCGATTACAGTTATCCCATGTTCTTGCGGCTTGCGCACCGAGGCGCTCGCCTTAGCGATATCCAATGTCCCATAGCGACTTGTGCATATTGATGCACGTTTCATTTCAATTGTTCTAACTTAGTGTTCGACTTACACTATGATTTTATCTCCGATCGGCCACGCCCGTGGCGTCGATAGGTTAACTTTAGCATACAATGATATATTTGACTTATCGAATGAAGGAGTAAAAAGAAGTCAATCCTCCCACCTTGAGTCGATATGCCTTCGTTGTTTCGCCGAGCCGATGCGGCTCGATTCCCTAACTTTGTTGCACGGCCACTCTCCTGACTTAGCCATTCGAGCACTTCGTGCTTCATTGAGTTATACGTCCGGTTTGCCTTAGCGTGCCCAAGTCTCGGCCCGTCGCAAGGCGACGATTTGATTTCGCAGACCCCTTACTAAATATTGCAAAAGATCGACCTCTAATATTTTCCCGTCAAAGTATAACCTGCACACGAAACCAACTAAAATCAATACTTCAACGATTCGGACTTGCGCCTTGGTCGATTCGATTTCTTAGAATCTTCGAGCCGATTCAACGCACTCATCCTTCGGGGCAACGCGGCGCTTCGCATCGATTCAACTCGATGCATTCTTTCGGGACAAGGCAACTCTTCGCATCGACTTAGTTTGATGCATTGCTCGGGACAACTTAACTCTCGTATCGTTTTGCATCGATACATTTTCTTTGCATCAACGTGACTCGTTGAGTCAACGCTTCAGCGTAATGCACCGTGCGGAGCGGGGCATTACACATAAGACATTGTTAGCTATGCCACCTGTCTATATGAAGGTCACTGACTACACGCCATCTGGGACATCTTGGTCAGACGGCTCCCCTTCAGCGGTGGGTAGCTAGCCCATCCGGAAGGTTCCCGAAAGACCGTGCTATTACTTCAGCACTGTGCTACTACTTCAGCACGGCGTTCCTCCTAGGCCGAATCGGTTCCGTGGCCTCGGAGTACCGTTCGAGGAACTACCTTGTATACAAGTTGTCCATGACCATGCATGCAATGCAACTTAACTAATAAGGGACATGACATGCATGATAATAGCATCTTCCACACATAGTCGTAGTTCTCATTTTATTTTGCCATTTTCCCATCTTTCCAACTTGCCATCTTACCAACTTGCCTTGAGCCATAGGCTCGCATAATCGCTCATCCAACCAAGGGACTATTCATGTTTACCCCATTCTTTCGAACCGAAGTCCGATATACTTACCGCCCAATACTTGGGTCTTTGCATCACCTGTTAAACAATTCATATAGCATACGAGCATCATTCGATTTACAACATAAGCCTAGCCATGTGATAATTTATCTTTCATTATCTTTCCCGTATTATTACTAGGCATCTTTTATTAAGCACCGAACGCAATAACAAGTCTACCATTGTTATGCGCGAAGATCAAGGATCGTCGAAGGATCAAAGCCACTCACTTGTTGGTGAATTGCCGAGAGAAAGAGGTCTTCCACGCAACGTCAAGCTCGGTTCACTGCGTTAGCACCTGCATTGGCACCAACGTTTGGTCAGCATACTTCTTCTCTTTCTCTCAGTGATTCGATATGAAATGCGTAGACAGTGAAAGTAAATACATGAAAACATTCATCGAAAACAATCACGAAAACGCACACAAAAGCCAACAGCAAAAGCGACATCGAAAACCAGCAGGGCAACGGTCTCGGGGCAAGCGACTCTTATATAGAACTCTTCCCCCAAGACGCGCGCCACTGCATCTTGGGCATCATTTCAAAAGAGTCCAATCCATAACGAGGAAAGGATCTCAATTCATTATCCCGCGATCCTGGTAAAGTTTCCCCAAGTAAAGTTTTCTAATTTTCATCCGACTCGGCCATTCGGCCGCTAGCCCACACCGTGCTCCGCAACGGATTCAGGGCATTACATATTAACACACTAACAAAAAGTTTCGTCCCCGAAACTTAAACACAAACCCAGCTAGGTCAAACAACGAAGGAAACTTTTCCTTCACATCCGCCTCAAGTTCCCACGTCGACTCTTCGACGGAATGATTTCGCCAAAGCACTCGAACCAAAGAAACAACTCGGTTTCGCAAAATTTTATCCTTCCTATCCAAGAACTGCACGGGTTCCTCCACATAAGACAAGTCAGCTCTTAGCCCTAACGGACCGAAGTCTACCACATGGCTTGGATCATGTACATACTTCCGTAGTTGGGAAACATGGAAGATATCGTGCACTCCATCCAATACCGGTAGTAACGCGATCTGATAGGCGACAGGGCCGACTCGCTTAAGAATTTCAAACGGGCCAACAAATCTCGGACTTAGCTTCCCCTTCGCACCGAATCGCATAACTCCGCGCATCGGTGACACCTTCAAAAATATGTGATCGCCCACCATAAATTCCAATGGTCGTCGATGAGTATCCGCATAACTCTTCTGCCGACTTTGTGCCACAAGTAACTTCTTCCGAATCATGCGGACCTTTTCGACGGCCTGTTCCACCATTTCTGGACCAAGTACCTGTCGTTCACCGACTTCATCCAAACAAATCGGAGACCGACACTTTCGCCCATATAATGCTTCATACGGAGCCATTTGTATACTTGACTGGTAACTGTTGTTGTAGGCAAATTCTGCTAGCGGCAGGTGAGTATCCTAACTATTTTTCAGATCCATAGCACAAAGCCGTAGCATGTCTTCAAGTATCTGATTCACCCTCTCGGTCTGGCCATCGGTTTGTGGATGGTATGCAGAACTAAATTTCAATTGTGTTCCCATGGCAGCATGTAAGCTGACCCAGAAACGCGATACAAATCGCCCATCCCGATCCGACACTATTGATGCCGACACTCCATGCAGTCGGACAATTTCATCCAAGTATATAGATGAGCCAACCGGTCGACGCTCCAAGTGGTTTTCATTGCGAGAAAATGTGCAAATTTGGTTAATCGATCAACGATGACCCAAATTGCATCATTCCCCCGCTGCGTCTTCGGCAAGCCAACTATAAAATCCATGATTATATGATCCCACTTCCATTCTGGGATCGCGAGGTTCTGCATCTCCCCGCCAGGCCTCTGGTGTTCCACCTTGACTCGTTGACACGCTAAGCATCGCGAGACAAAGAGGGCCACATCTCGTTTCATGCCGTGCCACCAGAAGGTCGTGCGCAAATTTTTATACATTTTTGTACTTCCCGGATGCAAGGAATACTTGGCATAATGGGCCTCCGTCAAGATTTCTTTCCGGAGTTCTTCATCCTTTGGGACACATAGCCTCCCCCTGAGTCGCAACGATCCATCCTCGTGCCTGGTGAAGTCGCTGGCTTCACCCTTTTCCATTATTCTGCCAATCTTAATCAAGAACTCATCCGTCCTCTGTGCTGTCTTTATCTTTTCCAACAAACTCGGCTCAAGTTGAAGTTGAGCCAGTTGTGCATTTCGGCCACGAATCTGGAGCTCAATTCCCACGCTTTCTAATTCCTGCAATATTCGTTTGTCAACACTGAGCGATCCCACAAAGTTCCGACTCAACGCATCCGCCACCACATTGCCTTTTCCTAGGGTGTATGCGATCGTCAAGTCGTAATCTTTATAAGCTCCAACCAACGTCTTTGCCGCAAATTTAAATCTTTTGAGTAAAGATGTACTTCAGGCTCTTATGATCGGTGAAGATCTCGCA
The DNA here is from genome assembly GCA_029216955.1 of Iris pallida. NCBI lineage: Eukaryota > Viridiplantae > Streptophyta > Magnoliopsida > Asparagales > Iridaceae > Iris > Iris pallida. The sequence goes on along the minus strand of JANAVB010018196.1, from coordinate 1,635,447 downwards.
AGCCACTCCATACAAGTAGTGCCTCCACAATTTCAATGCAAACACTATCGCTACCAGTTCCAAATCATGCATTGGATAATTTTTCTCGTGCGACTTAAGCTGTCTCGAGGCATACGATATCACTTTCCCTCTCTGAGTCAACACACATCCCAAACCCAATCCAGATGCATCACTGTATATCTGGAATCCCTCGACGCCGTCTGGAAGTGTAAGGATTGGAGCTGATACGAGACGTTGCTTCAGATTTTGAAAGCAAGCCTCGCACTCATCAGTCCAATCGAATGCCACTCCCTTCTGGGTTAGCCGAGTTAAAGGCGCTGCCACTTTTGAAAAATCCTTGACAAACTTCCTGTAGTAGCCTGCCAAGCCGAGGAAACTTCGGATCTCGCTCGCCGATGTGGGTTGCTTCCAATCCACTATGGCTTCAATTTTCTTTGGGTCAACGGACACACCTTCCGCCGAGATAACGTGCCCTAGGAACGACACGCTACTCATCCAAAACTCACATTTGCTCAGCTTCGCATAGAGCTGATTGTCCCGTAGAGTCTGTAACACTGTCCTCAAATGTTCTGCATGGTCTTCTCTGTTCTTCGAGTAGATTAGGATGTCGTCGATGAACACGACCGCAAATTTATCCAAAAAGGGTCGGAAGACTATGTTCATCATATCCATGAAAGCGGCAGGGGCGTTGGTCAGTCCGAAGGGCATGACCAAGAATTCATAGTGCCCATATCTGGTTCGGAATGCGGACTTAGGAACGTCATCGGGTTTGATCTTTAACTGATGATAGCCTGAGCGAAGATCAATCTTTGAAAATACAGACGCCCCTTGCAACTGATCGAAGAGGTCGTCTATCCGAGGCAACGGGTACTTGTTCCGAATTGTAACTTTGTTTAGCTCGCGGTAGTCGATGCACAGCCGCATTGATCCATCTTTCTTCTTCACAAATAGTACCGGAGCACCCCATGGTGAAACACTGGGTCTGATGTATCCCCTGTCTAATAATTCTTGTAGCTGCACTTTGAGTTCCTTTAATTCAGCAGGCGCCATCCTGTACGGAGCCCTTGAGATCGGACGAGCATCTGGAAATATATCGATAGTGAATTCAATCTCTCGGTCCGGAGGCATTCCGGGTATCTCGTCAGGAAACACATCAGGAAATTCTGCCACGACTTCAGTGTTAGCTGAGTCTGCACCATTCTTGCGTGTGTCTCGAACAGAAGCAAGGTACCCTTCGCAGCCAGAATGTAACATTCGCCGGGCCGTAGCAGCTGAAATCACCATCGAAGCCTTCGTCGACGAACTGGCCGAGTAAGAGAATTCTGTTCCTCCAGGTAGTCGAAACACAACTCGCTTCTTCGTACAGTCAATCGTCGCACAACATGCACTTAACCAATCCATTCCCAGAATGATATTATAATCTTTCATATCTAGCTCGACTACATCAAATGGTAGCTTTCTCTTCCCGATACATATGTAACCATCCCTACATATCATGTTAGTAGGCATCTCCACTCCTGATGGAGTACTAACACTAAGATATACATCCAACATTGTCATTTTTATTTCATGTTCCATAACATAGTCTTTAGATATAAAACTATGTGAAGCACCAGAATCAAATAAAGTACGTGCAGGAATGCCATTAAATAATAATATACCTGTCACTACAGTATCTGATGCAAGTACTTCTTCCTGAGTCAATGCAAAGACTCGGCCCTGGGCACCGGGCCTCTGATTCTGTGGTGGTTGATGGGGTCGTGGTGCCTGTCCACGATTCTGTTGATACTGTTGGTGATGCTGCTGCCTTGGAGTCTGGTGGCCCCTCCCTGGGCAGTCTCTGAATCCGTGGCCCATGCGACCACATTTGAAGCATCCACCCTCTAGCACCTGACATTCGTTAGCGAAGTGCCCTTTGTTGCGGCACTTGTTGCAGAATGGTCCACCCTGGTTGGGTCGTTGAAAGCTACCGTGATTCTGACGCTTAGGTGCCTCATATCTACCCCCATTGTTCGGTCTCTTGTTATGCAGATTCTGTACCGACGCTTGCACTGGCGCCGTCGCAGGATAGTGTGGGTCCAATTCTTTTGCGTGCTCGTAAGACTCCTGAAAAGTCTTATATTTCTGAACCACAACTTGAGCCTTCAGAGCAGGCCTCAAGCCCTGCTCAAACCGACGAGCCTTAGATGCTTCGTCAGTAAACTTCGTGATTGCATACTGAGACAGTCTCGAAAATTCTGCCTCATACTCCTTCACCGTCAAGTTTTCCTGCTCGAGCTTATGGAACTCCAATTCCTTAGCTCGCTGCTCAGTCGAAGAGAAGTACTGAGCCAGAAATGCCTCGCGGAACATCTGCCAAGTAATTTTTGTTGTCCCATTCACTCCCGCAAGAATCCTTTTCTGACTTTGCCACCAGTAGTGTGCGTTGGAAACCAGCAGTAGTTTCACACACGAGACCCTCTTGGATCCAACAATACCCAAAGCTTCCAGGTGATCCTCCACTTCAACTAGCCAATCCATAGCAATGGTGGCTTCTTCTGTCCCTTTGAATTCTTTGTTGCAGATTTTCTTAAACTTTGTAAAGTCGGCCACAGCAGTGGTTTTCTTAGCCGCCGGGGGTTCCTCTGCCTCCACAAGTTCGCTCTCTCGTGAGACTGGAGTGCCTTGAGCCCCATTGTTCACCACTGATCGGACCAACTGTTGCAGGGTATCTAGCTGCTTTTGTTGGGCCTCGAATTGCTTTGCGTTTTGCCTCTGCTGGCTCTCCATCATAGCCAGCATTCTCTCCATAGGGTCGGTTGAGGCTACCACCCTTGAGCTACTCGCGTTGTCCGTTGCACCCGCCTTAGTCATCTCTGCAAAAAAACAGAGAAGCTTGTTAGTCTCATAAAATATTTATGGACTTATTGTATGAAACATCTCATTTCGGGACATTTAAAACCAAAGTTATTCGAGAAACAATAAAGCTTGTGTCATTTTCGAAATCTTTAAAACCAAGAAATTTCCAAGGATGTAAAGCCGTGCTCTGATACCAAACTGTCACGCCCCGATTCGGGAAATCGTTCGCCTTCGCTTTGATTCACGCCGAATCGTTCGTCCTCGCTAAGACGTGATGCCGTACAAGTCTGGAATTGCACTTGTACAAGGCGTGCTCGTATTTCTTTTATAAAAGAGACATTTTGAATAGAGATTCGCAGCGATTGATAAAGAAGTTTGGACAACACAGATATGATCTGAAATAAGTTCTTTATTGATATCTTTGAAATTACATTGCATAAAACATAAGGCTCTCAAACAGCCGAGATGAAATGCCAAACTTAGCTACAACATTGCAGAAATATTGAAATGAGATACAACTTGTTCCATACATCATATCCCTTTATTAATAATGCGGCAATAACCACCTTCAGCAAAATGCCTTCTTCTTCAAGTGGAAACTTCAAGATGTACGAAGCTTCTAAAGAGTCGGACAGCAAGCCTTCAGCGTCTATGATTATCCACTAGGTTCCCGGCACCTGTGGAGACGAGGGTCAGTACATTGCCACATATGTACTGGTGAGCGGCCGTAACCAATCTCACCATAAATCAACAGTAGTAAAATTACATGAATGTTCACTATTGATTTGTATTCTTTCTATCTTGCCTTAGGGTCCATTAACAATTCATATATTTGATGAGAAATATAAGGAGCATACAGTGATGTTAGAAACATAAGCAATTCATGTTATTCTAACATAAGCAATTCATATTGATCACCAATTTGGTGAATCTTACCCACGGTCGATAGCCATCCCTGTAAATATTTATGAATACCACTTACTCTGCCTGCATAAGACATTGTTAGCTATGCCACCTGTCTATATGAAGGTCACCGACTACACGCCATCTGAGACATCTTGGTCAGACGGCTCCCCTTCAGCGGTGGGTAGCTAGCCCATCCGGAAGGTTCCCGAAAGACCGTGCTACTACTTCAGCACGGCGTTCCTCCTAGGCCGAATCAGTTCCGTGGCCTCGGAGTACCGTTCGAGGAACTACCTTGTATACAAGTTGTCCATGACCATGCATGCAATGCAACTTAACTAATAAGGGACATGACATGCATGATAATAGCATCTTCCACACATAGTCGTAGTTCTCATTTTATTTTGCCATTTTTCCATCTTTCCAACTTGCCATCTTACCAACTTGCCTTGAGCCATAGGCTCGCATAATCGCTCATCCAACCAAGGGACTATTCATGTTTACCCCATTCTTTCGAACCGAAGTCCGATATACTTACCGCCCAATACTTGGATCTTTGCATCACCTGTTAAACAATTCATATAGCATACGAGCATCATTCGATTTACAACATAAGCCTAGCCATGTGATAATTTATCTTTCATTATCTTTTCCGTATTATTACTAGACATCTTTTATTAAGCACCGAGCGCAATAACAAGTCTACCATTGTTATGCGCGAAGATCAAGGATCGTCGAAGGATCAAAGCCACTCACTTGTTGGTGAATTGCCAAGAGAAATAGGTCTTCCACGCAACGTCAAGCTCGGTTCACTGCGTTAGCACCTGCATTGGCACCAACGTTTGGTCAGCATACTTCTTCTCTTTCTCTCAGTGATTCGATATGAAATGCGTAGACAGTGAAAGTAAATCCATGAAAACATTCATCGAAAACAATCACGAAAACGCACACAAAAGCCAACAGCAAAAGCGACATCGAAAACCAGCAGGGCAACGGTCTCGGGACAAGCGACTCTTATATAGAACTCTTCCCCCAAGACGCGCGCCACTGCATCTTGGGCATCATTTCAAAAGAGTCCAATCCATAACGAGGAAAGGATCTCAATTCATTATCCCGCGATCCTGGTAAAGTTTCCCCAAGTAAAGTTCCCCAATTCTCATCCGACTCGGCCATTCGGCCGCTAGCCCACACCGTGCTCCGCAACGGATTCAGGGCATTACAATATTCATGAACTTTAAAAATGAAAGTAACTATACGATTACCTCAACATGATCATGGTAATACAATGAGAATGGCTGTGAACCACCACAATGGTTCCATGGTTTCTTTGACCGGTTAATTGAATTGACTTCAGATCTTTTCGACAGAAAACAAAGAATTATTTGGTTTAATTATATTAGAATTAAAATGGTATTTAATTGCAAGAGCAACTTTAATCTAGATATTAAATAATATATGTCATCAACCATCTAAGTACTAAGTACTGAATAATCTATGCCATCAACATTAAATGCATAACTATATGAGTACTGAATAATCTATGCCATCAACATTAATATTAATACTAAATGCATCACTACAAGGTACAATCATCTAAGTACTGGATAAATTATGCCATCAACACAAATTGCATCACTATCTGAAGATATTTCATATGAGATATAATGACATTGGTAGAAGAGATTGTCTGGACATTGATATTATGACTCTGGATAAACTTGGACAGTTAATACAAGAACTTCCAAAGGTAATCTGAACTGGATTTTATACAAACACATTACTGTGGTTTTATTTAGCATTGGTGATGCTTCAAATGCAATAAACTGAATATACATGCTTGTAACCACATAACAGTACTATCTATATGTTTGCAATAGACTGAAAATGACACACATGCTTGCAACCATAGAGCAGTATTATATATATGTTTGCAATAAACAGAAAAATGATATACAAGATTGCAACCACAGACAATATTGGTTTTATTTAGCATTGGTGATGCTTCAAATGCAATATGTAATAATCTATATGTTACAGTATATGCATCACTGTGGCTTTACTTGAGCTGAATAATCTATGCCATCCATGTAACCACAGACAGATGTTGGTAATTTTTGTACCACAGACAACAGTTGTTATTACTTCCCAAAAGGTTCAACTTATGAACTACTTCATTACTACGATCAAACTATCTCCTAAATAAAGAAGAGTATAAATGAACACACGAAACACAATCAAAGATGGTCCATAAAGGGTGATAAACATCTACCTACTTCAAAGTTAACAAAATTAGAAACATAGGAAGCCTCAAGCCCATGATCCAATAAGACCCACAAAGAATAATCATAATCAAGGTAAAAGTTAAAACAGGACAACTAGTTGTAGCTTGTCTTCAACTTGTCAAATTGTCAAGCCTATAATCAAGCTCACTATAGTGAATAGTCATTCTATAAGCTTAAAGCATTAAAATTTAACTATGGCATCAGATCATATTAGCCTACTCAAATGCTCACAAAGAGTTTCATACCGTGTTGTGCATGTCCTCTTCTGGTACCCATATATAAGGCTTGCCTCTCTTGAATATATAGGGGACCCTCAAAGTATGAATATCATGCTTGCTAATTGAAAAAATAGATGACAGACCATTATATTGTTTGAGTAAAAGAATCCAGCTTATACATTTCAACGTGAAAAAATCACCAGCTAGTTTGCAAATTTTACTCTACCGGAAAAGGGAAAAAAATTTCCAAATGACAAACATTTGGCAGAGTAACAAGTAATGGTGATATCTCCATTCCATTAGGCATTAAATCTCCCTTGCTCCAGTGGAATTGATCATGTAAACCAGGGCTACAAGGATAGACAGGAGACAACAGATTGAGGAAGGACAACTCATAGAGCAGCCAAGCCTGGAAGAAACAGACACTAAGCCTATACAAGAGGAACAATCTACGAATGATATATTTATTAGAACTCATGGGGGTTATTAGCAAATATGCAAGATGAAGCAGAAGCTAGACAAAGTGAAGAACAAGCTTAAATTCTTATCCTGTAGAACAATAAAAATAAGTCATCAACAAATTGGAACAAATTTGTGTCAACTCAAGGCAATGTGGTAAAGTACTCCTTTTTTGTACTGATGATATATTTCAAGAAAATAAAAGAATCCGAATAAGAAGGCCAAACATTCAAAATATTGCATAGTAAGTGTTCCTGCATAAAGATTATCGCAGAATACTAAAGATCAGTATCGCCCTTTGCCAGTTTGTTCATGATACCTATTAATCTAGAAAAGTCTACAGCATTATTTATAAAGCAAGCATGATATGATAATGAAATAACTCAGAGGAGCTATCAAAGAGGCCAAAAAACCAAAAGGACATAATACCTGATTCAACCGCCAGGCATCAGATAATATATTTTTTTATTGTCTAGATTAAAGAATAATCAATAAGCACGTTCAATAGAAATTGGAAATAAATGGACATGCATAGGAAGTATATGTTATAAAGCTGCATCACTTACCATAGTTTGACAGCTTTTATTTCCCTGATAGTGCATCAGGCGACATTAGTGGTTTGATAAAGAACTGTGCAAATCTGGACATGAAACAGAATGAGAACTGCTAAAGAAACTCAGAAAATAGCATAACAAGAAATGGAAGCAATGACGGACAAAGAAGATAGCAACCTAGTTATCCAAAGTCTCTTAAAAGCAGTCTGCATTAACATCAGAATAGAAGTTTGCATGCTCAGAAGCCGTAAAGGCATTAGTTGAACCGCCGTGCTGATTTTTTGACATTAGACCATAAAATTAAAGATATATTTTTATGTTAATGTGGTAAAGTACTCACTACTATTTTTGTACAACAAGGCAAAAAATAAATAAACGAAGGAAAAGTTAATAAAGAAACATCGATAACAAGATTATACATGAGTAATGTAGACAGGTGATGGATTTACTTAGCTATAGTGATTTTTCCAGGTAGGACGACATATATGAGCTAAGGATGCATTTTATACTCACGCAAGGCACTAGTACCAGTTACTTTAGAACATCATTTTAAAAAAAAATTAAATAGACACAACATTTAACAATAAGACTTAACAAGGCTTGTTGAATATATATATATAGACCCTAAATTTTCTACCAGTTTAGATTTTAAACCCTCGCATGACCAGTTGGAGAGTTTAGGCCCTAGATTTTTGTTGTTTGTTTTCCTTTTTCCATTATACCCTCCCTAACTATATATGGGAAATTAATTATGAAACATGAAGGGAGGGAATAATAGGAAAAAAGTAAGAAAATAAAAATAAAAATTCAGGGTCTAAACTCTCCAATTGGACATGTCAGGACTTAAACTCTAAGCTGGTATAAAACCAACGTCTAAACACTAATTAGCCATATATATGTGTGTGTGTGTGAAAACAATAATATTAAAAAGATATACCATCCTAAACAAATCAAGAATTTTTAACAGGAGCAACATTGTCCCATTTTTAAGGCCCCTGTTGTTTGCACACAAAGGATGGCAACAAGTTCCAGTTCCATCCATATGTGAGGATATCAAGTTGGAAGTAAAAATACCAGCTCCCCAAGCATTTTAATATCTTTTAATGCCTCTCATAGAGTTTAATGCCATCAACGAGCCAAACAAATTCAAAAGTAATCAAATGCCATAGTCAACTAATTAAACCTAAGAATTACACAAGATATAAGAGCATCTCCAACCCTATTGTCTTGTTAAGTGTTGTGAGTCTTAGGTGGCTCCTATGTGGCATGAACCACAAGACAATGTCTTGTTTATGTGGCAAAATTATATCTCAAATGACAATGAGATAGAAAAACTCTCTCCAATGCAAAAGTATTGAGGAGACAATAAAAAGTATTTTTTACAACTTCCAAGGCAACTTTTAAGACAACTACTCATCTTCTTTCTTTTTTCTAATATTTTTTATTCATAATTGATGACATGGAAGAGAAGACATTGTCAAGTGCATTGTCTAGAACAAGACAATCAACTTCACAATGTCTTCTTTAATTTTTGCCACATAAGCTTCACAATTGACTTGACAATTGCATTGGAGAAGAACTTTTAAATAAAATTTTGTCATTCTTATGTGGCATTAACTTTTTTCCAAAGTCACAGTAGGGTTGGAGATGCTCTAAGGAATTAATGCTTGCTATCATAAGTTCATTCAGGTTCGGGGTTGACATCAAGTATGTAATTGTAAGCTTTGAATTCGAAGGAACAACAATAGAGAAAACTATATTTCGCCACTAAATACAACTTTATTACTAAGTAATATCTCTTAATAAAAGATGAACATTAAGTAAAAATAGAGGAGGAAAGCCTCTTAGCATGCCCACTTTTCTCATTAAACAAGATGACATGAATAAACCTAAGGGACTAGGAAGGAACACTAATCTATTCAGAATTATATGTTTTCAATTCCAAAATTTATAGAACAGAATGCAAATAAATTTCAATCCAGTTCTGAAATGCATATCGAATGGCCCTATGAAAGGGGGATTTTGTTCCATTCATTTTACCGAACAGATGATGGGCATAAAACTATGAATCTCTTTGCCAATCCTTTGATTTCTTTTGCAATATGAAGAATGGTGATTTGAAATGTCAAGAGTCTGTATATGTGCGTATAAACTCGTAGAACTGAAATAATGAAATATGAATATCTTTGTCAATCCCTTGACTATTTTTTAATTTTCAGTTCAATACGAGCTAGCCATTGCAAATTTGACATACCTTGCTGTTCCTTGTTTTGAAGTTGTTGCGTACAGATTTAGAATCATGGTCGAAACAAAAGTCACGTTTGTAGGAAGCATCGACTAGGTGATCCCCATTCATGACTTCACCAAAAGCTTCCTTTTCTCCTTCGTATGATTTGTCAATAAATGTTGAAAATATAAAAATAGTCAGCAATGATATTCCAGGGGATAAAGATTATGAAAACCTTAATTGAGAAGCTTCCCGGAGGAGTCAGGTCGCGAGAGGAGTGAAACCGGGTGCTATAGCCCGTCGATATTGCCCATGAGGGCTCCTCCTCCGTCTCAGTCGCCGCCATCGGGTCCGACACAGAAATGGACGGAGTAGTCATCCTCCAGACCCCGTAGGCAGTTGACGGACGCATAGTCTAGGCAGAGGCCCCTCGGAATGATGTCTATGCCCATGCTCAGTTTTTTTTTTTTTTTCCTTTAGTTTTAGAAGAAAGGAATAGCAAGAGGAAACTTAGACCATCTCCAATGGTGATTTCTAAAATTGAGTTCTTATTCTACTTGACATTGCACTTTAAGGAGATTTCTATCCTAGTTGAAAGAGTTTCTACATAGAAATTGTAGACATACAAAAATACTCTCCAATAGTTCTCCATTTCTATCCTATGAAGAAATTTTTTCTAAAATGAATTTCTTCCATAGAAATAGGGAAGATAGAAACCCCCATTGGAGATGGTCTAATAGAAAGGGGTTTAGAAAGGGTCTGCTTGGATTGAGGGGTGAAAAAATAAGCATGGTTAAGTGGGATTAAATGAGGGAGAGTTAAGCAAGGGGTAGTAGAGTCAATACATAGAACCTTACTTGGATTGGAGGGAGAGTTAAGTGGGGGTGTTTAATAACTCTTGCTTGGATTGAAGGTTTTAAATGAGAGGATGATTAAGAAAAATATGATAGTTACAAAATAACCTTATTACATATGTCATAAAAATTAAATTTGATTGAAATTTTAATTAGAACTTGTTAAAATATCTTCACAAATTAAGAAGTTACGGATTAACATGTTGAGAACAAGAAAAAATGGAGAAAAAAATTATGATATTTTATAAACAAATAAGGGCATTTATGACTTTTAAAACAAAACCCCTCAATCACCCTCGTTAACCCTCCGATTTGAGGGATTAAAAAATGGACAAAAGAGGGTGAAATAAACTCTCACTTAACCCTCTATAACCCTCACTCATAAACCTTCACCCTCAAACCAAGCATGATTTTATTTCTCCTCACTTAACTTCCCCTCACTTAACCCTGTTAACCCTCAATTCAAGCAGACCCTAAAGGTTGTCAAGGAAGGGTCAATTTTTTGACGGGCTAATTTTTGGGGTCCAAACTTTTTAAGAACTAATTTTTGTCACAAATTATTATAAAAAAATTATAACCTTTTCAAAATAAATGTTGTGTACGTGTCCAAGTGTCGTGTCGACTCTGTGTTCATGCAACATAAATTTAACCAATTATAATTCATAATTAGAGTAGATCAAGGTGCAAAAAGAAATATTAAAAAAAAGGCTTAATTGCTAATTGATACCCTCAACTATTCCGCTTTTTCAACTTGATACCCTAAACTTTTTTTTGTAACAAGTTGATACCCAAAGATTTTTTTGGACGAAAATACCCCTCATCCTTCCCGAAAATTACCCCCCTTTCCCCCAACCCCTCCCCCCTGCTAGCTTCGGCCGGCCTCCCCCCCTCCCTGCTAGCTTCGCCCCCCCCCTCCCGCTCGAGCCCGGCCAAGCCCGCCGCCGCAGCAGCAGCAGCAGCAGGCGCAGCAGCAGCGGCGGCCGGCGCAGCAGCAGCGGCGGTCGGCGGCGGCGGGCTTGGCCGGGCGCGAGCGGGGGGGGGGGGGTGGGGGGGGCGAAGCTAGCGGGGGGGGGGGGAGGAGGGGTGGTCGGAGTGGGGAAGGGGGTGGAGGGAAGGAAGAAGGAAGGGCATTCTCGGTATTTTTAAAAATTTAGGTATCAAGTTGAAAAAAAAATAATAGTTGAGGACCAAGTTGTTACAAAAAAAAGTTTAGGGTATCAAGTTGAAAAAGCGGAATAGTTGAGGGTATCAATTAGCAATTAAGCCTAAAAAAAATAACCTTTACATCATATCCTTATTGTTAATAGAAGACTAGTATTATTGTTGTTGCTTTGGATTGAGGGAGAGGAAGCAATGGAGCGACGAGGGACGTTTCGAGGATTGTGGGAGAAGAAGGCGACGACACGATGAGGACATTCTGAGAGGAATATGGGAGAAGAAGGCGACGGTGCTAGATGAGGAGCGTTCTCGAAATATTTCTAAGACAATATTCTATTTTTATTTTTTTTTAGAATAATATATTTTAACATCATGCCACCAAGTTATTTTTAATTCTGGCTAAAGATTTATTTTTAATTCTGGCTAAGGATTTTTGGTTGGTTGCAATTTTTTGCCAAAATGTTTCCACTAAATAATAGTTTCCTAAAACATATTCATTTCTCGCCTAAAATTTGGTGGAAAAGTTAGTGTTCCTGTTCAACTATAGACGATAAATATTTTTCTTAGTCGTCCTAGATTTTTTGCGAAGAATTTATTGGTTGTCCCAGACTAATAAATAGTTGCTAGATAGTTCACAATTATTTTTGCCAATCTGAAGGGCTTTATGCAACTATTGTATTTTTTAGTCGCTAAAGAACAGTTTAGGCCACTAAATTTTTCTAGTGGTCTCAAATTTTGTGGCCTAAAGTCCTTATTCTTGTAAATTATATAAGAGCTCTGGTACAGATCGGGGAGTGGCAGACTGTGATAAATACTTTGCTTTTATGTTAGTATATATATGCATGTGTGTTGCATTTATTTCACACAATTTAACCCTTTTTTTTTTTCCTTCAAATTTACCTAACTAACCCATTAATTTAGTAAACATAATTATTTGATAAACATAGGAAGGACATATGTGGAAAGAAAAAATTCACGGTGAACTCCAAGTCTCCAACTTTTCCTATTATATTATAAGATAGTGTAGTATTAAAGTACTAATTCAAACAATACAACATGAGAAGTCTAGTAATAAGAAGTGAAGAGTTTGGCCTAATCAAAAGGATGATTTTACAAACTAATTTTATTATCCAGACTCGATATTCTCATAATATCGAGCATTGCATGAGTGGTATATATCTTTTACTAATTTGTGATACTAGTGCATCGGTCTGATCAGTGAAGTGAATAAGAACTGGATACACCACAAGCTTCTTAGTTCATTACTACGTATTGATTCATATATCTAAAGCTTCTTGATTTTGATAGCATCACAAGCTTATCTACTCATTAGTCATTCATTTATTATCAAACTGCACCTACGATTTATACATGACCTCTTAATTTCTGTCTGAAAATTGCAATTATGTGTTTCTTTCCCTGGATGGATTTATGATTTGGTAGGTGGCAAACCAAGTTAGAAAGCACTGGCCTATATCTTGGTTTGGTTGGCAACTTAGGCCTCGCTTTCCTCTTCTTCCCGGTCACTCGAGCATCCTCGATTCTGCCTCTAGTCGGCTTAACTTCCGAGGGAAGTATGAGGTATCATATATGGCTCGGCCACACTGTCATGATTCTCCTCACTGCTCATGGTCTATGCTACGTCGTCTACTGGGCATCGACCAGCCATATTTCTAAGGTACTGGACACCAAATTGTGTGATATTGTTCGGTAAATTTGGAAATGAAATTGATCGATCGTTGCAGATGCTAGAGTGGGCTACCGACGAGATATCGAACCTCGCAGGAGAGATCTCTCTGCTCGCAGGCTTGGCCTTGTGGGCCACAACCTTCCCCCGGATTAGGCGCAACATGTTCGAGCTCTTCTTCTACACCCATCAGCTCTACGTTCTCTTCCTCATCTTCTACTTACTTCATGTCGGCATCTCCATCATAGCCCTGATCCTTCCTGGTGTCTATCTCTTCATGGTGGACCGGTACTTGCGGTTCCTGCAATCCCGACGGAATGTCAGGCTCGTTTCTGCCCGCCTTCTGCCATCCGAGACGGTGGAGCTGAACTTCTCCAAGTGTCCAGGTGATAAACCATTATTGCAATACCAATGTATACGCTCTCTATTTGGAAGATGGATGATCATGTTGTAGCTTTTTTTCTTTGCAGGATTTAGTTATGCTCCGATGAGCAACGTGTTCATTAACGTGCCTAGCATCTCCTCGCTTCAGTGGCACCCCTTCACAGTGAGTTCCAGCAGCAACTTGGAGCCGGAGTTGCTCAGTGTCATCATCAAGAAAGAAGGGAAATGGACACAGAAGCTCTACCAGGAACTCGTCAAGCCTTCCTTTGAGAACCTTAATGTTTCAGTGGAAGGGCCCTATGGTCCGGCTTCAGTTGACTACCAAAGGTACTGTAGAGATTAATGTTCAAACCTATAGCTCTGATTCTGCAACTGAACCAATGGAATTAAGCAATCCAATTCTTACTGAAACTGCTCATCGGAAGAATGCCATCGTTCGGAAAATTGTGTAATTCTTGTTCCTGATACTTTAGACTCGCTTCCGATCGAATTAGGACCGAGTCATGATCAATTCTGACGTATTTTAGGATTAGTCTGTTTAGTTGGCAAGCAACAAGTACAAAACTTTGAGATGAACACTACATATCATCTGCAGGCATGATACATTAGTAATGGTAAGTGGCGGCAGTGGAATAGCTCCCTTTATCTCCATAATCCGCGACATGATCCACCGGAGCAAGGCCAGCAGCACGATCCCCAACGTCGTCCTCGTGCCCATCTTCAAGACCTCTGCCGACCTCACCATGCTGGATCTCCTCCTCCCGGTCTCCAGCAACGTTTCGGACCTCTCCGGGCTGAGGCTGAAGATCGAGGCGTACGTGACAAGAGAAAAGGCTCCCAGCTCCGGTGATCAGAATCGAATCCGAACCGTACGGTTCAAACCCAACCCTGCAGCAATGCCGCTCGCTCCGGTTCTTGGCCCCAACAGCTGGCTGTGGCTCGCCGCGGTTATTGTATCGTCCTTTGTCGCCTATCTTTTACTGATAGGCATCGTCACCCGCTTCTACATATATCCGATCGAGCAAAGCGGCGGCACTTACTCCATTACTTCGAGGGCCCTCTTGCACTTGCTCTTCTTGTGCACCTGCATTGTTGCGGCCTCCAGTGCCGCGGTTATGTGGAACAAGAAGCGAAGCAGTATGGAAGCGAAGCAGGTCCACATCACTGATAGGGAGCTGGAGAGTGTGCCAGAGGAGTCTCTTGTTCAGGCTACCACAGTTCACTTTGGTGGCAGACCTGATCTTGAGAGTAAGATTAATCTAATGCTTAATAACTTCAATATCTTCTTATGATCCAAATAGTAACATGACAGTGGTGTTCTTTAATTTTGCTGCAGAGATACTTCTGGGAATAAATGGATCAAGCATTGGCGCGATGGTGAGTGGACCAAGTGGTTTGCGTCGCGGAGTTGCAGCAATTTGCTCGTCTGGTCTGGGAAATAACCTACATTTCGAAGCGATTAGCTTCAGCTGGTGATCTAACAAATGTAATTGTTGTTGCAAAAAGTATTTGTCATATGCATGCTTTCAGATACGGAAGGGAGGCAAGAATATAAACACATGTTTTTATAAAAATTTAAGAGCGGCTTCTCCAAACTATAATTTTTTTTTGAAACAGGTGTTCATTAAAATTAAGAAGGAACTGAACTCATGTCATGAAGAACATGAGATACAATACATGAAGGTATCTCCTTATATAGAGATATGGAGTCAGAGGGATTATAAAACAAAGAAGAGGAAGCTAAAGAGTGCGTCACATTGATTAGCACTCCTATGAGTAAAAGTGAATGATAGATTAGGAATCGACTTAGAAGCCATTTTTGCATCCTCAATGGTGTGACGCGCTCACCATAATGGAATTGCTGCAACATGGTTGATTGCACTACATAAATTTGTCAGATTAGCGACGTTTCAAAACGTCGCTAACCTCAGTGAAAACGTCGCTAAATTCATTTAGCGACGTTTTGGGAACGACGGAAAAAAATGTGTCGCTAAACGAGAAAACGTCGCTAGAGCGACGTTATTAACGTCGCTAATTAGCGACGTTATTTGCGACGTTTTAACGTTGACGCTAATTAGCGACGTAAAAGGCGACGTTATCGTGTGGTCGCCGTTTAGCGACACTATTGCGACGTTTTGGCGACGACGTGCTGACATCAGATTTGGTGCCACGTGTTGCCACGCCAGCATTTAGCGACGCTTTTAGCGACATTTATTAACGTCGCTACTATTTAGCGACGAATTTTAACGTCGCTAAAAACGTCGCTAAGTTAAAAAAATATAAAAAAAGGTTCCAGAATGCAAATGGAGCTGGAGCCTGAGCCAAAATACAGAATACAAAATACAAAATACAGAATCCAATTTCTGGGTTCGCCGACCCCCTCGGTGGAACACTCAACACCGGCACGCACAATACATTCCAGAATATACAAAATATATAGAGAAAAAAAATACTATTCGCAACGAACAATGTCAATATATAATATCCTCAACAAACCAAATCAATATCCGTAAATACGTACAAACTCAGTATCCTCAACGAAAAAACTGAATATCCCCAAATACGTACAAAGTCAAAAATATAGTACAGTCTAAAAATGCAAAAACGAAACTACTGATCGTCTGGAGCTGGAGCTGGACCCGGTGCTGGAGCCGGAGCTGGAGGAGCGCCACCAGATGACGCACAAATACCGTTCGAGTGAGCCAAAGGCATGCAGCCACTTCCCTCCCTCTATTCACCCTCTCACTCTCTCATGCTATCAATGTCACAACTTTTCTAGTACTGCTCCCTCTAATGATGATGAACGCAAAAATCAAAGACCCCATTCTCCTTTCTCACCCTTCACAGTTCTCACAATAGGAAGGATCAGTACTTTCTAGTTCTCTTCCATCCATCCATTCTTCCGTTCTGATCAAGCCTCTTCCTTCTCCTCTCCTCCACCATGGCTCTGGACCCATCTGCTCCTCCCTACTTCCCTTTCTTCTTATTTGACTCTCTCAGCCACATATGATATCCAGCTCAAGTGTAGAGTCGGAGGAGAAGAAGTGGGCAGGAAGAGGAGGGGAAAGCAGCACAGCCGACGACATGACCTGAAGGAAGTACAAAGGTTTTCTTCAACATCCGTAGGAGAACTATAAGGATATATCTTTTCATAATATGTCACCTTGTCAAAGACCCTTAATGTGACAACCATGTTACCACGGTGTCGGAAGACTAACATGTCATAATTTTCTAAGCCGTGTATTTTGACATAATCCTTCCAACTCTTTCCTCCTATGTAGTAATCTTGCATTTCTTTATGAAGTTCAAGACGGAATATTTTTCCATTACGAGTCACTATATGCCGTCTTGGACTTCATAAAGAAATATAAGATTACTACATAGGAGGAAAGAGTTGGGAGGATTATGTCAAAGCACACGGCTTAGAAAATTATGACATGTTAGTCTTCCGATACCGCGGTAACATGATATTCACATTAAGGGTCTTTGACAAGGTGACATGTTGTGAAAAGATATATCCTTATAGTTCTCCTACGGATGTTGAAAAAAATCTCTGTACTTCCTCCAGGTCATGCCGCCGGCTGTGCTGCTTCCCCCTCCTCTTCCTGCCCACTTCTTCTCTTCCGACTCTACACTTGAGCTGGATATCATATGTGGCTGAGAGAGTCAAATAAGAAGAAGGGAAGTAGGGAGGAGCAGATAGGTCCAGAGCCATGGTAGAGGAGAGGAGGAGGAAGAGGCTTGATCAGAACGGAGGAATGGATGGATAGAAGAGAACTAGAAAGTACTGATCCTTCCTGTTGTGAGAACTGTGAAGAGTGAGAAAGGAGAGGGGGTCTTTGATTTTTGCATTCATCATCATTAGAGGGAGCAGCACTGGAAAAGTTGTGACGTTGATAGCATGAGAGAAGGAGAGGGGGAATGGAGGGAGGGAAGTGGCTGCATGCCTTTGGCTCACTCGAGCGATATTTGTGCGTCAGATAAAATATAAAAAATTTGATTTTTCTCCAATTGTGAGAACGGATGGCTCAGAACACAACCCAAAATTTATTCTAGTATATATTCGTATGAATCATCTATGTTCTGTACATATGGTGCAGTATATATTCTTTTCGTATCTAGTATCTGAAGAATGTAACAGAATCAAGATGAACTCACATAATGTAATACTAAGACATCATCTACTACTATATAAGATATAGTGATAGGTTGTCGTATCATCATTGCCGAGGGATGAGGGTCGAAGGACAGTCAACTTTATCTACGGCTACATAGTTTCTGCCTCGCCAGTCAAATGGCTGCAGAGACTATGTCCTGATCACCACGTTGTACCGTAGATTTATGCAAATAGAGCTGGAGTTGGAGCCAAAATACAGAATCCAAAATGCAAAATACATAATCCAATCCCTGGGTTCGCCGAAAATACAAAAACAAAGATTGACACACAGTACTAATTCATATGTGTTTTAAGTGTAAGAACGGATGGCTCAGAACACAACCCAAAATTTATTCTAGCATACATTAGTGTGAATCATCTATGCTCTATTCATATGGTGTAGTATACGTTCTTATCGAATCTAGTATCTGAAGAATATAACAGAATCAAGATGAATTCACATAATGTAATACTAAATATCATCTACTACTATATAAGATATAGTGATAGGTTGTCGTATCATCATTGCCGAGGGATGAGGGTCGGAGGACAGTCAACTTCATCTATGGCTACATAGTTTTTGCCTCCCCAGTCGAATGGCTGCAGGGGCTATGTCCTGATCACCATGTCGTAGTCCAATACAATCCAGAGATTGACAACAGTACTAATTCATATATGTAGTCCAATACAAATAGTCTAATACAAAACAACCTAATACAAATAGTCCAATACAAATAAGTACTAATAGCTAATGAGAACCATGCAGCTCACGCAAACGCTCAGTGATACGATCACGCAACCACCTCCACTACAACAAATATGGCCTACAATAGCATGCGCAGAACGCTATAGAAAGCCTTCTATAGCAGATTCTGTCTGCTATGATCACCCACGCTATAGTATGTCCAGACATGTGAATGCTATAACATTATAGCGTTCATGAATGCTGTAGAAGGTTTATAGCGTTCGTGTATGCTGTTGATGGTTTATAGCGTTTATGAATGCTGTAAATACTTTATAGCATTCTAGAACGCTGTAGATAGTTTATAGCGTTCGTGAGTGCTGTGGATTACTTATAGCGTTTATGAATGCTGTGGATGATTTATAGCGTTTGTGAATGCTGTGGATGATTTATAGCGTTTGATGATGGTTTGATTTATTATAGCGTTCATCATATGCTATCGTGGTAGCATCAATTTAGACGTTTTGAGTGCTATAAACCTGCTACAGAATTTCATATTATTTCATATCTGCTACAGAATTTCATATTTTATAACCTGTTTTGTATCACATATAAATAACAATAATCGCAGACAATTTCAATCGTAACTTGCATTTCGATCAATCAAGATATAGTAAAAATTTGCCAAAATATGAAATGTTTCATTAGAACATTCAAGATGTACAAAAAGTAGTAGTCATTAAAACATTCAAGATGTAGAAAAAGTAGTTGTACGCCAAAATAAACCATTCCATTTACAAAGTATCTGTAGTCCAAAATAAACCATTCCATTTACAAATATCTGTAGGCCAAAAAATAGCTCGCCTCTTTCCTTCTAGCAGCTATCCACAACCATCAAAAACATATATGCCAACCTACACAAAATTGAGAAGAAAACACATTATGATATAAAATATAAGATAGAAATATTTCTGATACTCAAGTAGTGTTATGTAATAGCGAATACAATATGTTCAGTGGCTAAGGAGGCATGCAGTGTGTTAAATGTGAAGTTGCAGGACAGTAGTGTTATGTAAAGCAGTGTAATACATGAAGTAAAGTGCAAGAAGGTTTTACTGGACAAAGAAATTTCTGATACTCAAGTTGGACACATGTATACCTCATTACACTGGCTATGCAACTTAGGCTGATACATCACCAAGGAGGCGTATTAGTTTCAGTTTTAACGTATGCTTGTACGATCTTTGTAACCCAGCAACACTTATTTGTAACTAACGTGCTCTCGATGGCTAGTCGGTTTTGGTTTCCTGTCAGAAAACCAGATCTGCACTATTATGTAGGTAGACCCACAACAGGACACGCTTGTTCCTCCATGGAGGGCCGTTAGGCCCAGATCCTATCTGGAATGCGTCGAACCCAAGGTAAAATGCAGGAATGAACTAAGGCTAAAGCCTAGGCACTTGGGCTTATTGGGGGTAAATCAACACAATGGTGATTAATTTTAAAATTACCACAAGATAGTAATTTTACTCTCGTCCAGGTTGTCCTGAAACCACTTGTTTGGTAACTAAGAAGTCCAAGAAGTTTAAAATGTGCAAATTAGAAGAGATGGAAACTAAAAGCCAAAATAAATTAGAAAAACATCACACTTCTAATGTCAAACAGAGTATAAGCCTATTAACTGGACAAACAACCATCATATAACGAGCAGTAAATAAACCAAACACTACAAGAAAAATGGCTTTTCTTGACGGTTTTTCCCCGTCAAGAAAGACTTTTCTTGACGGTTTTGAATCCGTCATCTAGGCCCCCGTCAAGAAAAGTCGACACTTTTCTTGACGGTTTGTGTTGGGTTTCCTTGACGGTTATAAACCGTCAAGTAACAAGCGTTATCTTGACGGTTTTAAACCGTCAAGAAAACACAGAAAACCCGTCAAGAAAAGTGTCGACTTTTCTTGACGGGGGCCTAGATGACGGCTAGTGACCGTCAAGAAAAATCTTTCTTGACGGGGAAAAACTGTCAAGTTAAAAACCGTCAAGAAATAAAAAAATTTGATGTTTTACAACCGTCAAGGTAAACATATTTATAATAATATCAATATATTCCAGAATCCAATTACCAAACACACATAATATCAATATATTCTAGAACATCACAAGCATCACACAACTATAATACACAAATTTTATATTAAAAAATACGCGTTCATACACCACAAACATCCAACCACGTCCAAATAACCCAAATATTTGATTTTTGTACAACACGTTCGTACATCCAAACATCCAACAAGTACATCCAAACGTCCAACCACAAACACGTTCGTACACCATAAATATCCAAAACATATTTACACGAGTAAATTAACCAAAATATATCTGAACCCAGAGCAGCATTTCCTTAGTATAGTAGGTTAATCTGCAAACAAGGTGAATATAACATTACAAGTCAGCAACACAACTGAAATTCAATCAAACTTCAATAGAATATTGTTGGGAGCTAAAAACATACATGATAATAAAGCCATATCGATTCAGTTTGCTGTACGGAAAATGAATATGGGTAAAGATGCATACACGTATCCTGGAAATGTCTGGATACAAACAGGTATCAAATTGGACATGGAATCTGCCATCTCAAAGTTTGATAACAGAAGTAAAACTAGAAACATAAATAATTTGATAGGACTAGTTAATTAATAAAGTAATAAATATTTTAATATGAACTTAAAATGGATTAAAGGGTTTAAGATGGACCACACCTGCAGGATGTTGATGACACGGTACATGGGGCTGCAAACTTCTGTGGCATTCTACATTCGCGAACAAAATGACAAGAAGCTGTCACAATCCAAACATTAAAAAATTTTGAGGTTAACCTAAAATTGATATAATACCTTAATGATTTGTAGGAGCAGGAAGGATAATCAATCACATGAAAAAATCATAGTTCATTAGTAAACTAGAACCAAATAAATAGATTTTATCTTGTGAATTTGAAGAATGTGATGAAATATAAAGCTTAAGGTACATTCTGATATAAAAATTACACATACACACCTCCAAAGAACCATCTTCCTGCCTAACACATATCAGAACGAACTAATTTGGGTTAGGCTACATAAGTCTTGTACAGAATGAACTAATTTGGTTGGGTTAGGCTACATAAGTCTCACACAGAATGAACTAATTTCATATGCATAACAAAACGAACTAATTTCATATGCATGACACAGAACCAAATCATTTAACTTTATAATATAGTCTAACACAAACTGAGATATGGTCTGGAGCACCTCAATAAGTTCTGGAAAAATGTACTGTATCTGGACTTAGCCACCTTAGAATAGATAACTACTATCTTACCAAAATAAAGTAAAGCACGTAATGTTAGCAAAAATGAACATCCATTAAAGTAAAAAAAAAACCTTTGCTCAAGATCAACTTTTGTGATCTTCATTAACATGTTTATTATAACCGCACGTCATTGCAACATCTGATAATTGCCAAAAGGGAAATAGCAACAATATTATTGAATCATAATACATATGATGTCAATAAATAAGAAATCATGAGAAGGAAGAAAATATCACTGTGATTATAAACAACATCAAAGTTCAATGGTGATACAAGAACAAGTTTTGGAAACCAATTCAACTTGTACAAACAAATGTATGTTCGGGGCAAAAGGATGATTACTTGCCAAAAACAAAGGCAATAGATTTCATTCACTACATCAGTAAAGTGAAAATTCTGTAAGAGTGGAGAAGAAAACAAATATCATAATCTAGAACTGTATGTTCACTATTGTTCAATACATCATAATTTAGAATTATGAAGATGAATACAGAAAACATGTATGTTCACTACATTAGTAAAGTACAAACAAATGTATTTAGAAACATTTGGTTCCTGGAAACCAAAATGAAGATAGGGATTTAAGATTCCATCAGAAGTTGATATTTCCTATCAATATTGGTAGATGGTGGACTTGGCATGGCCAATTGACCACGTCCATCTCAAGTACTGACTGCAATTGTATAGAGCTAAAATGGCATACAAGTAGCAATGGTGTCCAGTTTTTTATAAGAAAACCTCATGGAAAATGATATGTCTTTTGATGGCATCATATTCAAAATGACGGATCCTACTCTTATCTATGGTATTGACTGAGGTTCTTTGTAGGACCAGTCCCGATGGCACTCCCATTCTCTCAATTATTTGGGTACATTGGTTTCCTACCACATAAGAATATTAATCCATTCGCATAATTTGTTGAGGCATATTAATAAACCGTGTAATTACTGAAACAAAAATACTAGTAGTCAAGTATATATTACTATGAAACAGAGTGGTGATTACTAGTGTATAATGTTATCCAGGTAATTCTTCCTCAAGGAAGAGTACCCCTTTTATTTCTTCCAGATATTATGAGTACTTGGTACTTAATACCTCCATCTTATATATTATTTTGTCACTAATCACTCCACTGATGTTGTAATAAGATGAATCGATGATAATGAGATCTATCTATTTTGTTTGAAAGATTATCATAGGCATATCCTGGCAATACCAATAGTAATGCGATACAACTCCCTTCTTAGTATCAACGATCACTTTCAACATACATGGAGAATCTTTGTACTTCTAAAAGGGCACAACATAATACCACCTACTGATTCATAAATGGAAATCTGACAATTCTGTCACTTATAAAATTGGTCGTCCAATGTATAAATGGTCCTTAACAGAGTTTAAAGGATGACATGGATTCAAATAGTCAACCCAAAAGTTTGAGATAAACTCCATTTTTTTGTTGTTGTTCTTGGAGTAAAGGGTGTAAATTAGATCGAAAATGGAGCAGTATCTCAAAAAACATTACATAAAAAAGAAAAAAGAAAAGAGCAAAATAAAATAGGCAGAGAACTTACTTCACTCTTTCAAAATTCAGCTCCATTCTCTTAACACCATCTTGACCTGAAATAATCATTCACTCAATCTTATCTTTAAACTTCTGCAATTACAAAAAATAAAATTCACAAGCAAGGACATCAGGAAGATGATAGTTTTATATCAGACATGACATCCGTAACCAAAAGCCAGAAGCTATTAGAAAATATGAAGAAGAACAAGACCCACATGCTGGATGGAATATGAGTCTTTATCACCAAGATCAAAACTTAAACTGATTATGACATCTGCAACATAAATCTAGAATTAGGCAATTGATAGAATTGATTAAATTAAGGCGATGAGAGGAAAAAAGAATCAGTTTCTAGGAAGTAGATTGTAACAGCCAAGGACTTTGAGATGCTTTCCAAGGTTTATTTTTAAATCTATGTACTTCTAAAATCCTAATCAAATTAGGACAGGTAATCCAACATGTCTACTCCTGATTGATTAAATCTATAGTTTCCAAGGTTTCCCAACCAGTTCAATAAAGATATTAGTGAAGTCAACCAAAGCCGAGAAAAAGAGTCAGTCAAAAGTTAACATTTTTGTTGGATATCTCATAATATGATGGTGACTAAAACTTAATAACTAAAAAAATTAATAAATTTTCCGAAAAAATTATAACTACTTTGTGGAGGTTGGAAGCCAGCCAACATCACATATGCACTTGTCAAGCCTCCTTATAATAGAACCAATTCTTCCCTTAACAAGGACGACTTCTACTTTCAGACTTTATAGTATTGCTATAAAGCAATAACATCCTATTAGCCAGTAATTACTTTTGATGGCATTTCCATTTTTTTAGAAACATGGATAAGAACCCACCAGCCTTATCTTACGAAAAAGAGTCTTTATGGCATTATTTTACACTTATTGGCATTTGAAATTACTCATGATGATATTATTTTACACTTTGGCAGTTAAAATTGACACATAGTATACACCATATAGCCATGGCAAAAGTAAGAAAATTGATATCAAGTCTGAAGAAAATTCCTCTCAATGCAATATATACATATAATTGGGCTTTAAAATTATCTAGTATTGAAAGGCATGATAAGAACCAAAAAAATTAGTAGGCTTTCATCTCTACAAAATTACGAGCCACATCTTTTGAATAAACGCCAAAACAACTATATAACGGGTGAACTTGGCTGGGACGTGCTTGATCCCGTCCTTAACCCTCAACAACCTATATATATAAGTTTCATATATATATATATATATATATATATATATATATATATATATATATATATATATATATATATATATATATATATGAAACTTACTTATTTTAAGGGTAAACAGAGTAGAAGTTATTTCTAAGGTTCACTTCATTGTCAGGATCACAGAGAGGAAATTTATGGTATTCTATCAAGATATCTTTGTTATCACGATTTCGCTTTCGATAATCCACAATGTAACTAGAAAAATCAAGTCAAACTCGATCATCTTAAGAAAATATAAATTAGAGAGTAGAGATCCAAGCCAAAAATAATGGTTGAATTTATTTTAGCAAACCTGAGAAGCTGCTCCCAGAAATATGGATAGTATGTATCCATTTAATATGTTGGGTAATCATATGGGGTATTTAGCTCTTCATTTATAAATTTTGAAACAAAGCATAGTCACTTTAGCGATCTGGTTATTGTATATGGTTTTGATCTTAATCAGCTCACAGCTGAGATCCAAACTAGTATAATCATGTAGGATACCAGTTGGACAGGTTCAACTTCCAATATATTCAAGTGCAACTATATAACAGGACAAATACAATAGAAGAACAAATAATTTGAGAAAATGGACCAAACATAAAACCAAACTAGGATGCAAACACCAAACTTGGACTGTGAACTTGAATAGAGAAATTATACATGTGGCATAGGGCTTAATACATAAAATGGAAATTAAAATTTGCTACCTTTTCCCTCACAGATGTCGCCTCTATACTTTTATGGGAACTTTTACCAATAGCTTGTATACCATCTCCATTAGGCGAATCAAGTGACCCATTTGAATACAGATATTCTCAATCTATCTGCCTTTTGAACTCTTGCAACCTTTCCGAAAGGGCAGCCTGCTCACAGTTAGTCCTTTAACGCGATTGTTGCACATAAGCCAGAACCTTTAGAATGACAATAATCCTGTGAAAACTACTAGTAATTTTTAATAAGCCAAATGCTATGCATAAACCAAATGCTACACTTGGATTAAAATTTAGAGATTCCAAACTTCGATTGGTTAAAGAACAACATAACAGGAATTATCATTAAATCATGACCCACTTGGACTGTAGTACAATTCAATGAAGAAGTCTAAACATGTCTCGAAAGGGTATCTAACAAATGCTCCAAGATACTGAGCCCCAAAAAGGACAAATCAGTTTCAGATCAAAATAATACTAAGAAATGTTTCTGCTTCCTGCATATATCATCGAAAAATATCTTCAGTATGAAAACATTGCTTGGAGAAAACATATAGTAAGATTGTAAAAGCATGTAAAAGAAAAAAAAAACTTATCTAATTGAAGGTAAACCAATCGACATGGTGATTACTTTTTCATTAATTCCAAAATATCTAAGAAGCAACAATGAAATGCTTAAAATTATACCTAAATATATAAAAAAACATTTCTCATTTTTTTCTAATTTACTAATAACAATTTGTTTACCGATACCAAAAAAGAATCCAATACTCCGATCCGAAACCGCAGATACCGTTGATCCCGATACTCATTGGCAGGGTTCGATTCCGATTTCGATACCACGAACCTTGGTTCAAATATGAAATACGGCAATTTCCTTTTCTTTGGTTCAGAATTGTAGAATATTTAATTAGACTGGAAACAAACATATATAACCACATTCAAACTTGAGATGTGCACACTCAGCCCAGCTTACCTGCCAAAATAAGTATAGCTAGGGTTCAATGCGACTGCACAAGAATTCAGGGACATCAAAGTTGCTCATTTTATACAGGCGAACCCCAGGAGACAACAACATTCTCACCAATGTTCTAATTTGAATATAAGCATCAGAGAATATTGCTTCACATAAGCTAATATTTACAGGCTAAAATATGTACCTATAAGTAAAACACGTTCCTATAATTGATTTGATTTGCTAGAATATTTTAACATGAATTCATTCCCAGAGTTTCAAATTTTTAGTCAAGTTTGTGTAGGATGTTTAACTAAGAACCAATAAATAAAATCTATAAGATGCGTCAAAAGGAACTTGTGACTTAAAGAAGACAAGGGCAATAGAAACTTTCATTTCTCCGACATTGGGAAGGATGCAAATTGGACTCATATAAAGGTGAAGTAGATGAATAGCCACCTAATACTACTAAATTATCTTACTTTGCAATTTACATATATGAATAAATTAGATAACTTGACTTTTTAACTTGTCATTTTGATAGGAATATACATATGTCGTGGATCAGATGTGGAAATATTTGATGGAGTCAAACTTGTCTCTTCCAGCTGCACCAGCGGCTCCCTCCAGCCATGATGCTAACAACATTTTCCAAGTCAGGCCCAAAAAAGCACATTGAAACTAGCTAAGCTTTACTGTTGTACTGTCACATTCCTCTTTTAATTATTCTACATAGCTATATACAATTCATGTTAGTTTTCATGGTTATGTTCATGGTAGCTTTGAAGGGACTTCTACTGTGAAAGTGTTTGAAATGCAATTAGTATGGATGTGCCTATACTTTGTCCCGATTAGCAGAGTATATATAGAACTGGGTTAAATGGTAGAAAATAAAGTCTTTTATGACCTATTTTGCCTGGACGTTGAATACGACACAAACATAACCTCTATTTTGGTGTGTCTGGCCTAATCTGTTTTAGAGTGTCCATGAATTGTCTAATACATGTCCGACACGACATGATCATAATTTTTGGAGCGCCTATGCTTCTGCTACTCATTTATGCCCCCCTCCAGGAAACATCAATAGTTTTATCAAAATGGGACACAACATTCCTTCCCAGGATGCCCGACATCTTGGTGGTCTTCGTTGCACAGGTTGCACAAAATTTCACATGGTTTCCTTATACCTTCTAGAGGTGGGTATTGATAATGATACCTTCAAGAGTGAATAGAAACCACTAACAAAACATCTTATTGCATTTAGACTGACATGGAGAAGCAAAGAACATGGCACATTCCTCGCTTTCCATAATGTTCATTTTTTTTCTCAGTTGAAAGTTTATATCAATTTTTTAACGAAGAAAACTCGAGACTGAATCATTACCTACATAACAAATTTCATTTTTCTTCTCATATTAATGGGGTGGTTCGTCAAACACACGGAAACACATCTCAACTTCCTACATTTCTGACTCCCCACTTTGTTTGTAACTATTACCAATAAAAAGTTCATTTTAGTGGAGAATCAATAGCAGCTAACCAAAAAGAAACTCTAAATCATCACTTTCCCCAATTCTTAACTAGTATATCCAAAGACAGATAATAAAATAAGCATCTAGATAGATCATTTTAAGAGAGGACAAAAATATCCATTTTTTCATGTTGTATCAAAATCCACATAAAAAAATTGCATCTTTTTCATATCAAAGCAGCAGATTACCAAACGAGCAGAAACCCACATCTTAACTGCCTAAATTTAGCATCTCTAAATCATCAATTTTTCTCATTTATTAATTACTAATATATACAAAGACTTTGGAAGAAACAACGAACCAAATCCCACACAAACAAAAAATTAATTATGTATGCATATTGAACCAATAGATGATGAAGCAAGCCCTAAAAACAACATTCAAAGAGTGGACCAAAACGATCCCCATTTTGACGCCATACCAAAGCACTAGATCAGCATAAATTTCCGATATCAGTTCACAACTACTACTATCAAAATCGAAATTTCTCAGTTCACTACTAGTATATACACAAAAACCCACTAAATATTGCATCTGACGAGTAGATAATCAAACAAACATCAGTTGAAAAGATAATCAAAACCAACCCAAGAAAAAATCTCATTTTGACGCCAAACCAAAGCATTAGATCACGATATATTCCCCAAAACATGGAATCGAAGCAAGGAGGGGGAGGAGGAAAAAAAAGGAGAAGAAGAAGAAGAAAGATTCGACCTTGAGTGAGGAGCCGATGGACGGCTTCGCTCGGGTCCATATTGCACTCCTTGAGCATGGAATAGATCTCCATATCCGAACAATTGACGATCTCCCTTATGCTCTGGACGATCTTCTTCGACCCCGAAGGGATCGATGCCGCGGGGATGAACTCAGAGTCCTTGAATTCCTCCTCGAGCGAGAAATTGATAAAAATATGAATTGAAGTGCGGCTAGGGTTTGGAGGTCGATGGAGGCTAGGGTTTCTATGGAGTGTTTGGGAGGAGGGAGGCTAGGGTTTCTATGGAGTGTTGGGGAGGAGGGAAGGAAGTGGCGGAGGAGAGAAGATAGAATGTTGTGGAGGA
The DNA here is from genome assembly GCA_029216955.1 of Iris pallida. Lineage (NCBI taxonomy): Eukaryota > Viridiplantae > Streptophyta > Magnoliopsida > Asparagales > Iridaceae > Iris > Iris pallida. Next base: position 1,606,620 of record JANAVB010018196.1, on the reverse strand, counting down.
AAATCTCCAGCCATGTGGAAAAATGGAGGAAGGAGAAGATGGAGAGAGGAGAGGAGAGGAACGGAGAAAAATGGAGAGGCTCGGGAGATTAATAATGTGAATTCTCAATAGCAACCGTCAACATATGTTGTACAATTCAAAATAATTACTAAAATGGCATCTGAAATATGCGCGGCAATTTTTTTGCATATACATTAGTTGACGGTTCCCATCAAACCGTCAATAAATAAAATGGTATTTCTTGACGGATCCTCTAAAACCGTCAACTATTATGCTATAAAATTGCTAAATTAACATAAAACGTGTCATTTCTTGACGTAAGGCTAAAACCGTCAAGATAACCCCTTTCCTTGATGGTTTTTCACGACCGTCAAGAAATAAACCGTCAAGAATCGCCATTTTTCTTGTAGTGAAAGTATATATAACCATATTGGACAAAATTAATTTAAATTCTATAAAATTAACTAGTTTAAAAGAAAAAGAACAAGAGCTGCTATATGTAATGTCAAATGCTGATGATTTGATAGTACAAAATTATTGTTCCAAATGAACCAAAACAGAGTAATGTTTAAAAGAGTGAAATAAGTTTCTGCTAACAAATTATGATTGTGGAGTTACCTTATTTCTGGAAGTAGTGAACTTTAGAGGTTGTACATCAACAGCATCAGAAATTTTATGCCAACAATAGAGACTAATTTGATTGGTACCATCAACAAGAAACGAGAAGTTTCCCAATAAGACTTCTAGGCTCTCGATGTCATTCATTTGGAAAAAAAGAGACCAGATTTTAGGATAAGATATGAGGATCAGAGTCCCAGAAATATCAGTAGTTTCTATGGTCAATTGCCTTAGTGTATCTGACGAAATGTCAGGATCCCTAAGATTGCATTCCTTTATTTTCATCCAGAAATTGTTTTCTTCAACGAAGCACAATCGGTATTAAACCTCCTATTTTGCATATAGGAAGCTTTGTCCATGACGATGTTGTGTGGTATTCCATCCCAAAATGGGCTGATAGTGGTAGTCCAAACCGGAGCACAGATAGAACCGGGATAATCCAGACAAGATTAAGTTTGCATCTCCTAATTGGATTCGGGCTAGAAGTTGCGATTCTGGTGTGAATTTGGTCACGTAACATATTAAATATTCGATTTTGTAGTACTATAGTTCCTAGTTATACTTGCAAATCTAACTTCCCAACATGAATTTCATTAAGTAAAAAAATGATGAAACCAACTAATTATATATGTGAGCTTTAGATTGATATACTATCTTTTGGACAAAAGGGACGATACCAAAGAAGAGAACCATTACAGACTTGGATTTTGATAAGCAATAGTACCTGAAAATGGTAATAAAGCCCCATAAAAAGTTAAAAACTAGGATTTGGTGATCAATGATGCATTATGATTTTGAATTGAAGTAATAAAAAGAAGTGACATCAAGCATGGAATGAGGGTCTCAGTTCAGAATGGGCAAAATGGTATGTTATAGTACTAGAAGACAACAAAAAGTCTATGAACATGTGAGTAGGAGGAATATCTGGTAGAGAGATAATCAAGGTAAGCAGTGTCACCAACCCACATGCAAACATATACATACATCTCTGCATGGGACAACCCATGCCGTAGGATATGGACACGATACGGATATGGAGATCATTTTAATAACATTCACTATAGTAGGTAAGTGAAGAATTTACGTTAAACAACACTCATAATCAGAACGCTGAGCTAACTATATTGATTGGTTCGAAGATAAAACAAACATGATGCAGTCTATGTACTTTCTATATTTGTAGTTGTGCTGTATTATACAGTGTACATGTCAATAAATCATTCTACTGTTAGAAATTACCTCATTCACATATTTTAAATTACAAGAATGCATTAAGAGCGTCGTCTGGTGTTAGGATCCTTGATCAGAGCTCGAGTTACAGAAATAGCCTCTTCATATGACAGGGATAAAGCTGCATACATACCCCTCCCAAGAGCCTGCATTCACAGAAACCTCGTGGTATTAGAACGCTGAGACTATAAACTGAATCACAGGTAATCTTTAAAAAGAAAAAAAAATATTTAGAATGAGATTTTTCACCCATGGTAGTCTGAGTAAAAGCAATAAGAGATGGTATATGGAAAGTCACAGTGAGAGGAAACTTGCCAATCAAACGATTGGTCCAGACTACAAAGCATGATTACCACATATTAAGTGTTTCTACTATGAATCCTAGAGAAGCAGTCCACAAATATAAAACCAGAAAATGAGACATTTCATGAAACACAAAGTTTCCTTCTTCTGCAATATCTAAAAGTAACTTGAGTACTCAATTCAGCTTGAGTATTAGAAATTTCTAGAAGCTAGATGAGTACTCAATTCAGTTTCATTCTATTAGCTCGATTGTAACCGTAAATTGAGCCAGATGGGCACATTATATATGTATTTTTTTCTTTTTGAAAAAAAAGAAGCTATCTCAGCTCATCACATTTTATCCAAAATTAAAATTGCTAATGATAATTTAGATGCAAAATAACCCAACTTAGGGTCTGACGGGGTTTCTCTCTACTTTTGTACACATACAGAGGTGGTTATTTTATGCAGTTTGTAATAAAGAAAAAAATTTAACTTTTCCTCTAGTGGGTAACTGGAGTAAAAAAAATAGTTACCTTATGATTAATGTTGTCCAACTGATGGTAGAAAGAAAGCATCCATCACTTGCCGACATGGTAACTACGCATACTTACGATTAATTTTGTCCAACGGGTGTGGATACGTGCCCACACTTTGACGGATCGTGGTTTGCCAAGGCAATTAACGATCCACTGCCAGTCTGGGCCTGAGCGAGAGATGTAATTAGGCCTTCATGGGCTGCGATTGACACGGTCTTGTTCTCTGATAAGTTCCAGAGCTGCATATACTGCAACATTTTGCAAACGAAACAAACTACAATCAGAAGAGGTTTTTATCATAATAACAAGAAGCAAAGGCACAAAATATTGTAAGGAATGGAGTACCATACCATTCCTCGATCACATTCCCGGTGACATTCTTTAATCCAGAAGAGGAGGGCACCACCAAACCGTAGAAAGGACGTCGTTAGAAGGAACTTTACTTAAAACTGCAAAAAGTTTAGGAACATGGATAAGGAATTAAATGCTCTCTCTTGCTTTCGGTGAACAGAATAATGGAATAAAACATGCAAGAAGGGTACAATTACGAACTATGTACAATTACTGTAAACATACCATCGAGAACTAAAATATTACGTTTCGTAGGTGCTTGCTTGGCCCATGAAATTAACTTGGACTTGTTAGGGTGCCGTTCCTGCCTTAAAAAGCATCAATCTTCACAAATATTTTTTCATTATTATGAAATTGTATATACATAAAGCCCCCTCAAAAACAAAAAAAAAAACAAAAAAAAAAACAAAAAAAAAATCCAATTCACTAACACAAATTACCAAAATATATAAACCACCTATTCTATTTCTTTTCATGTCAGGATGGAATGGCTAATATCCCAACAATCGCTGAGAAAGCCTCAACTACTACCGTTCATAGCAATTAGAAAAACCTTTCACATACTTACTCAGACTCTGGATCGGCATGGTTCCCACCATGCTTATTCAAACTGATTGCTTATTCGATTTTTTTTTGGATCTATGAGAAACAAAAGATGATGATTCCCACCAAGCTTAGGCCTGATTGAAATATCCTTGGACCGCAGACTCACAATCATTAACAATATGATAATAAAAATTTCTATAGTTACATATTAAACAAAAATAGTTAGTAAAACAAGTTATGGATAGAAGAGACTGAATTAACAAAAGAACTTATTCCAACTTCTATTTCTAATTTGTCAAATAAACATTTTTAGAACCTCATTATGCTTACCGTGACGAAGACCATGTCTGAACCATCCAGTGCTTCCTGAATCAACTCCTTGCTTTCTTGGGCAGCATTCATACCAATATATGGGTTCCCACCAGCACCAAGTCCCCTAGTCAGCTCCTGACCTATTTGCAACCGATGCTCAGGATATACTGGCGACATTCTTAGAGCTTGAATGTCCATATTAACAATAAAAAACTCCATACCCTTCATTGAACTTGCAATCATTCTATTGACTGCATTTGATCCCCCGCCACCTACTCTGATAACTTTGATCTTGGCTGCATTATAATCACTTGGAACTGATGCATCCATCAAATTTTCATTTGCATCACCAACTGAATTGCTCTTTCTTGTGTCAATAACTGTCTTATTTCCCTCTCGGAGCAACGAAACTTCCGGATGAAGATTCAAGAAAGGATCATTCTTGTTATATGAGTTTATGTGAGAGTTGGAAGAGCATCTAAAACGAGGATAATGTGAATTAGTCTCCTGCCCTAAGGATGAATTAGTAGTCTTCCCTAACCGAAAGAGGCACTCATTAAACATTTTGAGAGAGCTACTTCTTCTGGTTTGATTCTCTTTTCGAGCTGTCCCTCCAAAAAACTGACCATAAAAAAGATATGGTAGATGTGCTACCATTTTAACAGAGAGTGAAACCACTATTAAGAGCTTTAGAACCCAAAATTCCAAGTGTCAGCAATCAGGGTATTGAACCAGTTTTGGGTCTTGCAATTGTTTATTTATGATAGAAGATCCATGTTTTAGGAAGGGGGAGAATATGCTTGGATCTTTTTCTAACAAAGTATCGGTAAAATTTGAAGCTGCTACTGTTTTCCATTCCTTTTTTGGTTTAATTAATAGAATCTTGGTAGTTTTATCTATCAGGCTGCAACTAATACTAAAAGTTGAAGTAATATCAAAGTTTTCTTATTTATACATAATGTGCAAGCTATCCCATATTTTGCTCATGTCATATTTAAAATTTTGCCTCCATCATCTTGCATATCTGCTTTCAGATTTGCAGGAATGTTGACTGGCCATGCTTTTGATTTACGTGAAAGTGGCAAACCCATTGAGCTTTTACTCGAAGATTTTGTATATGAGATTGATAAAGATGTAAAAGTTTCTCAGAAGATTTTGTACGCAACCTCCTTCGAGGAGCTTGCGAGAAGTCATGTGCATTAATGTGACACCATTATTTGGGTGATGATATAATTATTGTTGGTCTTAGCTTGGGGGGGTTGGATTAAGTTGTCTACCCGCTGAGATGGAACAAGTGTAGCTAAGAAAGGAGAAGCCATGGAAATTTTGAGATCTTCTAAGGTGGAGGATATTTCAGAGTGCAACAATGTTCTGGATATCTGTTTCTCATGATCAATTTCACTATCTTTTCTACTGTTCTCTAGTAGTACTCCAAAATCTGAACCAAAGTTGAGATCAAATTGCGAAGTGTGGCTGGTTGTGGTGTCAACAACATCAGAGGTATCGGATCTAAGTGGTACACCAATTAAAACTTAAGAATCAAAAAAAATCTTAGGCGAGGACTCCAATAAATCATGTGGTTTTTCCAATTTACAGGATTGAGTAAATAGGCATTACCTCGAACAAATTATAGCAGCAAATCAATGAACCAACAAGCTAGTTCTAATATTTAGTCTTCCAACGTCAATGCCGCATAATCAGAAAAGAATAGAGACTTAAATAAGAGAGGCTTTCTGACCTTACTGAGAGAGTTTGGATCCTCGAAGAATCCATCAGAAGCGGCAGACCTCTCGTGCCTGGAGATGAAAAATCGATCGAACATCAATAAAAAAAAGTAGGTTAGGGTTTCTAGAAGAAGACAGGGGGTTAGGGTTTCCCGAAGGGGATGGGGGTTTAGGGTTAGTGATGATGCGGAGGAGGAGAGGACGCGAGCCATTGAATGGTAGAGGAGATGGTGGAGGAGGTTTTGAGCTCCATCGCCGGTAGTGGAGGAGATCTTAGGCTGACGCAGGCGTCCCCAACGGTGGCAGTGGAGGGGGCGAAGGGGAAGAAGAGGACTTTTTAGACGAAGAGGAAGGTGGCAAGGCTCCGATGGTCGATGAGAACTGCTGCTGCACCTCTTCTTTGGTTGCTCGGTCGAAGCATACAGATGACGACCGATTCCATACACTTCATATGCAAATCAAGAAAACCCCAAATTAGAAACCCTAGAAAAAAGAAACTGAGAAGAGAGGAGAGAGGAAGAGAAGTGAGGGATTCACCAGCAGCCGCGAAGAGCAGATAAGAAGATTGGGAAAGAGACTGGTGCCCAGAGCATGGTTGAGTGAAATCTTATTTTATTTTTCTGCCAGAAGCAATGTAGCCAAATTGTACTTACCGCCCAAATTTTGATAGAAAATGAAGAAAAAAAACATTAAAACATTACATTTCGTTGCTATAGGTAAAAATTTTGTAGGTCCAAATTGTACTTACTGCCCAAATTTTTGGCAAAATTTCAAACGGTAAAATGAAAAAAGATTCTACAACATTCAGAAAATGCTATGAATAGATATTTTATACCACTACAGAAAGAACGCTATTGTTGATAACATTCTATAGCGGGGACACTTGAACGCTATAGAAAAACTGCTATTGTAGGTCATATTTGTTGTAGTGCTCGAATAAGTGGGATCGACGGCGGCAGGAGAGATGTAGTCCCTTGCAAGTGCTGCATGAATAGAACTCCCGGTCTCAGTAGCTACTGGTGCTGGACGAATAGAACTCCCGGTCTCACTAGCTACCGGTGCCATTTCCTCCTTAACAGTAGGAGAAGCCACCTCAGCATTCACTGTTTCCCTCAAATGTCGTGCCGCTCCTCGGGTCATGGGTGCCATCTGGTAAGATCGATATTCATAAATAATATAATTATAACATAAGTAAGCTAACTAAAGGAACCATCATGTAATTTGAGTACATTTTCGAAAGCAGATAAAGTACAGAAAATTTGATTTTTTGCCAAGTATGAGAACAGATGGCTCAGAACACAACCTAAAATTCATTCTAGCATACATTAGTATGAATCATCTATGTTCTGTACATATGGTGTAGTATATGTTCTTATCGTATCTAGTATCTGAAGAATGTAACAGAATCAAGATGAACTCACATAATGTAATACTAAGACATCATCTACTACTATATAAGATATAGTGATAGGTTGTCATATTATCATTGCCGAGGGATGAGGGTTGGAGGATAGTCAACTTTATCTACGGCTACATAGTTTCTGTCTCACCAGTCGAATGGCTGCAGGGACTATGTCCTGATCACCATGTCGTACCATAGTTTCTGCCTCGCCAGTCGAATGGCTGCAGGGATTATATGTCCCGATCACCATGTTACCAATTAACAAACCACTAAAACTACTTGTTACAAATATCGGCACTATCGGTGCGTTCAAATCGGAGTATCACATTTTTCGGTGTCAGAAAACAAATAATTATTACTAAATTATCAGATTTTTCGGTACTATCGGTGCCCCTGACCAAGCCCCCCCTACACCACCCCTAACCCGAACCCTAACCCTTCCCTCCCCCCTGTTCTCCTCCCCTAACCGCCCCCCACCCCTGCTCCCTTCCTTCAGCCACCCACACATACCCACCCCTAACCCAAACCCTACCCCTAGCTTCCCTCCTCCAGCCGACCTCGTCCCCCCTGCCCCACCCCAGCTACCCCCACTCACCCCCAAACCACCCGCATCCCCCTGCCCCTCCCCCCGAGCCACGCGCACCCCCCCAACCACCAACAACCAAAATAGCCGGAGAGAGAGAGAGAGAGAGAGAGAGAGAGAGAGAGAGAGAGAGAGAGGAAGGGGAAGAGTACCACGTACCGGAGAGGGAGGAGAGTCGCCGGAGAGAGTGAGAGTCACCGGAGAGAGTGAGAGTGCCGGAGGGAGGAGAGGAGAGAGAGTGAGAGAGTAAAATGGGAGGAAATGAACCCTAACCCGAACCCTAACCCTAGCTCCCCTCCTCCAGCCGCCCTCGTTCCCCCTGCCCCACCCCCCAGCCATCCCCTACTCACCCTCCAACCACCTGTATCCCCCTGCACGTCCCATCGAGCCACCCGTACCCCCCAACTACCAACAACCAAAACAGCCGGAGAGAGAGAAAGAGAGAGGGAGGGAGGAGGAGAGTCACGTACCGGAGAGAGAGGAGAGTCGCCGGAGAGAGTGAGAGCACCGGAGAGAGTGAGTGCACCGGAGAGGGGAGGAGAGAGAGTGAGAGAGTAAAATGGGGGGAAATGAATCGGTGGGGGAGGGATATAATTAGAAATTAGCGACACTATCATTACCGTCGCTAAGTTAGTCGCTATTAGCAACGTCAGAGCGACGACTAGATCATATGATTAATATACGTCGTTGTTACGTCACTTAGGTCGTCGCTAGTAGCGACTATTAGCGACGTTTAGACAAAACGTCGCTAATGAACACAATTTAGCGACGTTAATCGAACGTCGCTAAATATATGTCGCCAATTGGGCAGATTTTAGTAGTGTTGAGTCTATTAATGGCTTGTAATCTCCTTCAATTATGACCTCACTTAGGTGTTCCTCCTTGCAGATGTCCAGTCAATATGTTCATTGGGCTGCATGTTCCAAAATCTGCTCCAGGTACGGCCGGCCAAACCCCGATTGGTTCAGCCCGGCCCACCTCCTCCTATGAGTCGGGATGTGTTCTGCTTCCCCCAACTGGGCCCGGTTGGCTCGGACTTTCTTCCTGACGGCTCAGTCGGTGACCGAGATTGACTTTTAGCGGTGGAGGAGGCAAGAATATAAACACAAAATTTAAGAGGAGACTTCTCCAAACTATAATATATTTTGGTTCATGTCAAGAGGTTCATTGGACCGTGCGGTCCGAAATCCACTTCGGGTATGGCCGGCCAAACCATGACTGGTTCGGCCTAGTCCGACCTGGCCCACATGCCCCTACCGGTCAAGATGTGTTCTGCTTCTCCCAACCCAAGCCCGGTAGGTCCGACCTGTCTGATCGACGGCCCGGTCGGTGACCCAATCGGAGATGGACTTTGAGTGATGAGGGAGGCAAAAATATAAACACAAGCTTTCATAAAAATTTAAGAGAAGACTTCTCCAAACTATTTTGTATTTCGGTTCATGTCAAGATGTTAATTAGGCCCCGTAGTCCGAAGTCTACTCCGGGTAAGGTCCGGCCAAACTATAACTGGTTCGGTTGGGGCCAGCCCACCTCCTCCTACGGGTTGGGATGTGTTCTGCTTCCCCCAATCGGGCCCGACCTGTCTCCCTGACGACCCGATCGATGACCCAATCAGAGACGGACTTTGAGTGGTGATGGAGGCAAGAATATAAACGCATGTTTTTGTATAAAAATTTAAGAGGGGACTTCCCCAAACTATAATATATTTCGGTTCTTGTTGTTCCGATACAAAAATTATACTAAAACTTTTGTATTAAAACTTACAGAAAGAATAGTACAAGAAGAATTATCTACAAGAATTCTAAGTACAAAAATTTAGGGATTGGGACGATGGAAGTTAAGTCTGCAATCGACTTCTTTTACTCCGTTGACGATTTGATATGAAGATTGCAAAGGCTTGCTAACTCTGGCTCACTGACAAAATTTTGGCATCACGTAGACTCAAAGTATGCCTCTATGTCTGTCTATCTGTGTGTGTATATGTATGTCTCTATGTCTCTATGAGTAAGATATTATCACTCTATTTAACATTTATTCACTAAAAATGGTTATGCACGCATAAGGCAGAAATACATTTTTTCTGTCTTGAAGGCACATGAGCTAAGGTTGGCGCATAGGGGCCTGGAGTTCGTGAGGATGAATGTGCACATGGATCACGCATGAGGCGCCATATGACTTTAGTTATCTAAGATGTGCCACTTAAAACGTTGTTATGTTGCAAATGATCTCTTTGTGGGGATTTAACCATGCGCCTGAAGACACTAGCGCATAGAGTCTTTCAATGTATATTGTAGTTTGGATGTCGCGTATTACACCTTGTCGCATGAAATTGGTTATGTACAACTATAAAGTGAGATGATTACTATGTTGTAAGCACTGCCATCTCCCTCTAAGCATCATTTTCATACTGCCCAAAGTAGCCCTCTTTCCAATGAGCCATCAGACTAGCTATGTATGTAGCTGTAAAACCCGTAGCTTTAGATTATGAATATATGGGCTTTATAACACTTTTGGTTATTAATTATTATTGTTATTCTTTTAGCCTTAATGTCACACCCCAGTACCAAAATACGGGGACGGACGTCGGCCAGCTACACCGTATAAGGTACGAATATATTATACGGCGATGACGGCTGTCAATCTTGCTGGGTATCCTAGCATGCAAGTATCTATGGCCTAATCCGATCTCATATCCACAGGCTATAACAAGAAAATAACTACAAGAGAGAGAATCATATGGAAAGCGGAAAGTACTCATATGATAATCAGGAAATCTATAGTACTGGATAATAATGTAGACGAGTATACCTTCCCACAGTTCCTAGCATAGTTCTACAGTACTGGATAATAATCTACAGTCAAGTCTGGAAGATCCACAGGGTCGGTTACAGGCAATCTGGGAACAATCCAGGGTTGGTCAGGCCAACCGTAGCAAGTACGAGAAAGGAAGGCTCAAGGACGGGCGAAGAAAAGCCAGCAGGATAAAATATGAAGCAAGATAGCATAAATGAACAGTAAAAGAGGGTAAGGATCGTGCGGTACCAACGCACGATAACAATCCACAACTAATGCAGCAAAATAACCAACAATCATCACAATCTCCCTAACATCCAATAACACCTGCATGACCCACCGGGACTCGTAATCTGTCATCAGAACAGTAATCTACCCCTATATCAAACAAGAACAAGGGAATAAATTTTCGCGTCGGGGTAGCATTACGGGCCAGCTAGCTTAGCAAGCAACAAGCCAAACAATTATATGAATAAGCGGCCACTCAAATGCCTACGGCTGTCTAGGTGGGGGTTGGATTACCCGAACAATACAATATAGGAATCCTCAGATCGTGCCGTCCCAGCAGGGCTAGCGGGGCCAAGTATATCAAGACTAGATGAGCACTGATCCCACGTAAGACCACCGGGCTCTGCATGTCACCACCGGTCCCTCGTAAGGCCACCGTACCGAGCATGCCATGTATATAATGTATAGTACATAAAGTAGCCGGATATTGCCATCCACTAGTACGAATGGTAACAATATCCGTGGTGGCCAGCGTGCAGGTCATGACTAATGTCTGGGATAATGCTATTATTGCACGATCTCGGAATTTTGTTCCCTCCCAATGCTTCTACCAGTTTAGGTTGCCTAGATTATCCATACATTTATCCGGAATTACATGCCGTGGTCATATGATCATCCTCCTAGATGTCGTACCTCAGTACAGAAACGCTAAGTAAGAATCAACCTCGGCACCTATAGTCCCCGTTGTGATTTATCCTTAGTGTTATGCGACAAGCAAGCAAGCAATCCTGACCACGCTAAGACTATAGGCCAACTACCAGATATCCGTGCATGTAATCATATTATATAGCTAGAATATCAAGATGGCATCGCAATACCATATAATCATGGAAGTAGCACCTCAAGTGCCAGTAGACAAGGAGCACCGCAGTGCAAAATTAGGGCCAGTACCTCAAAGGATAAGCTGGACTTATAGCACGGATATAAGTAGTCATGTCGGAGACAAGATCAAATCTGTCAGTCACATAAAATCATCTGCCCACATCGTGGCATGGATATCAGGTCAAGTACAAGATCAGAATCTCTACTATAAGATCCTATCAAGTATACAAGGGAGCCTACAGCTCTAATCATCAAGTCGGTCTATCCACCGGATCAATCTATCAGGAGTCTTCCATCCACGATGGAGTGAATATCACGTCAAGAAGGATAATCACCAAATACCAAGCTCATCACTATAAACAATGCTAGGCCCTCTGGCTCACAGGAATCCTCTGAATCAATGATCATAAGCTATCAGCAAACAAGTCTCACCACTACCAAGATATAGCAAACAAGCCAAGTTTTTGGGCGCTTGGAAAGTCGAGTAAAAATCATATAATAATACCCTCGATATTCTCTTCGTTTCACGAAATATTCGCGATCATCAAAATACAAGAATACACAGTCATGTTCGATCGAATTAGAACATCATCAAAAGAAATAACAACACTATCCAAGAGTCCACGTGAGTCTATCAATCAATATCTCGAGATCATGCTCTCCATAATACTCAATCTTCAGACATATCCAAAATTCCTGACACATAGGACAACTATCAGTCCTAGCTGGCCAGACTAGGATACTCCTAGAAAGAATGGTCGGGGAACAAGAGTCTACTAATTATGCCGCCAGAAAATGATAAGGATTGCATGAACCGCTCTGAAGCAAATCCACAACCCTTAAACCAAATAAGGACCAGGGTTGCAGACCGTCTCCCGAGTGGAACCGCGCTCCTTACGCTATCCGACGGACAAGACATGTCAAGTAACTAGACAACTAATCTATTCATGAGTCTACCTAGCAAGTACTGGAATCATGTCAAACTAAATCTGTACAAATCTTGTTCAGCAAACCAAAGGAATGGTTATGCCCAAATCTTTGAACCAAATTTCCGACCGGGAATTTTGGAAAAATTCGGCAGAGTCTCCTTTGTATTCTGGACGGGAGCACCCAGCGAATTGGGGCTAAATCCACTCGACGAAACCCGTCGCAGAATCGCAGGCTGAGAACACTAAGTCTCAGCTTCCAGCAGCGCTACCATGCGTACTGGAAACCAAACCATGGCCGAGAACACTAAGTCTCGGCCTCCAGCAGCACTACGATTTGTACTGGGTGCCAAGCCAACACATACAACAAGAATTGCCACGCAGGGCGCATCACGAACCCATAGTCATATCTAAGCCACAAACACAGTCACAGAAATAGCTGGCCAAAGCTGTCATCCGACCGTGAGTCGGATACGGGGCATATGGGGACAATCCATACTCGTGAGTCGTGCTCGTGTCCTCAGAGGTGTGGATGACCCGTCCGAGTTTGTTCGATACGGCCTGACCCGATATCGAACCAAGCTATCCTAAGTTATCATCATGGCAGTTCTACTACTATGCTACACTGTAACACCCCAGTCCCAAAATACGTAGGACTAGGAACGTAGACATGTCAGCCGTATAATAAATATGCGTAAGCTGTGAAATGCAGTAGAACGATAACTAATCTCATCCACACAAAATAAATGAATAAAAGATATCATATAATGATAATGAATTATCTTGATCAATATGTTGGGCGGAGACAAATCCACAACCAACAAGTAAAGGAAAAATACATGAGAAAAGAAATGATTTTGGCGAGCGAAGCGAAGACGATCCAAGCGCAATCATCCTCGAAGAAATGGAGATGGTCACGGCTAGAGCTAGAACACCTGCGAAAGACAAGAGCACACACCTGGCGAGATAACCAGGTCCTCAGAGGGACGTAACAAGACACATAATATCATGCCAATAACTGAATAATAAAAGCTCAACAGAAAAGTATATATGACTAAACAAATAAAGGTCCTTAACCATTCTATGTGAAAATGTATTTTGAAGACAATGTTCCATACAAGGGCTCCCGAGACTAGAAATACGACGCATTAGCATTTCAACCAAGGCACTAGTGGCGTCTAGAGAAAAGTAAATTCACGGCCCATTAGCACTCGAGTGAGAGATAAGCGGCATCTAGAGAAAAATAAATGTACGACCACTAGCTCTTGGGCGAGTCACTAACGGCAGCTAGAGGAAAGTAAATGCACGGCACATTTGTGTTTCAACCGAGGCACAAGTGGCATCTAGAGAAAAGTAAATAAGTGCACGGCACACTAGCTCTCGGCTGAGTCACAAATGGCAGCTAGAAAAAATTAAATGTGTGAAAGCTCCTGCGCCTAATAACTGTCTTCACGCTCCCCATGCACTACTCGTGCTGAATCCACACCACGATATTTCTAATAACCGCTAAGTCTTCTAGGCAATTATATTAGTAGTTATGTCCTAACGCTCGTCCTGTACGCACCGATGTACGGTCGGTACGCAAGTCCGAATCTATATGAGACACGTGATATCGTGGCACATAGATATCGGGCTAATGAACACGGCACAAACAAAGGCGGTCCCTTAACTCTAGGCCAAAGGCATAAAAAACTAAAGTATAGTAATTTGCAACAACATATGATTTTGAAAGAATAATTTACAAGAAATAAAACAAGCATGATATTGAGCAAGAAATTAAACTGTAAAGGCAAGGTGTCTTGCCTGAGGTCCTTGCTGCTGAAACCGACAATCCCGTTGGGTACAGAATAGTCACAGGGCTACACAAGATGAACTCAGACGATGTGACAAACTTCTAAAATAAAAACCAAAAATAAAATATTCTGGAAAATTTTTGGGAAAAATATATGATGTGTATTTTTTCGTCAGCAATCCGAAACTTCAAACGGTTCGTGATTCTGATTCCTGGTTCTCCCAGAATCTCAAAAACACTAAAACGTGTCAGATTTTGGACAACTAACAATCCACAAATTTTCTAGAAAATTAAGTTCCGAATTTATGAAAATAAAATTTATATTCAGAAAATATACCTCAATACGATTCCGACAAAAAAAAATTGGAGGTCAAACGGAGTCCGGAGTTGGGAGTTATGGTCATTCGAAGTTGCTACAACCTTTGAAAATTGAGGCTGAATTTATGACGAATTTTGGGCTTAGTTATGACAAAAAAAGAGAGAAATTTTGACAAGGATGGTTTGAAAGATGATTTTATTCATAGATTCGATAGATATATATAATGGCTAGCAATTAGCAAATTATGATAGGATTAGAACTAAATCAATAAGGATGATTATGATTACCAACTAATTTGGATAGGAATAGGATTGGTTTAAATAAAAAACGATCTAATTAATGCTAGATATGATTCCAATAGGATAAGAATTTCTAATGGATAAATCTTCTCATAAATTTAAATCAAATAAATTATTTAAAAACAAATCAATTTGATTGCAATCCTTTAAATGATCACCATAATAACTTTAAGTATTATTCTATATTATCAAATAATTCAAATCATATGAATCCAAATCCAAATCAAACTCAACATAATAACTTTAAAATAATATCTAATATTTATCAAAATAATTTAAATCAAATAATAAATAAATCATTTAATCAAATAATATTTCAAATCTAGATTAGACAAATCGTAATGCTCCAATTAGTCATCGTATAGTATTTTAAACAATATTTAAATTATCAACATAATTTAAAGTATAGTTGATAACCATCAAGATAATTTAAATAAATTCAATATAATCAAATAACTGATTAACATATCAAAATAATACTCGATGTCATCAAATATTATAAAACTTACTTTTATAAATCCAAATCGTTAAAAATAAATAGACAAAAACCTTTTATCGCTCAATTTTTTTTTAAAACCAATTTTTAGAAGACCAAAAATAATAAAAACATATTTTATATTTTAAATAAAAAATTCAAGAACATTTTTTTAGAAATATTATTTCAAACCATTAATTTAAAACTAGTTTTTGGTAACAAAAGTAATCACAAAATATCTTTTACAAAATTTCTACAAAAATTACTTTTAAACACGAAATTAAAATATATAGATATAATTTAAAAAATAATAATTTCGGAAAGATGAGTTACAAATCTACCCACCTTTAGAAATTTTCGTACTCAAAATTTAAGGACTACTAGGATAGACGGACTTGGTTGATCGGTAAAAGGATAGTAAGAATTTGTGATAAGAGAAAATAGATGGAAGGGAAAAGAAAATTTCTTTAATGAGAACATTAATCAATTTGGATAAAAAATAGAAGAAGTGAATGGATATGGCTTGATGTGCACGGACACGATGCACAAACACATTTGTAGGTAGAGAAAATTAATGGAACAGAGAATAATGAGCCTCCCCTTATATAGGAGGTGGAAGCTACTATTTAGATAAGGATTATGATAGTTGCAAATCACTTTAGATAATTTCTCTATTTATTTTAAATTAAATTCAATAAATTTTAATCCAAATCTAAATCAATTTAAATCTAATTAAATTCCATCCTTTAGTTTAAAATCAATTAAAATTTAAATATAGATATTAATTTAACTATTTAAATAAATCCATAAAATCAAATCAAGATTTAAATTGCCACAATAATTTCAAAATATATTTTCCAAAAATACTAATAATAATAATTTAAAAAATTATATTATTATTTAAAAATAAACTAATAAATAATTATGAAATATATATGTATGTCCAAATAATATTTACATAAATATACTTTTCTAATATACCATTTTATAGGAAAATTATTTATTATTATATCTGTATAAATGAAAGGCTTTTCATAATTAAAATCATAAACTTGGAAATTTAGGTACGATAGCTAAAAATAATTATTATCTATATTATTTCGAAACTATAAAAATAGAAAAAAAATATTTTTTAAAAATATGTACGCTCATACATAGTCACACTCGTCGAACAATTACGAAAAACAAAATTTTGCGCATGACGCAATACAACTACGCGATGTACAATATACAAAAATAAAAAAATAGTATCAAATTTATTTAAAAATAGTAGAAATTTAGGAGTTTTACATCCTACCCAACTTAAAAGAATTTCGTCCTCGAAATTAAGAATTAGTAGGAGGGTAAAAAGGCACAAAGGGGTAGCGATGAGGAAAAATCAATTCACAACGTTCAACACAAGATGCATTAGGAAATCATGATTAGATAAATATGAAATAATCGTGGATATGGCTAATTAATGCAAGAGTGAAAATGATCAAGGGTTAAAGTTTAATCAAGATAACCTGCGATAAGGAATAATATGGTATCAAAAGAAAATAAATTAGAGACTTTAAGATATGGTTTCTTGGAAGTAGGTTGATGGCACGATTAGGAGAACGATTAGATTCACTCATAATTTAAGTGATTAGGAGGTCGTGATAGTAAATATAGGGCCGAAAAAAAGAACGAGCAGCTTAGGATGAAGATACAGTAACATCGAGTGAGGATGGTCATAGTCATTAGGAAGGATAGAGGTAACGCATTCGTCCTTCTAAAATAGGTGAAGGCGAAAGCAGTATAGAGTTCGAAGGAGGCGTTATCGAATACGAATACGTGGTTCAAAGGCGATCGAATAATTCAAAAGGAGTTGCCAAGGCAGTCGTAGATGGAACTCTAGAGGACAAGTTTAGTTATGTCTCCATCCATGTAGAACGATATATAGAAGCGAACCAAAGTGCACTAGGTTGATCAGACCATTATGCACCGGTTCTGAGTAGACAATCTGTTAGTAGAGGCCTCCAATAACTTATGTCATGAACAAGGTTGATAAAGAATTGAGCTTGCAAAAACTAGGCTACATTAGCATTATTAGTCTAGATAGTAGAACGTATGCACGATGGTAGATGAAAATAAAAAGAAAATGAATAGTCTAAGAGTCATAAGGGTCTAAGTCTTGTTTACTCCTATACCATCATTCTATGGTTTATTGCCCAAGGCTTGGTTGACCAAATGAGTTAAATCCCCCTAGTCCCTATAGTCTAGATAATCCTATTTGTATTCTCCTTAATAGTCAAGGGTGTGTCAGGTCGTGGGGTATTCTACCCAACTTAAAAATTTAAGCCAAGGGTGTTTGGGGCATCTAACTAGTAGGGTCAATCTCTAACAAGCACGAAGGGAAGATACGAATAATGATAGAAGGAATCAAGCAAGATACAATCGATGAGTCGGTCGAATATGGAATCGAGAAAAAAGGTCAAGTATGTGGATGAGATCCTAGACTTCTAATTCTATTCGCAGGCTTGCTTGGTACGGTAAAGTAACCAAATAATTTATCTCGACCTGCATGGGCCACCACAAAAATATGTAACGCCCCAGTCCCAAAATACGTAGGACTAGGAACGTAGACATGTCAGCCGTATCATAAATATACGTAAGCTGTGAAATATAGTAGAACCATAACTAATTTTATCCACACAAAATAAATGAATAAAAGATATCATATAATGATAATGAATTATCTTGATCAATATGTTGGGCGGAGACAAATCCACAACCAACGAGTAAAGAAAAAATACATGAGAAAAGAAATAATTTTGGCGAGCGAAGCGAAGACGATCCAAGCGCAATCATCCTCGAAAAAATGGAGATGGTCAAGGCTAGAGCTAGAACACCTACGAAAGACAAGAGCACACACCTGGCGAGATAACCAGGTCCTCAGAGGGACGTAACAAGACACATAATATCATGCCAATAACTGAATAATAAAAGCTCAACAGAAAAGTATATATGACTAAACAAATAAAGGTCCTTAACCATTCTATGTGAAAATGCATTTTGAAGACAACGTTCTACACAAGGGCTCCCAAGAGTAGAAATACGGCACGTTAGCGTTTCAACTAAGGCACTAGTGGCGTCTAGAGAAAAGTAAATGCACGGCCCATTAGCACTCGAGTGAGAGCTAAGGGGCATCTAGAGAAAAATGAATGCACGGCCACTAGCTCTTGGGTGAGTCACTAACGGTAACTAGAGGAAAGTAAATGCACGGCACATTTGTGTTTCAACCGAGGCACTAGTGGCATCTAGAAAAAGTAAATAAGTGCACGGCGCACTAGCTCTCGGCTGAGTCACAAATGGCATCTAGAGAAAAGTAAATGTGTGAAAGCCCCTGCGCCTAATAACTGTCTTCACCCTCCCCATGCACCACTCGTGCTGAATCCACACCACGATATTTCTAATAACCGCTAAGTCTTTTAGGCAATTATATTAGCAGTTATGTCCTAACGCTCTGTTTGCCATTGATTGTAAAAGTACAGAACAATTATCGGAGGACTGAACTTAGACTCATAATACAAACTCGCTCGTACAAAGAAAGCCTAGGGACGAAAACCTAGGTACAGCAGTCAAAGTACGATTGTTTATTTTAGATTCTGGGGGGTGACGATAGAGGCTCGGGAAAGCGACGACCGCTCTGCCTTACTCCTTGGACGATCGGTACGCAGCCTTGACTCGGGGAAGATCTGCTTGGTCGTTGACGAAGAAATACCTTCTTGCTCTCTCTCTGATTGCTCTCCTGGCTTCTCTCTCTCTGTGTATATTCTCTCTCTGACTATGGGGGAAGTCTCTCTGTGTATACGTATTCTTCTCTGGTTTCTTTTTGTATATCTCTCTATATGCTACAAGGGAATGGCACCTTGCTATTTATAATAGTGGGATATGATCGCTAGGGTTGCCAATGATTAGCTCTTAGAGATGGCGGCGGCTTGGGGATTGATCAATCCAGGCCGTTCGTTTCGGATTGTGACGAATCAGAACCATTAAGGGTAGATTACACCAAATCCCCATTAGCAATCAATGCTGATTGGCATAAATCTTCCTTATAATGATTCTCTCATATCTGCGAATAAATCAAATTTATTCTCCTGCCACGTGCCCCAGATTATTGGGATTCGACCCGATCTTGGATTGCCATAAATCTGGGAGATTGATCGGCTGAGGACACGTGTCCTGAGAGCCAATGGTGAGACTGGAACCGCATGCAGATTGGGCCGCATGAGATTTAGGCCACATAAATTTTGGGCCGCATAAGACTTGGGACACGTGTCAGGACTGTCTGGGCAGTGGCCCCCTCCTTCAGACTTCTGAACCATATGATGAGCCGTATGAACCGCATAATGGTGTGTCTGCTTGAGCCGCATGGGCATGATCTTCTTGAGCCGCATAGGGATGATTCCACTCGAGCCGTATGGGACAACTTCACTCTGAACCGCATGGGAAGTCTTCACTTTGAGCCGCATAAGCACACCCATGTGGCAGGGCCACGTGGTATTTTGTTGTTCTCGGGGGATTATGTCAGAGATTTCTTTCTCTTCTCTAGAGATTCATCATCATGACAGAGTCATAATTACCTGCTTTGGTGTCAGGTCTGTCAACTTTTCAGAGGGGTCAGCCGTCAAAGCAATTAATGCAGCATGGATCGGAGGGGAGCACTGTCACGCCACGTGTCTTCTGAGCCGTATGGAATGCCTCCGGCCGCATAGCTCCTTATGCCGCATGACTCCCTGAGACGCATACGTTTCTGAGTCGCATGGGTCTTTCTTGGCCGCATGAGTCAATTTCTTTAGTATTTTTCATGCTTCTACAGGACCCCCTTCAAAGTTTTCAATTTGTAAAATTGAAATACTTTGAACAAGAAGCATGGCTGTATTGGCCGCATATGCAATCCTGACCGCATAAAAGTTCTAGCCGCATGAATGTGTTGTTCGCATGACTGTTTCAGCCGCAGGGGGTGTGTTAACCGCATAGATGGTCCAGTCCACGTGTGCGGGTCTTTATTTATCTCCAAGTTGCTTCAGCGCCGTCTTTGTAGGGGGAATCTCAAGGGTCAGTTCATTAAATCTTTTTGGATTTAATGCCTTGGGTGAATCTTGGAGACGAAACCCAAGGAGTCAGTTTCGCTCTTCAAGAATCGGTCACTGGCCCACGTGTCCGCCTTCTCCCCTCCTCCTATAAATAGGAGGGGTTTGAAGAGAGAGAAGACTTCTTTATTTTCTTTCTTCTCTTATCTCGCTTGCCTTTCTTTTCTTCGATAATTGATGGCTCCCAAGAAGATCATGGCAGTGAAGGACAAGAAGGCGGCCTCCACTTCCACCTTGGGTGCGGTTGCTGCCCCGCCCGTCGTCATGCCTGCTGTTCATCCTGACGTCCATCCCCCCATTGCTGGTAAGGACAATGTATGAATTAAGGAACCCCGACCGCCATGGCTACGTCGCATACTTTATGCACGAGCCTTTGTAAATCGTATGTTCGCCCTACGGCTGAGCTGCGAACCGCATCATTGTGTCTGTATGTGCGCCTTATTAATGAAACCGCATAGGTGGCGCATAGACTTTTATTGTGCAGAACCGCATAAGCAGTCTTCTGAACTGGAGCCGTATGGGGCTTTTTGGAGCCGCATAAGACTTCTGAGAACTTCATGGGGGGCATAGATATTTTCTTGAGCCGCATGTGGTTTGAAAACACCTAATCAGCTCTTTTTTTTATTCTCTGTTTAACTTATTTTTTTCTTTGTCTGTTCTTCAGTGAATTTGCCGGTTAACGCCGTCAGAGAACTCTTGGTGGGTAGCGCTCAAGCTGCTCTCGGCTATAGATACGACCATATTGTTCAGTACGTGGTGGATCAGTTTCCAAGCGATGAGCCTATGGCCAGATTGAATGCCATCAAGAATCAGCCCTTCCATTTCCTTAATGCTATGATGAACTCCGGGAAATTCGAAGGAGAGTTTTTGAAGCCTGCGTTCTTTTTTGGGGACGCCTTGACCGTGGAGAATGATCATGTTCTGGAGGTGTCGGAGGATTGGAATTTTGTTTCTAACGGGATGGCGATCCGCATCCCTCAGATGGATCGACACTTTCCATTATCTTGGTTCAATATGCTCCCTTTGGACCGGAAGATGGAGGGGACTCTAACCCCTACCAGGAGTGGGATATTCGTGGGAAACATCCGTTATAATAATCATCTGAAGTCCGTGGTTGCTGGCAAGGTGCATACCAGTTGTTCTGTGACAGGGTTGGTCCCAGGTTCTTTCCTGAATGTGGCAGGTCCTAACTTCACGTTTTCTACCGCCGATACTTTTATAAATCGACTTGCCCGGAAAGGCTCCTATCCCGTTGGTCGGTTGACGTTTCCTGGTTGGATACACCCTATTCCCTCGTGGATCAACTTATCTACCTGGATCCTGCAGAAGTATAAGGCTTTTTTGTGCGAGATTGGCCTGTACCATGCTATCCGAGGTACCAGTCATGGCTTGTTCATAAACAAGAAGCTATTCATGTCCCTGCTGGAAATGTATAATTGTCGTACAGGGACCTTTTACACACCTGTAGGGGAGATGGGACTTGCGCTCCATGAAATGCATGCGGTTTCCAAGCTTCCTTGGGGGGACGAAGCATTTGAAGCGTATACTCCCACTAATGAGGAACTCGAAGATTTGGAACGACGGTATCCTGGCTTTGCGGCCCTTTACCAGGAGATATTGTGTCATTATAACACATGCCATCAGATAACCCACAAGGATAACCTGGAAGGGGATGCTCCCTACACCAAGGATTGGGTGCATTATCTCTTCTCAGCAGATGCCTCAGGTCTGGTTACCTCTCGTCGCCCTAGGTCTCGGGAGGCGGTCAAAGAATTGGTGTCATCTATTAGTGGCAGATTCGGGAGCCAAACCGACACTTTCGACTACTTTTACCAGGATACTCAAGAGCTGTCTGAGAAAGCGCTTCTGGCGAGATTTTTAATGATCTGGCTATGAAACTGTGTAGTCTCGGGAGGAACCGGTTCTATTGAGAGAATTAGTTGTAACTTCATTCTTCCGGCTGTGAAATTGGTCTTGCGAATCAGGCTAGCTCTCCTTCCGGCTATGGTGTGTAGCATACACCGTGGCCTTCGTACCTTCACGTCCAAAGTCATTGCCCGCGATGTGACCAAGGATTTTGAACGAACTGAGTTACCTTATCATTATTTGATGGGGGTGGCTGCTGATACATTATCCATCTTTGATGAGGTCGGGCTCTGAGAGCGGTGCGACTGATGATGACGCCCTTATCTTCCATTACCGTGATGAGCCTTGGGAATGTGAGGCCATGCGGGTTTGCCGGATGGTCTTGGCAAGGGCAAATAAGTATCATATTTTCGTATCCGTCCCTCGCTTTTCTGCCAGGGACATAGAGACTGTGCATATAGACGGCATTGCGCCTCCTCAACTTCTGGATAGCCAGATGCTCTTATGGTTGCGTAACATCCGTCCCTCACATCTGGTGTACCGTAACTGCAATGCTGTTTTTCTGGAGCCGTATCTGCCTAGCAGGTTTGCCCGGCAGTTCGGGTACAGCCAACTTTGTTTAGACAGCCCCAGCTCTTGTCTGGGTTATGAGGGAAGTCTTCTTGATGGTATCAGAGCTTGGCAATATTATGATTCGTTCCATACTCGCACCATTTTCTCGGTCCCTGCTATTAAGGAGTCGGTGGAGATCTTGCATATGGCGGCTCTGTATCATGTCACGGCGAACAAGCCCCCGGTCGGTTTTAACCCAAGTACCAGTTTTATTGCTGGCACTGGTCTGGAGGAAGGCTCTCAAGGGGCCAAGAAAAGAAAGACTAGAGCCGAAGTGCCAGATTTGGATTCCGCTGCTGAAGGTGATGAAGGCAACGAGCATAATGAAGATGACTCTATCCTTCCAGTGGTTGGCGCAGAGGTGGGTCAATTGCATATTTTGTCAGATGAGATGCTGAGAGATCAGTCCCTTGTTGTGCCTGGTCCTATCCCGAAATGTAGCAGGCAGGTTCCTCCCGTAGGCAGTGTTTCTCGATCCCGAAAGCTGGTTGCGACTAGGCACCGTCCGCCAGCCACGAAAGAGAGTGGAGAAGAAGTCAACCCCGCGTCAGAGGTAACAAAACTGCTCTCGATCCCTTCTTCCTTCTTTCCTTTGAGTTTCAATCCTGATTATCTTCGTTCCCTCTTTTAGGTGTCAGGGAAGGAAGAAGAGTTTTAGGATGTCGAGGCGGTGACCCAGGATGACCAGGACTCCCATGAGCCTGTTCCTATTCAAGAGGACGCAGATCAATCTGTATCCCCCTTCAAGGTGACGGGGTCAGGGGACGTGACTGAGTTTAACTCGGGGATCCCGGGTGGGGGGACCATGCCAATTATGGATGAGCCGCGACCTTCATGCCCCTCCCCTGGTAAGATTAGCCGAATCTTAACCCGTAAGGAAGCCTATCTGCTCTATCATCATGTCCTTCGGGTTACGTCGATTGACTGTTATTCTGGACATTCAGGTCCTGCCCCTTCAGTGCCGAGGATGGACGTCGTCGAGACAACCCCAACCGAAGGAGCATCGGTGGAAAGGGGTGCACTTTCTCACTGCCCGACTCGTCTTGATGGGCCTTCTGGGGGCCCGAGTTTAACGGGCCCGTTCTCGGGCCAGTCGGGGCAGGGAACAATGGTCCTTGCATCATCCTCTGCTCCAATGGCTTCGAGAATCGACCTTTCTTCCCTACCGAGCATCCAAGCTCTCCGGGCGGCGGAAGACGAGTTGGCCGCTATTCATGCATCGTTCTACCCGGACTCCGCTCCCTTGGTGGCGAGCCTAGCGTTACCCCTCCGACGTTGCCGCTCCGACTTCCCCTGACGCCCTCCTCTGCTGAAGTTTTGAACGACGCGTTGCAGGACGTGGTTGCTAGTTTTCATCGTCATTTGAAGAGGGGAATCGAGGCCGCTGTAGAAAGAGGGACCTCTTTTACCTTGGCCCGAAGATGTGCCCATGGTCAAATAAACATCCTTAGGGATCTTCCTGATGATGCAGGAATGGCTTCGCTTCTAGAGGCGAAATTGCTGGAGGCTGATCAGCTGGTGTCCGAGCTTCGAGTATTGCGGCAGGCTGATCTGCCTGCTGTGATAAACGAGGAGCAAAATTCTCTTATTGCTGTTATAGAGAGGACCAGAGCGGCTCAAGATAAGACCAGACCAGCCGCACTGAAGGATCTCAGCGACTTAGCTGATCGGTATGATCAATTGAGTTATGCGACCGAAAACGTTGTGGCTCGGGAGGAGTCTGTCTCTCGTGAGATTACCGAGACGCGGGAGCAGATCCTTGCGCTTCAGAAGAAGTTGAATTTTCTGGAGTCTGAACTCGAGACTGCCCGTAATGACAGGGGGCTAATTGTTCAGGAAGCTGACAGGGTTACTCAAGTTTCGACTGACCTGGAGGCTGTCTTGAAGAAATTGGAAGATGACTGTCAGGCGCTCCTGGATTTGGACAATGAGGAGCGGTTACTCCAGGAGGCCGAGCATCGTGCTCGGCAACGGATTGGGCGGGTGACCACCTCAGTGAGAGACCGCCTCCTAGAATTGAGTAACACTGAAATGTAGTCGCCCTTTTCTTTTCCCTTCTTTTTCTTTCTTTCTTTTTTGAAAGGGACGTGGTCCCGAAATATGTAGTACTTCTTTTCTTCCTTCAAATAAAGAGTATTTTCCATTCTACCCTTCATTTGTATTGCCTGTTGTGCCTGTGATATTGTGGTGATGTTCTCCCCCGCATAGGGGATATATTTGTGGACCTGTTACCCATGGCGTACCTTGGTTTTAGGTAGAGATAACAAGTTTCGGTCAGGATGCCTAAAGCAGCCATAGCAAAGTGGTCATGGGTGCTCTTGGTATTGAGAAGAGAATTACCGTAGAGCAGCTGGGCTCCTGGGGCAAGATGAGGTGATAGGTTTGTGTTAAGAAATTTAGTTGAGGATATTTGTGGGCCTATTACCCTTGGCATACCCTGGTTTAGGATACGGGTAATAGGATGAAAGAGAACTAACATACTTGCTCAGAGGTAACAAGGACATGGTAAGTAGGAAAGTTCTTTGAACGTAGAGTCTTCCTACTCAGATGTAATGAGTACATGGCAGGAGCGAACTCGACGTAGGGTATTGGTGGTCAACAGAGGACATTTGTGGTCAACAGAGGACATTTGTGGTCAACAGAGGACATTTGTGGACCCATTACCCTTGGCGTACTCTGGTGGTGGGTACAGGTAATAGGTCGAAAGGGGATCATCATACTTACTCAGAGGTAATGAGGACATGGCAAGTATGAAGGTTTCTTCGACGGAGCCTTCCCATTCAGAGGTAATGAGGACATGACAGGAGTGGGCTCAATGAAGGGAGGGGTACGTAGAATAACTCAGAGGTAATGAGGACATGGAAATTCTATGTAGGGGTGATTTGTTTTTGGCGGAAATGGGACGACTCAGAGGTGATGAGGACATGGTCATCTTGGAAATTTGTGGATCCGTTACCTTTGTTGTGCACTGGGAGTACATGTATTAGATCATGAGGGAGGATCTCTTGTAGAAAGAAAGTTCAGCGGTATGATTATACATGACTTTCTTTCAAAAGAGTGACCGGGATGTAAGTTCAGGGGTACCGATGGGCACATAACTCGACAATCCATGAATGTTGGAATCAAAGTGTAAGTTCAGAGGTACCAGCAGGTACATGACTTAGGAATTTGGGATATGTTTATGGAAGAAGGGCATGAGTTCAGTGGTACACGCGGGTACATGACTCGAAAATCTGTGAATATTGGAATCAAAGTGTAAGTTCAGAGGTACCAGCAGGTACATGACTTGGGAATTTGGGATATGAGTTCAGCGGTACAAGAGGGTACATGACTCAATAAATTGGAAAATTAGGGGGTTGAGTTCAGTAGTACCAGCGGGCACATAACTCAAAACTCTGGAAAATGTTGTTTAAACATAGTATTTCTTCAGGAACTTGCCATTGACGGGCAACATGAGCAAGTCTCTGTTCTGCTTGGTGAGGCGGTAAGCACCATTGGAGAACACGGCCTCGATGATAAATAGGCCTTCCCATTTTGGCTGGAACTTGCCGGTGGTCTTGTGAGTCATGACCATTGGCCTTCTGACTGCCAAAACAAGATCGTCCACTTGGAATGTTCTGACTTTGACCTTTTTGTTGAAGGCTCCTGAGATGCGTGCTTGGTATAATTCGATCCTTTGCTGGGCTAGGAGGCATTTTTCATCTAAGGCCTCTAACTCTTGTAGTCGACGTCGGTAGTTATCATCCGTTGTTAATTGATAAGTGAGGGCGACTCGGAGTGAGGGAATCTGAGTCTCTAATGGGAGAACTGCCTCACTCCCGTACACCAGAGAGAATGGTGTATTCCCGGTGGCTGTTCGAACCGTGGTGCGATAAGCCCATAAGCACTCGTCGAGCTTCTCGTTCCAGTCGCGTTTGTTGGAGGAAACAAATTTTTTGAGAAGTTTGATGATTGTTTTGTTGAATGCCTCTGCTAATCCGTTTGCTGCCGGATTGTATGGTGTCGAAGCGACATTCTGAATGCGGTGTTTGTCGCAGAATCGGTAGAATGCGTGACTTATAAACTGCGGACCATTATCATGGATGATCCTTTGGGGCAGTCCAAAGCGATAAATGACGTGGTGCTTCAGGAAGCTGATTACGTTTGAAGTCTTGACTTCGGCGAGTGGGACAGCTTCTGCCCACTTTGAGAAGTAATCAGTGATCACCAGTATGAAGCGATGTCCTCGGGAGGAAGGTGGGGTGATTGGACCAATGATATCCATTCTCCATGCTTCGAATGGCCAGGACGCCACTGTCGGATGTAGGAATTCGGATGGTTGGTGAATGAAGTCTGCGTGGACTTGGCAGGCCTTGCATTTTCTGGCATAATCTATCGCATCAGCCACCATCGTGGGCCAGTAGTAGCCCATCCAGCGAAGGCGATCTTGCAGCTTAGGGCCAGGCTGATGGGCCCCGCAGACACCGTCATGAGCCTCTCGTACGGCTTCTTTGGCTTCTGCGTTTGACAAGCACCGAAGTAGTAATCCGTCGTAGGAGCGGCGATACAACATTTTTGTCTCTGTATCGTAGAAGAATCTGAGAGAACGCCGTCTGATAGAAGCAGCCTCCTTCGGGTTCTCGGGTAGGATGTCGTAGACCACGAAGTCTATGAATGGTTGTCTCCAGTCTGGCGCTTCGTCGATCATCTGAGCAGAATAACTCGCCATGGCTTGAACGTTGTTCTTGGGGCAGACCAGCTCATGGCCGATTACATCGACCGAATGATGAGAGTGGTTTGGCACTGCTAGGGAAGCAGCCAGGCCTGCTAGGGCATCAGCTTCGATATTCTGGAGTCTGGGGACGTGTTCGATGAAGAATCCCTCGAATGATGAGATAATGTTGATCGCTATTTGGTGGTAGGGGATCATGTCTTCATGGCGGACTTCGTACGTCCCCCGAATCTGGTTGACGATTAATTGCAAATCGCCGTATGCTTCAAGGTATTCTACCCCCAGTTCTCTTGCGAGTTGGAGGCCAATGACCAAAGCGTTGTACTCGGCCACATTGTTAGAGCAGGGTTCCGTGAGAGAGTAGGCACGATTGATCACTAGCCCGGTAGGAGAGACCAATACTACTCCGACTCCGACGACGATGTTTCCCTTGGGTCCGGTTCTTGAAGCGCCATCGAAAAACATCCGCCATATGTTATCGTGGGTGGTTGTATTTGAATCGGTGACCTCATCTGGGATTTCTTCGTATATTCTGGATGATTTCGATCCTGGATGGGCCGCCAAAAAGTCTGCTAGGGCTTGACCTTTGACAGCCTTCTGCGGGACGAAGACCATATGATAGGGGGACAGCAATATCGCCCATGTAGCGAGGCGGGAGCTGAGTGCCCCTGGTTTGGTCATGAGGACCCTGAGAGGGTTGATTCGTGAGATCACATGTATGGTTTGCCCCGTGACATAGTGTCGCGTCTTTTGAATGGCGAATACCAGGGCGAGGCATTCTTTCTCCACAGCGGTGTATCGGTGTTCGGGCCCGACCATCATTCGACTGAGATAGTAAATGGCCTGCTCGTGGCCTGTGTCGTTGTTTTGTGCCAGCAGGGCACCGAGGGAGTGTTCCATTGCTCGTACATAGAGCAGGAATGGTTTTCCAGGGACCGGGGCCACCAGGACTGGAGGATTTGATAAATATTCTTTGATGTCATCAAAAGCGCGCTGGCATTCCTCGTCCCATACGAATGAGACTCCCTTCTTCATGAGGTGGGTGAACGGTCGGCATCGCCCGGAGAGGTTGGAAATGAACCTCCTGATATAAGCTAGCCTCCCTTGGAGGCCTCTAAGTTCACGGAGATTTCTCGGGGGACCCATCTCCATGATTGCCCTCGTTTTCTCGGGGTCTACATGGATACCCCGTGCAGTGATGATGAAGCCCAAGAACTTCCCGCTGGATATGCCCAAGAACGATTTTGTAGGGTTCATCTTCAGATTGTGGGCTCACATTAAGTTGAACACCGTTCTCAGGTCTTGCAGATGATCCTCCTTACGGCGACTCTTGACGGCGATGTCGTCGACATAGCATTCCACTGTCTTGCGCAAATGTTCTCTGAAAATGATACTCATGGCTCGCTGATATATAGCGCCAGCGTTCTTTAGACCGAATGGCATGACTGTGTAGCAGTATGTGCCAATCGGGGTTCGGAATGAAGTGTGCTTTTCGTCGTCGGGAGACATCTTGATCTGATTGTACCCCGAGAATCCATCCATGAATGACATACGTTCAAAGCCGCATGTATTGTCGATCATGATGTCTGTGATAGGAAGGGAAAATTCATCTTTGGGGCATGCCTCGTTCAGGTTGCGGAAGTCGATACAGATTCGAATCTTCCCATTCTTCTTGAGGACGGGTACTATATTGGCGACCCAATCAGGATGTTGCTCTTCACGAATGAAGCCGCTGGCTATTAACTTGTTGACTTCAGTTTCGATCGCGTCCATGACGCCTGGGCGGAAGCGTCGTTGTTGCTGCTTGACTGGCTTTGCATCTGGCCGTATATTGAGTTTGTGGAGAGCAATGTCAGGATTTAACCCCGGCATGTCTTCATAGCTCCAGGCGAACACATCAATGTATTCTCTGACAAGTACTAACAGCGATTCTCGTTCTTCGTCAGTTAGGCTTTTACTGATAAAGATCGGTTTTGGAGAAGATTCGCTGCCGAGATCTACTTGTATGACCTCATCTTCGGTAGGAGGTTCTCTCAGTTCGAACCGCTTTTCCCATTGTGCGTCTAATTGCTGGGCCCATGGCTCTAGCTCAAGGATTTCAGGGATGTCTTCGTCTTCCTCGTAAGCGTCGGTGAATGCCATGTTGACTGACATGACTTGTCTGAACACATCTCCGATGCTGGTATCTGAGTCGAAAGTCGGTGATCCGGTTGAATGTGACTGCCAGGCGCATTCTTCATCTGAGCTTTCAGGGGTCGTAGTAGGCGTTACATACCCTAAATCGTATCGGGTTTTGTTATAGTAGTTCCGTGGTTTGCCCGCCGGGGCTGGCGTCTTCAAAGGTAATCGTCGTCCAGTGCCGTAGTTCAGTCCTGGCGTTGTCTCTAGATTATACCCCTGTTTCTGCATGAGATATTTGGATTGAGGGCTATAGAGATACAGAGGCAGTCTTCCGGCATCTGATCCGAAGTCGACTTCTTCCATGGCGAGGGAATGCGGGTTGTTCGTCCGGCCGAAGATGATTGGGTGGTCCCCTCCCTCGATTATTCGGTAAGCGTCTTCTACTGGAGTAAGTTGGATAGCGGTGTACACATTTGTCACCTGTGTATGTAGGTGAGTGCCTATACCGTGTTCCATAGCATACATTGTACATAGCTTATTGAGCTCGGTGTAGTTCAAAGATAACCCTTTATTGATGAAGTAAGGTATCTTTTCTAGAGGGATTACATCATCTGCGGAGGGAGCGTCAGTGTGGGCAGCCACATACTTGGCTAGCTTTAGTTCTTCTTCGGCTATCCCCTGTGTGAATGAAGATTGAGAGGGCGTCCTAGTCAGCTTGATCTTCAGAGGCTCAACTGACGGAGCAGAGCGTGGGGTTGTCAGTAGACTAGCAACCCCCAGTCTGGCACTTGATGTGGAGCGAGGGGTGGCTGGTTTGCTTGAAGTGTCAGACCTCGCATCGGGGTGACGACCTTTCTTAGGCAGGCGTATCGTCAGAGGCCTATCGGAGGGATTGAGCTTCTCTGTTTGGGATTGACCGACTCTCGGCAATCTGATGGTAAGTGGCCCTGTCGTGGGTCTCGGTACCTGGCCGGACCTTGGCAGCCGGATTCTCAACTGCTCTTCCTGTGCCGAGAGGCTGATCGCGTCCTTACGCAGCGTGGCCGTAAGGGGTGCGAAATTGCCTGGTTTACGAGCCTGGAGGTGGATCTTCAGAGGCTCTTCAGATCTCGTGGTTGCTTCAACATCAGTTTGTTCATTTCCTCCTTCAAGGTACCTCTTCGACTTTTCGTATAGGCAGGAGTCCGAGTAATAAGATTCGACCCCTTTGAAGGGATCGATGTCAGCAAATTCTGTCCTCACGAAGCCGTGCTTGTCGACATATTTGAAGCATTGGTGTAGCGTGGAAGGCACGATCATGTAATCGTGTATCCAAGGGCACCCCAAAAAGATGTTGTATGAAGTGTTGGCATCTATGACGTAGCAAGTGACTTCTGATTGGAGATCGCCAATCTGACATTTCAGACGGATCTTCCCGATTGGGTAGCTCCTGCCCGAATTGAACCCGCTGATGGCGGTGTTTGTAGGGGTCAGGCGATGCATCGGAATGCGAAGATGATGCAGTAGTCCTTTTGGAATGATGCTTATGGAAGACCCAGGGTCAATGTGCATCCGGTCCACCTTTATGTCGTCGATGTAGCCTGTGTAGTATAATGGGCGATCGTGTAGATTAGTCTTGATGAGCATGTCTTGTGGAGTGAAGACGATGTTGGGCATTGCTCCCGTACAGGCACTGTCTTGGAGGTCTGCGGGCTGATTTTCTTCCGTGAGGTTGACCTGAGCCAGGTACACGTCGGTATTTTGAAGTGCATCGCTCAAAGCTGTGCGGACATCCTTTGAGAGCCTCAGGAGTTCATATAAGGACAATTTGGCCGGTGTATTGGCCAATTGTGCCAAGATGTCGAAGTTGTAGGGCCTCTCTAGCCCCTGAGATATTTCCTTTCGGAGGGATTTGTCGAAGCGAGTCTCCTTCGGCCTAGGCTTGTCGGTCGTCGAAGGCTGAGCCGGTCTCGGAGCATCCGTGGTAGTGGGCGGATGATTATCAGTCGAGTTTTCAGCCACAGGTTGAGATTGTGCTCCGGATCGAGTAACAACGGCCGTGACTTCCTCTTCATCTGCTGAGGTGGTACGGCAGGATCTGACTTTCCCACTTTTCTTTTTAGAAGATGGAGTGGACTGAGTTACCTCGTGGACTAGGTCCGGATGGACCCACATGATTTCCCCTCGTGATGTGGTGAGAGGTACTAGACCAGCAGCTTGAGCAGGTGGGAGATTAGCAATCTCCATCGTTGCCAGAGGGATGGGTATAACCCCGTCCTGGGTCCCTGTTGGAGGAAAGCTGCCGAATTGTACGGACACCATGTTGGCTGCCACGGTTACCTCCTCGAAATCGATGGCCAGAGCGTTCGAATCGATGAGGTTCTGGATATATCGTTTCAGTTGGTAGCAGTCGTGCGTAGCATGGTGGACGTAGCGGTGGTAATGGCAGAACTTTGGGTTCTCCAGATCAGCCGGCCGAGGCTCCCGTCTTGGTGGAGGAAGCTGAATCCTATCTCCTTGTATGAGCATGTCTAAGATAGGCTTGACGTGACTGTCTTCAAAAGAGTAAGTGATTTGAGGCCATTGTTTGTCCGCAGGTTGCGACTCAGGCTTCTGGGCTGTATCGGCCACCATAGCCTGCTTGCCTCTGTTGTCCCGGTTGTTGGAGGGGCTACCCCCATTGTCGTTGGTGGTGCTGGGACGCTTGTCTTTGTTCTCTTCCTCTGAGATATGTAATCCCAGTTGGCGAGCCTTCTTTAATCGTTCTTCGGCACTTGTAGCACTAATGATAAAAGCCTTCCAGTCCTTGAATTGACTCTCGCCCATCCAGAGACTGATTGTTGGAAGTAGTCTCTTTTGGCAAATTTCGATCAGGGAGGAGTCCGGGTTGCCAGATGGTAACTTTATTGCGGTTTGACGGAACCGCTCAATGTAATTCCTCGTCAGCTCTTTTTCTCCTTGAATGACGTCCATGAGGGTAGACATCGTGACGTCCTGCCCTACCTCATAGAACCTCTCCAAGAACAGGCGTTTGAAACCAGCGAAGGAATGGATGCAATTGTCCGGCAGGTTACGGTACCAATCGAAGGCAACTCCTTCCAATGCCCCAATGAATAACCATGTCAGGATAGCGTCATCATGGGGCAGATGGTCGGTAGTGACCTCGAAGTAAGTGATGTACCGACTTGCTGAGGTCTTGCCATCATAGGGGTTGATATTGAACGGCTTATATCTTGGTGGGAATGGAACATCCCTCCATTCAGCAGGATATGGTTGCCGTATTCTGAAGTCTTGAGAGTTTTCTCTGGCGTGGAACATGGCTCAGAGCTCTTGAACTTCTCTCCTTACTTCTCGGGTCTCATTTGTCGCAGTCGGAGCCGTTACTTCGGGAGGATTATTGCCCGGATTTGGTGCCACCGAATTTGAATCTACGTTGATTGGGGGACCCGTGCTTGTCTGGCCAGGTGTCACCCCCTGCAGATTAGGAAGCGCCGCTTTGATCTCGTCTACAGACTTGACCAAGGCGTGCAATATGGCCTCCAAAGTGTCGATGCGCTGGCGATCACCGGAACCGCCTTGATTGCTGTCTGTCATGAACAGCGTCTTCACATGAGGAGCGACGGAAGGAGTGGTGGAGGATGTACCCTCCGAGTCGTACCCGTGTATCGAGAAATCATCAGGATATGTAGGGATGTACTCTTCAGGTTCAGACTCGGAAGGAACACTACCCCCGGCATCGGAGCTTGCTTCGTCTAGGATGTCCTTGGGGACGTCGGTATCTGTTGTATCCGTCGGAGGATTTGCTTCCTCCAGTCCGTATTCTTGGAATGTCGAATTGTCGTGGATGTTTGGAGGAGTGCTACCCCCAGTTTCGATGACCCCCAATGTTGCGGACGACGAACTTCCTACTGCAGCAGTTTTTGTCTTCGAACGGGTGTGTTGAAATACTCCAGTGGAGGATAACCCTTTTGACGATGGTTTCTTAGCTGCAGTAGTTGACACCTTTGGGCTGGAGATGCTCGTTTTCTTCCCTCTTCCCTTGGCGAGAACTTTCTGCACGGACTTGCAGGAGACAACAGGAGGTGCCTCGTCTTCTGAGCTCGGGTGATGTAGTCTTTGGAAGACGGATGGCCGGTCTTCCGTCACCGCCGCGTTGCTGCAACAGCAGTTGACGATGATCTGGGTGCATTGATGTCCGTGTGAGGGCTCTTTACACCCCGAAGCTCCTTCTCTTTCCTTGCGTTTGTGGAGGATAACCTCGCGCAGGTCAGAGGAACCACTTTGTCTGTTTGCCGCCGGGGGCTGGACTTGAGTGGTTTTATACAACTTCCCATCAGAGGCCCGCGTGATAATCAGCGGGACACCCCGATAGTCAGAGGTTGGGGCAGTCGTCTGGACTTGATGAGCCCGTGCTGCCCTAGACTTCCTCCTTTTAGCACTTGTGGGTGCGTAATAGGAGGAGTCTAAGTCGAATACCACAGAGTCTAGATTATCATCCAGATAATGATCAGAGTCAGGACCGCATAAGAGCCGGTCGAAGACTGATCGAGAGAAGCGTGGGACGGATGCTATGCGGCTAGCATTGGATACCGTATAGGCTGTCTGCATGTGGCTGTCTTTTGTTGTAGGATGAGTCTTTATGCGGTTAGGAGTCACGACCGTGCAGGCTGACCGTATGCGGTTGGCATCTGTGGCCGTATGGGTTTTTTGCAAGCGATTGACGTTAATAGCCGCATGAGTCTCATCCGTGCGGTTGGCAACTGTAGTCGCATAAGTTATGCGGCTGACAGATGTGGCCGCATGAGTTTTCTTTATGCGGTCGGCGGTTGTAGCCGCATGGGCTTTCTCCCTGCGGCTAATACTCTTCTGCGGCTCGGACCGCGTAGAGTTCCTCTTTGTCCCTGCAAGTCCAGCATCATAGTATTTTCTTCTGCCGGACTTGGGGACAGCAGAGTTGTCTACGGTCTGAAGTGGGGCCGCAGGGGAGTCTTTCTTGCCATCTTGAGCAATAGAGAGCACCCCATCAAGGGCTTGCGGGGGAGCAAATGATTTTGGCCTCCACTCTTTACGAGCCTTTATGGTGCGGGTGCGCTTCTGGACCGGGCCAGTGCTACCTTCAGAGAGCATCTCTTGAACGCCAGTTGGTCGAAGCGTACGACCATCTTCTGTTGTGTAGAGCCAAGTTTGGCTGCGTCCGATTGCGTCACCAACTCCTCAGCCGTGGAGAAGTTAGTCCCCAGCAGAGTCGCCATCGTGTTTGCCATTGATTGTAAAAGTACAGAACAATTATCGGAGGACTGAACTTAGACTCACAATACAAACTCGCTCGTACAAAGAAAGCCTAGGGACAAAAACCTAGGTACAGCAGTCTAAGTACGATTGTTTATTTTAGATTCTGGGGGGTGACGATAGAGGCTCGGGAAAGCGACGGCCGCTCTGCCTTACTCCTTGGACGATCGGTACGCAGCCTTGACTCGGGGAAGATCTGCTTGGTCGTTGACGAAGAAATGCCTTCTTGCTCTCTCTCTGATTGCTCTCCTGGCTTCTCTCTCTGTGTGTATATTCTCTCTCTGACTATGGGGGAAGTCTCTCTGTGTATACGTATTCTTCTCTGGTTTCTTTTTGTATATCTCTCTATATGCTACAAGGGAATGGCACCTTGCTATTTATAATAGTGGGATGTGATCGCTAGGGTTGCCAATGATTAGCTCTTGGAGATGGCGGCGGCTTGGGGATTGATCAATCCAGGCCGTTCGTTTCGGATTGTGACGAATCAGAACCATTAAGGGTAGATTACGCCAAATCCCCATTAGCAATCGATGCTGATTGGCATAAATCTTCCTTATAATGATTCTCTTATATCTGCGAATAAATCAAATTTATTCTCCTGCCACGTGCCCCAGATCATTGGGATTCGACCCGATCTTGCATTGCCATAAATCTGGGAGATTGATCGGCTGAGGACACGTGTCCTGAGAGCCAATGGTGAGACTGGAACCGCATGCAGATTAGGCCGCATGAGATTTGGGCCGCATGAATTTTGGACCGCATAAGACTTGGGACACGTGTCAGGACTGTCTAGGCAGTGGCCCCCTCCTTCAGACTTCTGAACCATATGATGAGCCGCATGAACCGCATAATAGTGTGTCTGCTTGAGCCGCATGGGCATGATCTTCTTGAGCTGCATAGGGATGATTCCATTCGAGCCGCATGGGACAGCTTCACTCTGAACCGCATGGAAAGCCTTCACTTCGAGCCGCATAAGCACACCCACGTGGCAGGGCCACGTGGCATTTTGTTGTTCTCGGGGGATTGTGTCAGAGATTTCTTTCTCTTTCCTAGAGATTCATCATCATGACAGAGTCATAATTACCTGCTTTGGTGTCAGGTCTGTCAACTTTTCAGAGGGGTCAGCCGTCAAAGCAATTAATGCAGCATGGATCGGAGGGGAGCACTGTCACGCCACGTGTCTTCTGAGCCGCATGGAATGCCTCCGGCCGCATAGCTCCTTATGCCGCATGACTCCCTGAGCCGCATGCGTTTCTGAGCCGCATGGGTCTTTATTGGCCGCATGAGTCAATTTCTTTAGTATTTTCTATGCTTCTACACGCTCGTCCTGTACGCACCGATGTACGGTCGGTACGCAAGTCCGAATCTATATGAGACATGCGATATCGTGGCACACAGGTGTCGGGCCAATGTATACAGTACAAACAAAGGCGGTCCCTTAACTCTAGGCCAAATGCATAAAAAACTAAAGTATAGTAATTTACAACTACATATGATTTTGAAAGAACAACTTACAAGAAATAAAACAAGTATGATATTGTGTAAGAAATTAAATAGTAAAAGCAAGGTGTCTTGCCTGAGGTCCTTGCTTGGGTACAGAATAGTCACAGGGCTACACAAGATGAACTCAGACGATGTGACAAACTTCTAAAATAAAAACCAAAAATAAAATATTCTGGAAAATTTTGGGAAAAATATATGATGTATTTTTCCGTCAGCATTCCGAAACTTCAAACGGTTCGTGATTCTGATTCCTGGTTCTCCCAGAATCTCAAAAACACTAAAACGTGTCAGATTTTGGACAACTGACACTCCACAAATTTTCTAGAAAATTAAGTTTCATATTTATGAAAATAAAATTTATATTCAAAAAATATACCTCAATACGATTCCAACAAAAAAAATTGGAGGTCAAACGGAGTTCGGAGTTGGGAGTTATGGTCATTCGAAGTTGCTACAACCTTTGAAAATTGAGACTGAATTTATGACGAATTTTGGGCTTAGTTATGACGAAAAAAGAGAAAATTTTTGACAAGGATGGTTTGAAAGATGATTTTATTCATAGATTCGATAGATATATATAATGGCTAGCAATTAGCAAATTATGATAGGATTAGAACTAAATCAATAAGGATGATTATGATTACAAACTAATTTGGATAGGAATAGGATTGGTTTAAATAAGAAACGATCTAATTAATGCTAGATATGATTCCAATAGGATAAGAATTTCTAATGGATAAATCTTTTCATAAATTTAAATTAAATAAATTATTTAAAAATAAATCAATTTGATTGCAATCCTTTAAATGATCACCATAATAACTTTAAGTATTATTCTATATTATCAAATAATTCAAATCATATGAATCCAAATCCAAATAAAACTCAACATAATAACTTTAAAATAATATCTAATATTTATCAAAATAATTTAAATCAAATAATAAATAAATCATTTAATCAAATAATATTTTAAATCTAGATTAGACAAATCGTAATGCTCCAATTAGTCATCGTATAGTATTTTAACCAATATTTAAATTATCAACATAATTTAAAGTATAGTTGATAACCATCAAGATAATTTAAATAAATTCAAATATAATCAAATAACTGATTAACATATCAAAATAATACTCGATGTCATCAAATATTATAAAACTTACTTTTATAAATCCAAATCGTTAAAAATAAATAGACAAAAAACCTTTTATCGCTCAACTTTTTTTTTAAAACCAATTTTTAGAAGACCAAAAATAATAAAAATATATTTTATATTTCAAATAAAAAATTCGAGAACATTTTTTTTAGAAACATTATTTCAAACCATTAATTTAAAATTAGTTTTTGGTAACAAAAGTAATCACAAAATATCTTTTACAAAATTTCTACGAAAATTACTTTTAAACACGAAATTAAAATATATAGATATAATTTAAAAAATAATAATTTCGGGAAGATGAGTTACAAATCTACCCACCTTTGAAAATTTTCGTACTCGAAATTTAAGGACTACTATGATAGACGGACTTGGTTGATCGGTAAAAGGATAGTAAGAATTTGTGATAAGAGAAAATAGATGGAAGGAAAAAGAGAATTTCTTTAATGAGAACATTAATCAATTTGGATGAAAAATAGAAGAAGTGAATGGATATGGCTTGATGTTCACGGACACGATGCACAAACACATTTGTAGGTGGAGAAAATTAATGGAACAGGGAATAATGAGCCTCTCCTTATATAGGAGGTGGAAGCTACTATTTAGATAAGAATTATGATAGTTGCAAATTTTTTTATTTATTTTAAATCAAATTCAATAAATTTCAATCCAAATCTAAATCAATTTAAATCTAATTAAATTCCATCCTTTAGTTTAAAATCAATCAAATTTCAAATATAGATATTAATTTAACTATTTAAATAAATCCATAAAATCAAATCAAGATTTAAATCGCCACAATAATTTCAAAATATATTTTCCAAAAATACTAATAATAATAATTTCAAAAATTATATTATTATTTAAAAATAAACTAATAATTTCAAAAATTATATTATTATTTAAAACTAAACTAATAAATAATTACGAAATATATATGTATGTCCAAATAATATTTACATAAATATACTTTTCTAATATACCATTTTATAGGAAAATTATTTATTATTATATCTGTATAAATGAAAGGCTTTTCATAATTAAATTCATAAACTTGGAAATTTAGGTACGATAGCTAAAAATAATTATTATCTATATTATTTTGAAACTATAAAAATAGAAAAAATATTTTTTAAAAATATGTACGCTCGCACATAGTCGCAATCATCGAGCAATTACGAAAAACAAAATTTTGCGCATGACGTATAATTCAACTACGCGATGTACAATATACAAAAATAAAAAAATCAGTATCAAATTTATTTAAAAAATATTAGAAATTTAGGGATTTTACATCATGGCAGTTCTACTACTATGCTACACTACTCATGGTTATACATTTGCAATTACAATTAATTAAATATAATAAAATTTAGGAGAGAGAGCAAGAGCCGTCGATGAGCAAGGAATACTTACCTAGAGGGCTCGGCTAGGTAAGCAAGTCTTCAGCGATCGCGATCCAAGGTGGCACGTCCATCGAGATCCTCAGAACACACAATAAACAATCATTAGAATTAAATAATAAAATAATAATAGAAATTATGATGGATGGCAGGAGGCTATACCGTCTAGGTCCCGCAAGCAGTGTAGAGATCTGGCAGGGAAACCGAGACATGCGGATCGATATAGACACGCAAACCGAGACGTGTACGTATATCGGGATAACACGAAGATCGAAACGTACGGAAAACATAACGTGCACGTAAATCGAGACGTGAACATAGATTGAGGAATTCACAAATATCAAAATAGCGTGCAAATCAATACGATACGCAAATCGAGACAGGTACGCAAATCGAGATGGTACAAGACTCAAGGAAGCACGCAATTCAATACGGCACATAAATCGATGCATAGGCGCAAATCAATGAGACACGGAGTTCAAAGTGGTACACAAACCAAGCCGGCACGCAAATCAGAGTGGACACACGAATTGGAGCTGCATAAAAATTAAGATAGACACAAAGGCCGGGACACAAAAACGAGGTGACGTGTAAATCGAGATGGCACGTTGCTCGAGGCAGTACGGGGCTCGAGGCGTCCCGCTGCCCAAGGCCGTACTTGGATCGAGGTGGCACAGAAAACGGGACGACACCCAAATTGAGGCACACAACCCGAGAAGCACAGGGAACGAGGGAACACGTGAACCGAGTACACGTGACACAAAGCACGTGGCCCGGGGAACACGCTACCCGAGCAGCACGGGGCCCAAGGGCGTTCCGTTGCCAAAGATGGTACTGCTCCCGTGGCGATGATCGCCTAGAAAGAAAGAAGGGGGAAGACGGAGGAGCTGTCAGGGGGGGGGGGGTTCGGGCAGGTCGGCTCGGGTCGGACCGCCGACGGAAGGAAGACAGAGAGAGGGAAAAGCCGGAGGAGAACACGGAGAGGGGTGGAGGAGCTGGGGGAGGCCGGCCATGGTGGTGGTGGTCGCCGGAGGTGGCCGGTGAAGACGGAGAGGTGGTAGAGGTGGTCGCGGCTGGAGGTACGGATGCAGGCGACGACGACAATAATGATGATGGCGGTCGTGGAAGACGATGACAGCGATGGTGGTTGTCACGTTCCGCTCCCGTAGGAGCGATCGTCCTCGCTAAGGCGTGATGCCGCACGAGCCTAGATTGCGCTCGTACAAGGCGGGTTCCATAATGGCCGATAACAGCGGCTGCGACGGGGTCGTCGCACAGAAGTCCCAAGCAGAGACATTGAAAATGCAGCAAAAATTTAGAACAAACACAAGTTATTCAAAAGAAGCTCTTTATTGATATTGAAACAAAGGCTACAATGGGGCGCAAGGCCAAGATTACAATCACTCAAGCTCACTCTTCTCACATTACAAGAGTGAGAAGACTCATTGACACCCCAAATCCTCAATCAATTGATCAACATCTCTGAGGCTATCGCATACACCACTCAGGGATGAAGTCATTTAACAAATCCTCAACTATTATTCGAATCAAAATTGACTTCTTCAAATTTTTCGTTCGAAACATTCCTCAATTTCCAAGCACGCTCATCTATATCGTACCGACGTTATCATCGCTCGATAGTACCCCTATCGATAGTCATCATATTTTACTCAATCAAGTCTAACTCACTTCGTGCTCAAAATATTACGAATCCCGCACTCGACTTGCTAAGGTCGACACAACTTTGGTGTATATGCCCATTCCGACTTAGCCAACCGTGCTTATGCGAACCATCTTTTTATTTTGTCAAAATTTGTTCTCCTACGTTTTGTAAAATAGATAGACTTGTTGTATGGACATCCGTGGGACATTTGAGAAAGTGCACCAACGTTATCAACTTGCGGAAGCAACAGAGTTTGCGGAAACAACGAAGTTAAAAAATTCAATCGATAGTCCAAGGACGTAAAGCCGTACTCTGATACCATTATGTCACACCCCACTCCCGTAGGAGAGATCGTCCTCGCTAAGGTGTGATACCGTACGATCCTAGATTACGCTCGTACAAGGTGGGTTCCATAACGGCCGATAACAGCGGCTGCGACGGGGTCGTCGCACAGAAGTCCCAAGCAGAGACATTGAACATGCAGCAAAAATTTAGAACAAACATAAGTTATTCAGAAGAAGCTCTTTATTGATATTGAAAAAAATGTTACAATGGGGAACAAGGCCAAGATTACAATCACTCAAGCTCACTCTTCTCACATTATAAGTCACTCAGCTATCTCTCATCTCTCAATACAAGTCTTGAACCAGTGGAAGCTTCGGAAGGCGACGTCCATACATTATGTCCCGTATAAGTCTTGACTCTATGCGGCCGCACGCTTCGAATCACCAAGGAACTTCGTGCCTCGGCACATCCAAGCGAGCTCCGCGCCACGATCTTCTACCGGTGCCTGTACATAAAACCTATGTGGGTGTCAGTACTCAACTGTACTGGTGGAATGAGCTCCTCGCCCACCCATGCAAAACCAACACATTTGATTTACTTTGTGCAACATATTCCCTTCTTATCAATTGTCTTTCTAGTCTTGTCTTAGGATCAGTTTTATGACAGACGTATTGGCATATTTGTGTCTGAGGACCAACCCGTGCTTGCAACAACAACGTCCACTTAACAACATTAATCTATCAAGTCATGCTTGTCTTACGGCCATAATCAGAGACGCAACTACACGATAGACTCCATTTTCGTGTGACCGTGCTACCTCCTTGAGGCAGTGCCTCACCACTTACTAACTTACCCGTACTTGTGTTATGACAGCATAGCCGTGCCTCATATTTAAGGTCGTGCCCATCAACTCAACGTAACTTCACCCAACTTGCCCTACGGTCCTTCTCGACTTAACTCGCAATAGCCCAAGTCTAACTAATGCAACTTTATGCCAACGACTTAATACATGACACCACATCTCGTGCCGAAGCACGTCGCCTTCGTTGTTGCCAAATCTTAGGCCCAAACATTATTTTCTAACTGTGTACACCATCAACTCGACTCCATCCAAAGGCACACACGTGGATTGCCGTCCGTACCGACCCATCTATATGAATGGTCACTGGCGTTAACTAGCCATCGTAGACATAGCCTGGCAAACGGGATCCCTATACCACGAGTAGCGATCTTCGATGCAAGTCTCCGAACTACCGTTGCCTATTACCCAGCATGGCTATTGCCGGTTTCTTCCTAGGCCGAGTCGGTCCCGTGGCCTCGGGGTGCCGCTCGAAGAAACAATCGCCCTTGTCGACAAGTTGTTCATGACCGTGCACCTACGCTAACTTCTAGACTTAACATAATTGCATGGCCTCATCATCATCACATAGTTCCTTTTCTTTAGTTCTTCCACTTTTCATACTCCTTTTGCAGAGTCCAAACCTGGGTTGCCTCGGCGACTGACCTACAGTCTCGACATATTTTCTTTCGATGACTAACCATCGCTTAGAATTAACATTCTTTGAACTCAGGAAACGGCTACTGCATAGCCTTCCCACTTAACTTGAACATAACGTGTTCCTTAAGTATCGACAAACCGTGGCTAACTTTCTACTGAACCAACTGTAGCTCGTGCCTTAAACCGACTTACATTCTACGCAACGCTATCGCCCAAGTTATACTTCATATGACAGACCTTACGGTCGTGGAACCAAGTAATTTAGACATCCCCAGGAAACGTGGGACAGTGCTTAGAAAAGACTTCAATCGCCTAGCATAACTTAGCCTAACTCAATTGTGCAATAACTTGACGAACAAGGACTGCGTCGAACCCTGCATCGCGGGAACGTGCCATGCACACATTCGACTTGAACGACCAAGTCACTTGGGTGCCTAGACTTAGGTCACAAGTCGCTCAACGCAACTTAACTCATGGGCAAGCCAAGGCTATGCCAAGCCTTGGACGATGGGACTGTGCATGCTTTATGAAGCATTCATGCGGGCGACGCCTATGACTTAGGCTACGTTCATAACTTCGCCAACTCAAACCAACTTTCCTTCTCCTAAGCCACGGGATGAAGGATCGAGTGTCATTTTCAAAGCACGTCGTGCACAAACTCTAAGCCGACCGTTGGACCTTTTCATATTCTAACTCAATTCGACCCATCGGGATTATTCTCTTATCTATGTGGATTCGTATCTTTTATTATCAAGCCTACTTGTGCCAGTTGAAAACATGTGATTTATTATGTGAAGGGGCACTACATAATATACCACTCAGAAAAAGTTTCATCATCGAAACTAGCTGAGTATACTTATCGACTTATCACTTTACTCAACATTCAAGGACTCTCGTACACACTACTCTTATGCGTTTCCTCAATCCGAGCCACGCTCGCACTACCGTCACATATCTTTGAAACTCTATTTCTAAATCCTTGACACTTTTCCATTCCTCAAGTCTCACTTGATTCAACGTATCACTTAGTTTGGATCGTGCACATATTTCCGGCATCCCCAAAATATATACATTTCAGCCAAGCCTTGTGATAATGAATCCAATTCCACCTATCGATTCATCTACTCAATCCCAAAAATTAATTGTACCGATGCTAACCCTCGCAATATGGACATCTCGCCTAGCCACTAGGCCATCTCTCTAGGCTAAAGTCAATTGTCAGTATTGAAATCATAGTTTCCAAACAACAATATCAACCCTGACCCCATCCTAAGGTCAAACCAAGTTGATAGTACGGGATTTTCTACCCAAGCTCGCATCATTCCGATTCCTAAACATCAAGCACAGATTTTCTACTCACATCCCAACATTCGTCGCACGGGGTCCGAGTCGTTCAGCAAAGCCATCCTACGATAACTCACGTTTTCAACCAATTCCACGATATATCAATTTTACTCGTTCATCAAGCCGTTTCACATAGTCTATCTCCTCGAACACGTTCGGCATAATCCGCCTATCAATACTTCCAAGTCAAGCACACTATGACACAATTTGTCGCTAACCAAAATTTAATATTCTATATTTACTAAGTCATCTATTCCAATTCATGTAATCAATCACAAGTTCGTCTGACTTAATAATATGCCACGCTTCGATCTCATACGAGTCCGATTACCCACAGTGGGGATAAAATCACCATGCAACGCTCCCGCAGAATAATCATTCTTATCGGGGCGTAACTCTTATTTTGAGTTTAGACTAATTCATTCTCGATGCACGGATTGGACCTACTCAATCCTCAAGTTTATTCAATTATCAATCACAAGTCCTAACATCCTCGAATTTTTTTTCGTATCCAACCAACAAGTTGAGACAATTAAAGTTGTCGCGTCCTAATTTTCTGAGTTTGTTCATTCCCGCGACATGAATCACCATGTCAGCGCTCACGCGGAACGATCGTCCCAAATTCGATGCAACGCATGTGCGAGGCTGGAGTTGCGCTTGTGCAAGACAAGAATGTCGATGCTGTGGTTATCCGCGTAACCATTAACACACAATCATTTTTATCCAACATTCATCTCAATCGAAATCCTAATTATAGCATCCAACCGAATAATAACACTTGTACGATCGTCATTCGTCGAGTCAGAGTACCCTCGAGTTATCGCATATCGATCCTTGATACGTCTCAATACCATCGACGATATGCGTAACCTGACGATCTTCCTTTGCAACAAATTTTGAGTCGTACGAAAGATGCTATCGTCCGACTGGATAATCTTCTCGACATTCAAATTCAAGTTCAATCATTATCCTTCGAATCATTCACAACATCAATTTTCTTAAACCAATCTCATGTATTGTTCATCCGTCAATCTTAGTCATCGAGCAACATTCATTCCAATCCTTTGTGTTATTTTAGTAACTT
The DNA here is from genome assembly GCA_029216955.1 of Iris pallida. NCBI lineage: Eukaryota > Viridiplantae > Streptophyta > Magnoliopsida > Asparagales > Iridaceae > Iris > Iris pallida. The sequence goes on along the minus strand of JANAVB010018196.1, from coordinate 1,561,685 downwards.
CAAAATCAAACCTTTTATGCACGCTATCTTTCCGTCATGCTAACATTTCTCATACGATCCGTATTGTCACGATGCGCACCCAGTATAAGGGCACGAGAAGTAACGAACGTCCAGCCTACGCCGCAGTTTCGACGGTAGAACGCTGTCCTGAGTCACCATATCTAACACAATCTAAATAAGCTATTAATAGAGAGTAAAATAATACGTAACTCAATCACAATACTAAGATGGAATATAATAAGAATCTCAAGAGAGTCACAAGAAAAGTCTAGGTGTAAACCACCAGAAATAATCTCAAGTACAACTCACAAAGTCTCAAACAGAAAATACAAAATAAAGTACTAAGTCTCAGCTAGACTATGGGCAAGTCCTCAGCGACTGTGGGATCCTCCTGTGGGTCCACATCGCCAGTATCATCTAAGCCAATGCCATAATAAATAGGACAGTACTCCTCATCATCACCTATAAAATTTTTAACATGCCCAGTCAGGACGGAACGAGCACATATATCTCACAACAGTTCATATCAGGAATGGACATATAAAGCAAGCTATAGAAAACTATACATGAATCGCTGTAAAGAGAAATCAACAAGAGAGAAGATATAAGCAGAGATATAATATGATAAATAAAGAATGTAACCTTCTACGTGAATCAGAGCATGAATTGGTTATGTAAACAACTTGGGTTGCACATGGATACAGCTATGGAATGCACATGGATACCTACTGGGGATAATGATCACATAACCAACTACATTCTCCCTGCCCCCAACCAATACACAAGGATCAAAGCATGTTATGTTATTGCACATGGATAACAACTACTGTATACATGGAACTCATATGGTCATGAGTGTACATGAATAACATATGAGTGCACATGGACAAATAGGAATACATGGAGTACATGATGACCATGATAAAGTACATGAACATGACATACTCGATGTATCCGAGGGGATAACATCGCATGAAAAGATCCAGAGGGTACTAATCTGTGTGAATGTCGTGTCAGCATCAAGTATACTAGTCTATAACAAGAGTACATATCCAAAGAAGCATGAAAATATCAGAGAATGTACTCGCCTGGCAATCCGAACTGCTGATGATGAAAAGTGACTGGACTGGAGTAATAAGATCCTATTTAAAATAACCACATGTCATAATACAGTCTAAAAAATCATAAGGAAAGCCTTCAATGCAAATTCTACATGATTTGGGTCAATCTAAGTCAAAGTCAACCTTGGGTCAACTTTGGTCAACCAGACTAGTCAAACTAGGTCAAAGTTTGGTCAACTAGCCTACAAGTCAAATTTTAGGTCACTACTAGTCCTAGTGTTGATTTTGGGTGTTGAGTTGGTGTTATCTTAGGTTTCCAAGGAAGCACAATCCTAACACCAATGAAATTCAAATAACACCACTTTAACACACAATACCCTATGTCTAATACCCACACCTTAGACTAACATATACCAAAACTCTAGGCTAGGTATTTCTTAGTAAGTTTTTCTAGTTATAATAGGGTAATCTCAATTTCTAAATCCTCACACTCAACCAATGCACCCTCACACTTGGACTCATGAACATAGGCCAAGGCCATGCTACTGTACTTCAGTTGTTAGCCTGAGCACACTGCTACTGCAGTTGCCTACTGGCTCCTACTTCCTGAATTCTTCATCACCAACACCCCCATATCAGTTTAGCCTACCCTAACCAATACACACATATATGAACACATCTCAAAACCAAAATCCTATTTTAACTTCAACAAACAATCTTTAACTAATTTATCAAACTTAACTGGACATTAACCAATTCCTAACCCACAATCATACTGAACTTGGTGTTACCCACTCTCAACCAACAAGTAACTGGACTTTAGCATCACTGATATCAATGCTAAATCCCAAATATCAGTTATAGGCATAATACCCTATATTGATACATACCCGAGCAATCCTATGGCTAACCCAAACTTGAACACAGCCTTCCCTATGATGCAAACTAGCAAGTATCTCCTAGAGAGGGTTATATAGGACCTGCAGGTTGACTTTACACAGAAATCACTTCGAACAAAACTGGAACAAAACAAAAGAAAACTGAAATAGGAAAAACCTGGAACTCGAATACCCGATACTCAAACCAAACTCGAACACAACCCTCTCCATGATGCAAACTAATAGGTGTCTCATAGATATGGTTATATAGGATCTGCAGGTTGGTTTTACACAAAAAAATTACATCAAAACATGATGGAAACCGATCAAAACTGAAACAGGAAAGAGTCTGAATCTTGAATACCCGATACTCAAACCCATACCTAACATGACCAAAAAAATATTCAAAACTCTAATGATAATCGAAACCAATGGTTGGTAACGTGTCACGTGTATAAACATAACTTCAGGTGCAGTTGTGTCCAAGAAAATAGGACACAAAGTGTCCAGGATACGCACGTATCAAAACTGGAACCCAGTCTTCGTGCACGCGTGTCACGCGACCTAGGGCTCGACACAGACCCAACTACGACACGTGGTCACTCGTACATATAGCCCACAAATAGGGTTACAAGCCCACGTGTCTGCACTGGCCACACAACGCGTGTCCGAGTCGCACGACACGCGTATCGGACGCCAAAAACTGGCGTGCGCGCGACAGTACACAACCCGTGCCGCGTCGATTTCTCTCTCGACTCTCCACGAAACCCAACCAAATTTGTTGGGCATCACGACAGACCTTGCCCCTACCCATAACCCAAATTTCATGCGTCGAGTCGTCGTGTCCAGCGAGAACAGACACGGCAGCAGCAGGGCATCGAGACGCAGTCTCGTACTGCGTGTCCAACCCGAAATTAGGACACAAGACGACACAGAAACCCTACATAAATTATATATATACAATCTACATCTAAAGGCCTACAGGATCGTGTAATTAGTTTACCTAAACAGCAAAATTGAATTCTAAGTGGTAATTCGTCGAACACATTAATCCCTAATCCGATACGTGTCCGACACGCCTATCAAACAGACACGAAATTTCACCAAACTACATGTGTGGGTCGAGGGTACCTAGATGCATGCTACCATGAAGAAAAATCAGGAAAAACTATAGTGTTTAGGTGTTTACCTATTGAGAGTTGAAATATCAATGAAACTGACTCCTCGATCAATGAGACGACCAGTTTCCACCGAGCAAATGCCTCCAACTCCTTGCTAGCAATGCTCCAGCAAGTTCTCCTCCTTCCCACGATCACAACGCACTTCGTTTGAGGTGAAACGGAGGTCGGATGAGAAAGTTAGGATTTTGGAGAGCTGGAAACTAGGGTTTTGTAAAAGGGGTGTCAAAACTAATGCAAATGCTTATATAGGGAGGGGGTTTCCTGTTTGGTCGACCATGCTAGTCCTCCTAGGGTTAGGGTTGGTTCATGGGCCCCTCTTCTCTATCTAAGTTGAGTTTAAGCCCATTAACAGAAAGTTTTAAAAGGCCAATTAATTAAATAGCCTAAAAATGGTCAAATGGCCTTCTAAATTGAACCAAAGCCTAAAATAAATTCTAATTAGCTAGATGATCCTCATGTGTCATGGTTAGCCTCTAATATGGATTTTCTAAGGTTAAACCAAATGCTAAAACAAACACAAGCCAAAAATATATAGAAAATCACAAAATGACTAAAATGACTAAAATGACTTAAATACCCTTATTTCAAAAAGTGGGTGCTACAAGTCTACCCTCCTTAAAAATAATTTCGTCCTCAAAATTAAAATAATCCTCTTCTAGGTTAAAATCCCCAACAATCATGGTCTTAAGAAAACTTATCTAAATCATGCAGTTGGAAAGATATCATACATGATTATGGCAGGTAATCAGTCTGGGGTCTCATCTAGCCACTATAGTTATACTAGATCAAAAGTAGTCATAAGGTATCAAGCATACAAACATTATGGTAGGGTACAGTAATCATCAAGATAGGATAGGGTATGGGTCAAGAACTCACCTCTACTAGGTCTGGTAGCTGGAACTCTCTCCCGGAGGTAGGCCTCGACTAGGGGCAAGTGTAATAGGACAGTCTCGTATCTTGTGTGCAGCTGACCCACAAAATAGGCACAATCCTAGTCTCTTCCTACAGTCCTTCCATACGTGCCCAAGCTTCTTACAGATGGCACAGGTAGGCACTCGCTCAGCTGGTCTCTGCTGGACAGGAATCTGAACTGGATAGGCTAGTCTAGGCTGAAAGCCTGGGTACTCCTGAGGCTCTGGGTATAAACTGCTCCTCGCACTCTTGGGACTAGGCTCCTCCCTCGAATGCATGTAATCCCATAACAGTTGGAAACTGAGACTCTGCTCTCTCATAAGCTCGGCCTGAAGTCTTTGTACCTCCTGCACAGCCTGAAGGAGTCTGTAAATATGAGCCCCATCAGAAATGGCATGAGGTACCACTCCAGGAGGCAAAGGAAGGCTCTCAGTCTCCGGCTGAACTGCAGTCCTCTCCTGAAGGATAGGAGATGGAGAAAAATTCTCTGGTGAGGCTACTAACACCTCCTGAGCAATAGAAGGGAGAAGTACAATCTCGGTCTCATCCGGAATTGCAGCTGTGTACTGGGGACAAACTCTGGTCATGGGTGCCATTCTGGAAAAGATAAGGATAAATAATAAATCATTGGGCTGTAAGGCAGTCTATCATCCTATACAAATACTGGTGATTATAAAAACAACTGAAATTAACCATAAAGCATTAATATTCTAAAGATGATCAAAAATCGAAAGTTTAAAGCACGACTGTCAATAACACTGAAATCCAAGCACAATATATATATATATATATATATATATATATATATATATATATATATATATATATATATATATATATATATATATATATATATATATATCTATAAGAAATTTTAGTCTCGATATGATCTAAGTTGATCAAATCCAGGATGAATCGAGGTTTGGGCAAGATGGAGAACGAGGTTACTGAAGTCTAGGTACGAGTATCCAGGACTTAAAATCCATGTCACAATTGAATTAATTTAATTGAATAAGGTTCCAAACATTGGATGACAAGGGAATGACCAAGTCGACTGGTCGCGATCAAGGGTTTAGAATTTAACACTATTGAAATCCTAAAGGATACTGCGAGGATATAGAAATAAGCCACTATCCTCCTTTTGATAAGGAAGCTAAACGTGATACCCTGGGTTGACCTATTAAGTACAGTGTCTTGTCTTTCTGACATAAGTGAAAGACAAAGGCAAAAAGAGTTCAAGACGATGCTATTGAGTACATACGTGGTTCATAGACGACGAAAATAATTCAAGGAGAATTGCCAAACTGTCGTGGATGAGACAGATGCCCTAGAGTCTCATCTACGTAGAGTAATATATGAAAGCGAACCAAAGTGCACTAGGTTGATTAGACCATCATACACTGGTTCTGATTAGACAATATGTTAGTGGGTCGACCCAATAAAATATGTCATGATCAAGCTCGAAAAGGAGATAAGCTTACAAAACTAAGGCTAAATTAGCAACATAAGGTAGTCAAGTATAAGTAAGGGAGGTAATGATGAAGAAAAAAAAATATAGTCCAAGATCCTTAACTAAGTTGGTCAAGCAATCAAGGTAAGGTACAATGTTAAGCATTTAAAGAAACAAGAAGAACACCATCACATGTCGGGTCGAAAGAATTGAGTCATGGTTGGATCTCGAATTTAAGTCAGAAAGTAATTTAGTATCATGGTAAGGGTTCAAGAGGTGACAACGAATACAAGAATAAAGGAAATCAAGTTGAAGCATGAAATAAATTTAATTAAGAATCTAGTAAAATAATTTAGGGACACAGTACTAAAGGCAAATACTGTTAAGGAACGATCAAATACAAACGGTTAGAAAGTCACAATGAAAGATCTAGGTTTGAGGAAAGGTTGAGTAAGTCAAGATTGAGATACAGTCCCATAGTTTGGCAGATGACTAACAACACTGGAGTATATACTACTATCATAGTCATGAGTGATATGGCAATTAGTGTGGAAGACTTCTATCTCATTAAGGTTACCTTGGTGGCCTACCATTATATTCCTTTAAAAAGAAATTTCAAAATAACTACCTAAATTTGTATTCACTCTAAGCCTTCCAATCTAATCACGACTAACATTTAAATCCTTTTCATAAATCTCATAATAATTTTTATCACATTACTACTAACCTTTCCAAAATTTAACATTTCAATCCAACTTTGAACTCCAGAATTAATGAATCATGAATCCATAAAATTCTATATCACTTCATAACTTTTAAAAACTCCCAATTTGCCTCAAATAATCCTCAAAATAGACACTCAGCATATCACGGCAATCTAGCATTTACAGCTCAGTATTTTAACGCGCTTATCAACCATAATTTCTCTTTCCAAGTTATTGCAACATAATCACTACTTCTTAAACCAAAATCTAAATAGATTTTTAGATCTTCAATCAATTGACACGATTCTAAATTTGAGATTTTTTTTCTCTTCCAAAACAATCGTTTTCATCTCTTCCTAATCTTTTAAACCAAATTTTAATATCATTGCTTCCACTTAAATTTCAAAATTAATAATCATATACATCGCAACTTGTACGACTCAATTTAATAGTTCGTACTGCCACACCCCCTTTTTTTGATCATTATCAAACCAATCTATATACGTTCAAAAATGTATAATCATAATCCAATAATTTATGAATCACATCAATTCCTGAAATCGATTCATATAGATTCTAACTATTTTCCTCCAGTACCAAAATATAATTTTATAATCCTCTGGTGATTACTACTTAGAATCTCAAGATAAATTTCCTTGGTAATATTCCAACTTACAAACTACTAATCATTAAATCATCCATTTAGAAAATGCCCTTATAACTTAATCAAATTCTCCGTGTATTCCAATTCCTTAATGTAATCCTTTTAGCCATGTATTTGACCAATGAGTATATAGCAGTGTAGCCATCTTCCTAACCATTATTAAACACAAGAAAGTAAGGGTATTGGTGAAAAGAGTTCAAACAAGATACAAGAATCAAGGGAGGAAGGTGGATTAAAATAAGGGAAAGGGAATTTAAATCGAAGCTCAAAATGAGATTCTCAAGGGTCATCCCAGGAATCTCTCAGGAAATTCTAATAGTGATTGGGTATCCTCTCATTCTAAAACTTTACTTCCTATACTCTATAGCAGGCTGGTAGTAATACAATTAAATTATCGTACTACCACGACATCGCACTAATACAAATCTGGTCCTGCATGGACCGAAGGGATGAAATCGTGTCTCCTTAACTATCTTGAAGACAGAACAACAAGGAATCAATTACTAAAAAAGAAACGAAATCATCAAAGAAGGACAGTTGTTTGTAAAAGAAGACAATTAACAGCAAGAACTGATAAATTTTTTTTCCTAATGTGATTGAGTACCATAACTTATATCCTATATCCTATTACAGGCTGTAATGATACTCTAGTTCGAGTACCACTACGAATCACACTAGTTGTGATTATGACGGACCTGCATGGGCCACCACTAAAAATGTGTCACGACCCGCACCCAGTGTAAGGGCACGAGAAGTAACGAACGCCCAACCTACGCCGCAGTGTCGGCGGTAGAACGCTGTCCTGAGTCACCATATCTAACACAATCTAAATAAGCTATTAATAGAGTGTAAAATAATACGTAACTCAATCACAATACTAAGATGGAATAGAATAAGAATCTCAAGAGAGTCACAATAAAAGTCTAGGTGTAAACCACCAGAAATAATCTCAAGTACAACTCATAAAGTCTTAAACAGAAAATACAAAATAAAGTACTAAGTCTCAACTAGACTATGGGCAAGTCCTCAGCGACTGTGGGATCCTCCTGTGGGTCCACATCGCCAGTGTCATCTAAGCCAATGCCATAATAAGTAGGACAGTACTCCTCATCATCACCTGTAAAATTTCCAACATGCCCAATCAGGACGGAACGAGCACATATCTCTCACAACAGTTCATATCAGGAATGGACATATAAAGCAAGCTATAGAAAACTATACATGAATCGCTGTAAAGAGAAATCAACAAGAGAGAAGATATAAGCTGAGATATAATATGATAAATAAAGAATGTAACCTTCTACGTGAATCAGAGCATGAATTGGTTATGTAAACAGCTTGGGTTGCACATGGATACAGCTATAGAATGCACATGGATACCTAGTAGGGATAATGATCACATAACCAACTACACTCCCCCTGCCCCCAACCAATACACAAGGATCAAAGCATGTTATGTTATTGCGCATGGATAACAACTATTATATACATGGAACTCATATGGTCATGAGTGTACATGAATAACATATGAGTGCACATGGACAAATAGGAATACATGGAGTACATGATGACCATGATAAAGTACATGAACATGACATACTCGATGTATCCGAGGGGATAACATCGCATAAAAAGATCCAGAGGGTACTAATCCGTGTGAACTTCGTGTCAGCATCAAGTATACTAGTCTATAACAAGAGTACATATCCAAAGAAGCATGAAAAGATCAGAGAATGTACTCATCTGGCAATCCAAACTGCTGATGATGAAAAGTGACTGGATTGGAGTAATAAGATCCTATTTAAAACAACCACATGTCATAATACGGTCTAAAATATCATAACGAAAGCCTTCAATGCAAATTGTACATGATTGGGTCAATCTAAGTCAAAGTCAACCTTGGGTCAACTTTGGTCAACCAGACTAGTCAAACTAGGTCAAAGTTTGGTCAACTAGCCTACAAGTCAAATTTTAGGTCACTACTAGTTCTAGTGTTGATTTTGGGTGTTGAGTTGGTGTTATCTTAGGTTACCAAGGAAGCACAATCCTGACACTAATGAAATTCAAATAACACTACTTTGACACACAATACCCTATGTCTAATACCCACACCTTAGACTAACATATACCAAAACTCTAGGCTAGGTATTTCTTAGTAAGTTCTTCTAGTTAAAATAGGATAATCTCAATTTCTAAATCCTCACACTCAACCAATGCACCCTCATACTTGGACTCATGAACATAGGCCAAGGCCTTGCTACTGTACTGCAGTTGTTAGCCTGAGCACACTGCTACTGCAGTTGCCTACTGGCTCCTACTTCCTGAATTCTTTATCACCAACACCCCCATATCAGTTCAGCCTACCCTAACCAATACACACATACATGAACACATCTCAAAACCAAATTCCTACTTTAACTTCAACAAACAATCTTTAACTAATTTATCAAACTTAACTGGACATTAACCAATTCCTAACCCACAATCATACTGAACTTGGTGTTACCCACTCTCAACCAACAAGTAACTGGACTTTAGCATCACTGAAATCAATCCTAAATCCCAAATATCAGTTATAGACATGATACCCTATATTGATACATACCCGAGCAATCCTATGGCTAACCCAAACTTGAACACAGCCTTCCCCATGATGCAAACTAGCAAGTATCTCCTAGAGAGGGTTATATAGGACCTGCAGGTTGACTTTACACAGAAATCACTTTGAACAAAACTAGAACAAACAAAAGAAAACTGAAATAGGAAAAACCTGGAACTCGAATACCCGATACTCAAACCAAACTCGAACACAACCCTCTCCATGATGCAAACTAATAGGTACCTCATAGATATGGTTATATAGGATCTGCAGGTTGGTTTTACACAGAAAAATTACATCAAAACATGATAGAAACCGATCAAAACTGAAATAGGAAAGAGTCTGAATCTTGAATACCCGATACTCAAACCCATACCTAACATGACCTAAAAATATTCGAAACTCTAATGATAATCGAAACCAATGGTTGGTAATGTGTCACGTGTATAAACATGAACTTCAGGTGCAGTTGTGTCCAAGAAAATAGGACACGAAGTGTCCAGGATACGCGCGTATCAAAACTGGAACCCAGTCCTCGTGCACGCGTGTCACGCGACCTAGGGCTCGACACAGACCCAACTACGACACGTGGTTGCTCGTACATGTAGTCCACATATAGGGCTACAAGCCCACGTGTCTGCACTGGCCACACGATGCGTGTCCGAGTCGTACGACACGCGTATCGGACACCAAAAACTGGTGCGTGCGCGACAGTGCACAACTCGTGCCGCGTCGATTTCTCTCTCGACTCTCCAAGAAACCCAACCAAATTTGTTCGGCATCACGACAGACCTTGCCCCTAACCATAACCCAAATTTCACGTGTCGAGTTGCCGTGTCCAGCGAGAACGGACACGGCAGCAGCAGGGCATCGAGGCGCAGTCTCGTGCTGCGTGTCCAACCCGAAATTAGGACACAAGACGACACAGAAACCCTACATAAATTATATATATACAATCTACATCTAAAGGCCTACAGGATCGTGTAATTAGTTTACCTAAACAGCAATATTGAATTCTAAGTGGCAATTCGTCGAACATATTAAACCCTAATCCGATACGTGTCCGACACGCCTATCAAACAGATACGAAATTTCACCAAACTATATGGATGGGTCGAGGGTACCTAGATGCATGCTACCATGAAGAAAAATTAGGAAAAACTATAGTGTTTTGGTGTTTACCTATTAAGAGTTGAAATATCAATGAAACTGACTCCTCGATCATTGAGACGACCAGTTTCTACCGAGCAAACGCCTCCAACTCCTTGCTATCAATGCTCCAGCAAGTTCTCCTCCTTCCCACGATCACAATGCACTTCGTTTGAGATGAAACGGAGGTCGGATGAGAAAGTTAGGGTTTTGGAGAGCTAGAAACTAGGGTTTTGTAAAAGGGGTGTCAAAACTAATGCAAATGCTTATATAGGGAGGGGGGTTTCCTGTTTGGCCAACCATGCTAGTCCTTCTAGGGTTAGGGTTGGTTCATGGGCCCCTCTTCTCTATCTAAGTTGAGTTTAAGCCCATTAACAGAAAGGTTTAAAAGGCCAATTAATTAAATAGCCTAAAAATGGTCAAATGGCCTTCTAAATTGAACCAAAGCCTAAAATAAATTCTAATTAGCTAGATGATCCTCATGTGTCATGGTTAGCCTCTAATATGGATTTTCTAAGGTTAAACCAAATGCTAAAACAAACACAAGCCAAAAATATCTAGAAAATCACAAAATGACTAAAATGACTAAAATGACTTAAATACCCTTATTTCAAAAAGTGGGTGCTACACGTATCAATTTTCTCGATCAAGTCATCCGTTCGCTACACCTTAACTTTTCCGTAATTTGATTTATCTACTAAATCATGTTCACGTTTCATACTTGCGTAATCCTCAATCCCGTGCATGTCCCGTGTGCGTCAATTTCTAAGTTATTCGAATCAACTCATCAAATCTTAAGACTATAACTTGTTCAATGATACTCAATCTACGACTTTGCATACACGCGACGCTCGTTGATAGACTCATTGACACCCCAAATCCTCAATCAATCGATCGATATCTCTGAGGCTATCGCATACACCGCTCAGGGATGAAGTAATTTAACAAATCCTCAACTATCATTCGAATCAAAATCGACTTCTTCAAATTTTCCGTTCGAACCATTCCTCAATTTCTAAGCACTCTCATCTATATCGCACCACGTTATCATCGCTCGATAGTACCCCTATTGACAGTCATCATATTTTACTCAATCAAGTCTAACTCACTTCGTGCTCAAAATATTACGAATCCTGCACTCAACTTGCTAAGGTTGACACAACTTTGGTGTATATGCCTAGCCCGACTTAGCCAACCATGCTTATGCGAACCATCTTTTTGTTTTGTCAAAAGCTGTTCTCCTACGTTTTGTAAAATAGATAGACTTATTGTATGGACATCCGTGGGACATTTGAGAAAGTGCAGCAACGATATCAACTTACGGAAGCAACAGAGTTTGCGGAAACAACGAAGTTAAAGAATTCAATCGATAGTCCAAGGACGTAAAGCCGTGCTCTGATACCATTATGTCATGTCCTGCTCCCGTAGGAGAGATCGTCCTAGCTAAGGCATGATGCCGTACGATCCTAGATTGCGCACGTGCAAGGCGGGTTCCATAACGGCCGATAACAGCGGCTGCGACGGGGTCATCGCACAGAAGTCCTAAGCAGAGACATTGAACATGCAGCAAAAATTTAGAACAAACACAAGTTATTCAGAAGAAGCTCTTTATTGATATTGAAACAAATATTACAATGGGGCACAAGGCTAAGATTACAATCACTCAAGCTCACTCTTCTCACATTATAAGTCACTCAGCTATCTCTCATCTCTCAATACAAGTCTTAAACCAGCGGAAGCTTCGGAAGGCAACGTCCATAAATTATGTCCCGTATAAGTCTTGACTCCATGCGGCTGCATGCTTCGAATCGCCAAGGAACTTCGTGCCTCGATGCATCCAAGCGAGCTTCGCGCCACGAGCTTCTACCTGTGCCTGTACATGAAAGCTATGTGGGTGTCAGTACTCAACTGTACTGGTGGAATAAGCTCCTCGCCCACCCATGCAAAGGTAACACGTTTAATTTGCTTTGTGTAACATAGTCCCTTCTTATCAATTGTCTTTCTAGTCTTGTCTTAGGATCAGTTTTATGACAGACGTCTTGGCATATTTGTGTCTGAGGACCTGTAGTGCCCCGACCCGCAAGAGGCCTTATGATGGATGATTGGTTCGATGAAGCCTTGTTGGACTTGGGAATATACGAAGAATCGCTTGGAAGGCTATGCGATCGTGGCAGGAATCGTCCTATAAATGTGAGTAGTGTTGAACCCTTCAAAGATCCTTTAGCTTCACGCTTAAAATAAAGGATAGTGTGCTATGTTTCTTATTGTGTTGCTCAATAACACATTGCATAGAATTTGGAAAGATAATAAAAGATAATAATTACCTAAACGTAAGCTATGTTGCTTGATGAATTGTATGCTTGTTGCGATGAATCACATGACAGGTGAAGGCAAAGTCCCAAATACTTGGGCGGTGAGTATATCGAGCTTTGGCTCGATGAATAGACGGTAACACAGATATTAAGACCCAAGAACTGGGCAGTAAGTATACTTGAATTATGTTCGAATGAATGTATGCTAAAACAGATGCTAAGTCCCAGAAATTGGGCGGTGAGTACATTAAAAGTTTGGTTGGAAAGATGTATGGTATCAAAGATGTGGCAAAGGAATTGGGTAACAACATTCTAATATCCCGTCGCCGATGTAGAATGTTGATTACGCCAAGATCCTAGAAAGATGGCAAGATGGCAATACGAATGAGAAAGATGGGTTATTACTTAGTTTTTCTTATCATGCATTATATGTTTCTTCTTAGATAAGTTGCATATAGTTGCATGGTCATGGACAACTTGTCGACATGGTGGTTCCTCGAATGGTATTCCTGGACCTTGGAAACCAGTTCGTCCTGGGGTGAACCAATGCTGAAGTAGTAGCAGTACTGAAGTAGTAGCACGGTATACGGGACTTGCAGTAGGGCTAGCTACCTGCACTGTAAGTGCGCCGTATACCTGTAAGACGTTCCAAGATGACGTGTCGCCAGTGACCTTCATATAGATAGGTCCAGTGCTAACGATGTCTTATGCAGGCAGAGTAAGTTATTACTCAAATACAGGAAAGGATATCGGCTGTTGGTAAGAATCACCTAAATGGTGATAATTATATTGAATCATGATATTGTTCCTAACAATGTCTTATACAGGCAGAGTAAGTATTATAAATGTACAGGGATGGCTACACGACCGTGGGTAATAATCACCAAAGGGTGATATCTGTATGCTTTATATTATGTTGGCTTTGAGATTTGCACGCTTTACTTCTTGTCGGCTATAACATGGAATTGAACCTAAGGCAACGAGAAAGACCACTGTTAATAATATTCTATAACATGATTACTTAGTGTTGTCTTCTTAGGTGAGTTGGGCCAGCATCGCTCACCAGTACATTGATGATGTACTGACCCACGTTGTGGGCAATATTTCAGGTGCTTGCTTATGGGAGAAATCCTTTGATCAGTGCTTGGAATCGATGATTCGGATGGGTGTGTAGAACCTCTTCTTTCAAGATGATATCTTCTGCTATACGGGACATAATGTATAGAACAGTGTAACTCAGTTGTACCAGTGAGATTGTAGCCAAATTGGCAAGTTTAATGTAAAGAAGTCGGTATATTCAGTTGGCTATTCAAGAGTCTTGTAATCAGTTATAAACTCTGTATTCCGCTACAAGTCTTGTAATCCATTATGATTATCAATAAGTAGATACATTTCTTTATATCTTGTGTGACTTTAATTTATCTGCTTGGTTTTGCTGCGTTGTCGATATTTTCTGAGAAATACTAGGAACTGTAATGGTTTTGCCTTGTACAAGTGCAATCTAGACTTGTACGGCATCACGTCCAGTGGCTAGTTTTCGATCTTCCGGGATCGGGGCGTGACATAATGGTATCAGAGCATGGCTTTACGTCCTTGGATTCTGATTCGATTTGTTTCAAATCAATGTTGCTACTAAGATGATTCTAAGCTGCTTCCGCGGTGAATCAAAGATTGCTTCCGCGATTATTCAAAGTTGCTTCCGCGGTGAATCAAAGTTGCTTTCGCGAATACTCAAGTTGCTTCTGCGATGAAATCAAAGTTGTCTCTATGATGACTCATAGTACTTCTGCGATTATTCTGTGTTGCTTTTAAACTATTCTAAGTTGTTCCCTTGACTGAAAGTCCGTTGATCCTTCTAGCTGCTTACTGGGTGTTTCATACAATACGTCTAAATATGTGGGCTGTGATATGTGTGCTTTGTTGAATTTCTAAAAGATACCAAAACGAATAACAATGATGCGATGCGATAATAAGTTTGTGATGTATGCTGGATTGATAGTCCATATTGGACGTTGGTTTGATGTAAGGGAATATTGTATCGGAAATGGCTTGAGCTCTGAGTGGTATATTACATATACCCTCGTTGTGATAAGATGTCCCTTGACCCTTGACGTGTTCATAATTTAGTGATTGCTTTACCTATAAGGTATTGGGTAGTATCAAATCGTAGCTGAGATTGCGATTGATATATAACGGCTAGGCGTGTCCCTTGATGATTAAGTTCAGATGACTCGTTGTGAGATTTTGATGTGTTCGGATGAACCATCGCTAGACCTTGACGATTAGCATTATGTTGGGTAAAAGGATTGTAGGCATGGTAATGATGGTTTAGTGTTGCTATCGAAAGATTTTGTGAGAACAACTATGGACCGAATATTGAACAATGTTGGAATTGAGTGAAAGAAATTTCATGTTGGATATCGACAGAATTGATGGTAATGTTAGACGCTTATCGGGATGTTGCAAATGATTTAGAAGATGCAGAGAGTTGTATCAACGACCGAAAAGTAAAAAATGGGCTTAAGGAATAGATGATCTTAGCACGTTGTGCAGTGTGCTTGAAAGAATTTGATGTGTCCCGAATTAACAAGTTATGACCCTTGACTATTTTGAGGCATAGAGAATGAGTACTTGTCCCTTGATGCATGAAAGAATAGATATCCCTTATGAGAGTCAAATGGCTGGAGTACAAATAAGTATCGAGGTGCAGCGATTTGTAATAGACCTTGTCGGCAGACGATGTTGTCGCATGAATAACAAGTTTGGTAGAATATAGAATTGTCGGTAGATGATGTTGTCGCATGAATGCTAGATGATTGGTGCCATAGAGGTTGGATCGGTGCATGAATGGTAAATTTTCTTATGGAATCACAAGAAGATGATGCAAAACGAATATTGATGGTTAACGTGAATTGCTAAGAGATGCCCGTGTTTGTTGCTAGAGAAAATTTATAAAAGATGCTTTCGGAAGAAATACGATTATGTAGTTGCCTTATTTTGTTGGTTAAGAGAGTACGGACTGTATCGATGATCTAAAAATATGAGAATTGAATATGTCGCTAAGAGACCGTGGGAAAGAGATCGTAAGTGATAAACTATTGAGGTAACAATGTTGGATTATGACTCAGAATAGTTGACCCGATTGAATAGACAATTTGAGTACGATATGAGGATGCAAGTGGATCGAGTAGATGCTATGTCTATGAAAGTGGAAATTGAAAGTTTGGATATTCGATTGAAGATTTTATATGAAAGCCTCGGGATTGACGCATAAGAATTGCTGGATAGAATTGTCGAATAGATTTTGTCGGTTGTGGGTAAGTCTAGAATGAGACTTCGTTGGGTATGGCCGGAGCATGAGTACGGGTAGAAAGACTTGAACCTAGAATGTTGGTTGGTTGCCTAGAATGTCGGTTGGTTGCCTAAGTTTCAGATTTGGTTGACTATGTCCTTTCAGTTGTCCATGTTGGGAATAAGTTCATAAGATTGGGGTGGTGTCCCATGTCCCTAAGTTGTTCAGACCATAGAGTTGTCCCTATGATAAGAATTTGTTGCCTCTAAGATAAGAGATAAGCATGTCCCTGATAGCTATCCATCTCATATGAGTTAGCTGAATGTCTGGTTTAGCTTAGATTAGCTGACCGTAGAGACTTGACTGAATGCTAAGTTGACTATTAGAAAACCGTAGGATGTCCCTATTGATGTTGTGTGAGTATATTCAGAATGAGTAAGATGTGTCGGAAGGTAAACTTCGGATGGAATAGAGATTGGAAAATTCGGTGTTATAATATTGGATGGGATGACGGATCATGTTGGTTTGGAAATTTGGTTGCCTTGTTGGAATGTTGGGAAATTGTTAAAACTGGTTGAATTTGGTTGATTAATATTGAGTTACGTAAATTGATGGTCGTGCTTTGAGATAGTTGGAATGATTTCATTGATCGGATCAGAATTGAGAATAAGTGTAACGACGGAATTGGATAGTGTATGTAGCCGAGATCGGCGAGAGCGAATGTGAATAGGAATGACCCTCGGGATTAATGTTGCTGGAATATGAGAATTGCTTATGCGAGAGAATAATATATTGGCTTGATGAAATACGAGAAATTTTTTGAGTACAGCGAAAAATGTTGCTAGAGTGGAATGATGGTACAATTTGATGGATGGATCATGATCGAGAAATTTACGAGTTGCAAACAAAGTTTATGGATACGAACGATGACGAGTACAGAACTTGATTGATGAGAATCGGGGTATCGAAATGAAATGTGGCAATATGATTTATCAACTTTGGTGGCATGAATAAAAATAAATTTGAAAGGAATACTTGATACATCTAAGTCGAGATACTTTGGAAAATTTTGGATCGGATGAGAAAAGTTTCTCGAGTTAGAATTGGTAACATCAATTGTGTTATTAGTTGGTTGGGATATTGAATAAACAAGTGGGATTATACGAGATGCTCGAAGAGAATTACTGATGTTCGAAAAGGAAGGTACACCGTAGCTCGTTCGTTTTCTCTATCACTGAACTTGGCTGAAGTGCATGTATTTCGGGGACGCCTAAAATATGTGTATGATTCCAACTAAGTGGTATGCTGAATTCAAACGAAGCCACGGGGAGGATTATTATCTGCTAAAGCATTTGAACGAGTGTCGGAGAAAAGATCAAAGATGGTAAACTATTTTGAATCAATGGGGATGCTGTATCGAGATAGTACATTACTTGAATTCAATCGAGAGATTGCGGAGAAATATTAAATAGTGCAAGTCGATCGTTGAGAAGTTTCATAAAAAGTTGGTTAAAGTTTTGGGGATAAGTTTTGTTTTAAGTTTCGAGGACGAAACTTTTTCTGAGTGGTATATATTGTAATGCCCCGACCCGCAAGATGCCTTATGATGGATGATTGGTTCGATGAAGCCTTGCTAGACTTGGGAATATGCGAAGAATCGCTTGGAAGGCTATGCGATCGTGGCAGAAATCGTCCTATGAATGTGAGTAGTGTTGAACCCTTCAAAGATCCTTTAGCTTCACGCTTAAAATAAAGGATAGTGTGCTATGTTTCTTATTATGTTGCTTAATAACACCTTGCATGGAATTTGGAAAGATAATGAAAGATAATAATCACCTAAACGTAAGCTATATTGCTAGATGAATTGTATGCTTGTTGCGATGAATCACATGACAGGTGAAGGCAAAGTCCCAAATACTTGGGCGGTGAGTATATCGAGCTTTGGCTCGATGAATAGACGGTAACACAGATGTAAAGACCCAAGAACTGGGCAGTGAGTATACTTGAATTATGTTAGAATGAATGTATGCTAAAACATATGCTAAGTCCCAGGAATTGGGCGGTGAGTACATTGAAAGTTTGGTTGGAAAGATGTATGGTATCAAAGATGTGGCAAAGGGATTGGGTAACAACATTCTATTATCCCATCGCCGATATAGAATATTGATTACGCCAAGATCCTGGAAAAATGGCAAGATGGCAATACGAATGAGAAAGATGGGTTATTACTTAGTTTTTCTTATCATGCATTATATGTTTCTTCTTAGATAAGTTGCATATAGTTGCATGGTCATGGATAACTTGTCGACAAGGTAGTTTCTCGAACGGTATTCCTGGGCCTTGGAAACTGGTTCGTCCTGGGGGTAGCCAATGATGAAGTAGTAGCAGTGCTGAAGTAGTAGCACGGTATACGGGACTTGCAGTGGGGCTAGCTACCTGCACTGTAAGGGTGCCGTATACCTGTAAGACGGTTCAAGATGGCGTATCGCCAGTGACCTTCATATAGATAGGTCCAGTGCTAACGATGTCTATGTAGGCAGAGTTAGTTATTACTCAAATACAGGGAAGGATGTCGGCTGTTGGTAAGAATCACCTAAATAGTGATAATCATATTGAATCATGATATTGTTTCTAACAATATCTTGTGCAGGCAGAGTAAGTATTATAAATGTACAGGGATGGCTACACGACCGTGGGTAATAATCACCAAAGGGTGATATCTGTATGCTTTACATTATGTTGGCTATGAGATTTGCATGTTTTACTTCTTGTCGGCTATAACATGGAATTGACCCTAAGGCAACGAGAAAGACCACTGTTAATAATATTCTATAACATGATTACTTAGTGTTGTCTTCTTAGGTGAGTTGGGCCAACACCGCTCGCCAGTACATTGATGATGTACTGACCCACGTTGTGGGCAATATTTCAGGTGCTTGCTTATGGGGGAAATCCTTTGATCAGTGCTTGGCATCGATGATTCGGATGGGTGTGTAGAAGCTCTTCTTTCAAGACGATGTCTTCTGCTATACGGGACATAATGTATGGAACAGTGTAACTCAGTTGTACTAGTGAGATTGTAGCCAAATTGGCAAGTTCAATATAAAGAAGTCGGTATATTCAGTTGGCTATTCAAGAGTCTTGTAATCAGTTGTAAACTCTGTATTCTACTACAAGTCTTGTAATCCATTATGATTATCAATAAACAGATACATTTCTTCATATCTTGTGTGACTTCAATTTATCTGCTTGGTTTTCCTGCGTTGTCGATATTTTTTGAGAAATACTAGGAACTGTAATGGTTTGCCTTGTACAAGTGCAATCTAGACTTGTACGGCATCACGCCCAGTGGCTAGTTTTCGATCCTTCGGGATCGGGGCGTGACAAAACCAACCCGTGCTTGTAACAGCAACGTCCACTCAACAACGTTAACCGATCAAGTCGAGCTTGCCTTACGGCCATAATCAGAGACGCAACTACACGATAGACTCCATTTTCGTGTGACCGTGCTACCTCCTTGAGGAAGTGCCTCACCACTTACTGACTTACCCATACTTGTGTTATGACAGCGTAGCCGTGCCTCATATTTGAGGTCGTGTCCAGTAAATCAACGTAACTTCACCCAACTTGTCCTACGGCCCTTCTCGACTTAACTCGCAATAGCCCAAGTCTAACTAATGCAACTCCATGCCAACGACTTAACACACGACGCCATATCTCGTACCGAAGCACGTCGCCTTCATTGTAGCCAAATCTTAGGCCCAAACATTGTGTTCTAACTGTGTACACCATCAACTCGACTCCATCTAAAGACACACACGCGGATTGCCGCCAGTGCCGACCCATCTATATGAATGGTCACTGGCATTAACTAGCCATCATGGATATAGCCTGGCAAATGGGATCCTTGCACCACGAGTAGCGATCTCCGATGCAAGTCCCCGAACTACCGTTGCCTATTATCCAGCTCGGCTATTACCGGTTTCTTCCTAGGCCGAGTCGGTCCCGTGGCCTCGGGGTACCGCTCGAAGAAACAATCGCCCTTGTCGATAAGTTTTCCATGACCGCGCACCTACGCTAACTTCTAGACTTAACGTAATTGCATGGCCTCATCATCATCACATAGTTCCTTTTCTTTACTTCTTCCACTTTTCATACTCCTTTTGTAGAGCCCAAACCAGGGTTGCCTCGGCGACTGACCTACAGTTCGATATATTTTCTCTCGACGACTAACCATCGCTTAGACTTAACATTCTTTGAACTCAGGGAATGACTACTGCATAGTCTTCCCACTTAACTTGAACATAACGTGTTCCTTAAGTATTAACAAACCGTGGCTAACTTTCTACCGAATCAACTGTGGCTCGTGCCTTAAACCGACTTACATTTTATGCAACGCTATCGCCCAAGTCATACTTCATATGATGGACCTTACGGACGTGGAACCAAGTAATTTAGACTTTCCCAGGAAATGTGGGACAGTACTTAGAAAAGACTTCAATCGCCTAGTATAACTTAGCCTAACTCAATTGTGCAACGACTTGACGAGCAAAGACTGCGTCGAGCCCTGCATCGCAGGAACGTGCCGTGCACGCATTCGACTTGAACGACCAAGTCACTTGGGTGCCTAGTCTTAGGTCCCAAGCCGCTCAATGAAACTTAACTCATGGGCAAGCCAAGGCTATGCCAAGCCTTGGACGATGGGGCCATGCATGCTTTATGAAGCATTCATGCGGGCGACGCCTATGACTTATGTTACGTTCATAACTTCGCCAACTCAAACCAACTTTCCTTCTCCCAAGCCACGGGACAAAGTACCGAGTGTCATTTTCAAAGCACGTCGTGCACCAACTCTAAGCCGGCCGTTGGACCTTTCCATATTCTAACTCAATTCGACCCGTCAGGATTATTCCCTTATCTATGTGGATTCGTCTATTTTATTATCAAGCCTACTTGTGCCAGTTGAAAACATGTGATTTATTATATGAAGGCTAAGATGAGGCAAGTTCACCGAAACTACCCCACCTGAGCGAGGAGTCGCCTCGACCGAGCGAGTCTTCAAGCAGCCGTTGTAAGGCTAAGTCTGAACGCCGTCGGCGTTCCGATTCCTCCGATTGACTGAGCGGGACAGGACACTACAGTGTTGGTCGTGGAAGTGGCAGCCATGGAGGTGGCGGTGGAGATGGTGGCCACGGAAGTGATGGTGGTGGTTGCCATGGCGATGGCGGCGGCCATGGGGGTACGGGTCGCCGAAGATCGAGTGGGAAATGAGGGGTGAGAGAGAGAGACTGAGATCAGGGAAGAGAGAGTTGAGAGGGAGGGGGTTGAGCTCGGGAGAGGGTGACAGAGGAGAGAGAGAGAGAGAGAGAGAGAGAGAGAGATAGAGTTAGGAAAGAGAGAGTTAAAGAGTGGGGGGGGGAGGGGGGGGTGGGCGGCTGTGAGCTGAGGGGAGAGAGAGAGTTAGGTTAGGGTTTGGGTAGTTTTATAGGAACAATAATAATAATAATAACAATAATAATAATAATAATAATAATAATAATAATAATAATAATAATAATAATAAAAATAATAATAATAATAATAAAAATGATAGTAACAATAGTAACAATGGTAGCAAAATAATAATATGAATAAAATTCACCTTCAAGAAAATATTAATAAAATTTTAACAATACCCAAATTTAAAATTCTCAAAATATAAAATACAGTCAGATATCTATTTTAAAATAGGAATTTGACATTTAATTAAAACCCTTTTTTCTTAGCCCAATAACTTAAACCCATAGATTAGACTTATCCCCTAACCAACCCGAACCCGCTAACCCATTTGACTTTACTATCCATTAAATCCACCCAGTCCCCTCTTAGATACACTTTCTCAGTCGGATCACCCCCCACGTATGTCACGACCCGTTCCCGAATAATCGGACACGAGTCGGACACGTCCAGCCTTCGTCGATAGACACGACGAAGTAAGCTGTACCAAACTAGGGAAATCTAACCAGATAAAAATAATGTACACAATCACAGCATCTATACACGATCCCAGAATGATCACCATAATCCACAATTCTATATATATCATAAATGTACTAGTCATCAAGAATGAAATGTACTATGAATTCTAAATCAATATCTAAAAGTAAGACTAGCAGTCTAAACCTGAAATCTCAAGCTAAGTCATGATCCATCCTGCTCAGCTAAGATCCCGGGCTCTAACCCATAAGGTAGAATGATATCCTGCAAGCATACCTGCAACTTATCCAGTCAGGAGCAGAGCAAAGTACAATTCTAGGTAATGAACAAGAACATGATATAAAAATAAGTACAAAGGAACATGAACTATAAGTACAGGAAAAGAACATGAAGGTACATGAATGTAAGTACAGGAAATAAAGTACAGAAATATAAAGTACATGAATATAACTATGAACCTGAAGTACAAGACATGACAAGTGCACCATGTTTGAAATACAACTAGCTCATGTGACCGGCCGGGGGTAAGCACATGAAAGCACATGAAAGTACATGAATGGTACGACTTAGGGCCCGCGTGCACGATGCAAGGCCTAAGCTAGGCACATGAGTACAGTAACTGAGATTGGTCACATGGCTAGTGTATTTTCCCACCCGACACAAGTAAGTACAAGAACATGAGTACAGGAGTACATGGTACATGATATCGTGTCATGACGTGTCACAAGCAAGAGTACAAGAATGTAAATGCATAAAACCATAGAAAAGTACTTGCCTTGCTCCAGAAAAGTACGGGTGAAGATCGAATCTAGATGTCCTCCTGTTAATTTGGTACAAGTTGGTTAATTTATAGACAATATCGGCTGACTATCTCTTCTCTTAACCATAAACTAACCATGATTTATTTATAATGGTATGCTAGCCATACACATTTCTAACTAGATACAAAACAATAGATACATTATTTAATTAATACTCAATAATAATATAAGTAGCCTTGTAAAAATAGTAATAATTTCATAAATTAGATTAGTACTACAAAAGATTACTAGAGTGTAGAAAATATTTGGCATGGCAATTAATAGTGGCTCTATAACACTACAGCCTAGTTAAATAGGCCCAACGCCTTCAAGTAAAGCCGAGTATTTGACAATACTTACTGGCCTAAAATCGACCTAATATTAAAAGTAACCAAATTCATATTAGAAATATACACCAATTGATGGCACAATTTAACATGGAAAACTAATTATTTGTTCAGTATACATCCCGACCCAACTATACTTTTAAGAACCCAACATCAGCCATTAGTGCACTATCCAAGCTACTGTTAACTTCTCAGGCCTAACAATTTGATCACCATAAGCCTTACTGACTAGCCCATTCCAGTTCATTTCCCTACCCAAATAACCTTGAAACTTAACCACAAGGCCCATTAACCCATTGTAGAAGCATGGAAAATACTAAAGAAAATGACTCATGCGGCCAAAGAACTCCATGCAGCTCAGAAAGCCCATGCGGCTTGGAGAGTCATGCGGCATAAGGAGCTATGCGGCCCGAGGCATTCCATGCGGCTCAGAAGACACGTGGCCTGACAGTGCCCCCCCTCCGACCCATGCTGCATTAATTGCTTTGACGGCTCACCCCTCTGAAAAGTTGACAGCCCTGACACAAAAGCAGGTAATTATGACTCTGTCATAATGATGAATCTCTAGGGAAGAGAAAAGAGATCTCTGACACAAATCCTCCGAGAGCCATAAAAATGCCACGTGGCCTTGCCACGTGGGCGTTCGTATGCGGCTCACTTCTCATGCGGTTCAGAATGAATCCTATGCGGCTCAGGTCAAGAAAGCCTCATACGGCTCGAGCAAAGAACTTCTCATGCGGTTCAGAGTGAATCTGTCCTATACGGCTCAGGCCAAGAAAGCCTCATGCGGCTCGAGCAAAGAACTTCTCATGCGGTTCAGAGTGAATCTGTCCTATGCGGCTCAGGCCAAGAAAGCCTCATGCGGCTCGAGCGAGGACTTCTCATGCGGTTTAAGAGGATCATATCCATGCGGCTCAGGCGGATATGTACCTATGCAGCCCACAAGGATTACTCCCCTGTGGTTCGAGGGCTCAAGTGAGGGCCACTGCCCAGGCAGCCCTGACACGTGGGCTTAACCATATGCGGCTCAAATTCATATGCGGCTCACTCGTCATGCGGTCCAGATCCCCCAGCAGCTCCTAGGACACGTGTCCTAAACCGATTAATTCCTCAGATTTGCTGCCATTAAAGATTGGATGAAATCCCAATAATCTGGGACACGTGGCAGAAGAATAGATCTAATTTATTCGCAGATATCAGAAGATCATTATAAGGAAGATTTATTCCAATCAGTATTAATTGCTAATGGGATTTGGTGTAATCTACACCTAAGGGCTTGGATTCGTCACAATCAGAAACGAACGGCCTGGATTGACCAATCCCCAGGCCGCCGCCATCTCCGAGAGCTAATCATTGGCAACCCTAATGATCACACCCCACTATTATAAATAGCAAGGTGCCATGCCCTTGTAAAATATAGACAATAGCAGAGAGAAACACGCGTATACAGAGAGACTCCCCAATAGTCGAAAAGAATATACACAGAGAGAGAGAAGCCAGAAGAGCAACAGGAGGAGAGCAAGGAGAGCATTTCTTCACCAACGCCAACCATCTTTTCACCAGGAGCCAAGGCCGCATACCGATCGTCCAAGGAGTAAGGCAGGGCTGCCTGTCGCCTTCCCGAGCCTCTATCGTCACCCCCCAGAATCTAAAATAAATAATTATACTTAGACTGTTGTACCTAGGTTTTCGTCCTTAGGCTTTCTTTGTACAAGCGAGTTTGTATTGTGAGTCTACGTTCAGTCCTCCCATAAAACTGTTCTGTACTTTTACAATCAATGGCAAACACGATGGCGACTCTGCTGGGGACTAACTTCTCCACGGCTGAGGAGTTGGTGACGCAATCGGATGCAGCCAAACTTGGCTCCACGCAACAAAAGATGGTCGTCCGCTTCGACCAACAGGCATTTGAAGAGATGCTCTCCGAAGGAAGCGCTGGCCCGATCCAGAAGCGCGTCCGCAGCACGAAGGCTCACAAAGAGTGGAGGCCAAAATTATTTGCTCCTCCCCAAGCCCTCGATGGGATACCTCTGTTGCTCAAGACGGCGAGAAGGACTCTCCTGCGACCCCACTTCAGACCGTAGACAACTCTGCTGTCCCCAAGTCCGGCAGAAGAAAACACTATGATGTTGGACTTACAGGGGCAAAGAGGAACTCTATGAAATCCGAGCCGCATAAGGGTATTAGCCGCAGGGAGAAAGCTCATACGGCTACATCCGCCAGCCGCATGGAGAAAACTCATGCGGCCAAATCTGTCAGCCGCATAGCTTATGTGGCTACAGTTGCCAACCACATGGATGAAACTCATGCGACTAAGAAAGTCAATCGCTTGCAAAAAACCCATGCGGCCATAATTGCCAGCCGCATGCGGTCAGCCTGCACGGTCGTGACTCATAGCCGCATAGAAACAACTCATCCAACGGCAGAAGACAACCGCATGCAGACAGCCTGCACGGTATCCAATTCTAGTCGCATAGTGTCCGTTCCACGCTTCTCTCGATTAGTCTTTGACCGTCTCTCATGCGGTCCTGACTCTGATGGTTCTCTGGATGATAAGCCAGACTCTGTGATATTCAACTTGGACTCCTCCTATTACGCACCCGCAAGTGCTAAAAGGAAGAAGTCTAGGCCAGCGCGGGCTCACCAAGCCCAGTCAGCTGTCCCAACCTCTAACTATCAGGGCGTCCCATTGATTATCACACGGGCCTCTGATGGGAAGTTGTATAGAACCGCTCGAGTCCAGCCCCCGACGGCAAAAGGACAAAGTGGTTCCTCTGACCTGCGTGAGGCGATCCTCCACAAACGCAAGGAAAGAGAAGGAGCCTCGGCGTGCAAAGAGTCCTCACTTGGACATCACTGCACCCAAATCATCGTCAACTGCTGTTGCAACAACGCGACAGCAATGGAAGACCGGCCGTCCGTCTTCCAAAGACTACGGCATCCGAGCTCAGAAGACGAGGCACCTCCTGTTGTCTCCTGCAATTCCACTCAAAAAATCCCCGTCGAGGAGAGAGGAAAGAAAGCAAGCATTTCTCCCCGAAGACCTCAACCACCACAGCTAAAAAACTGTCGTCTAAACGGTTGTCCTCCACCGGAATATTCTAACACACCCGTTCAAAGACAAAATCTGCTGCAATGGGAAATTCATCATCCACATCGCTGGGGGTCGTGGGAACTGGGGGTAGCACTCCTCCGAACATCCACAACAATCTGATGTTTCAAGGAGCCGAGCCCGGGAAAACAACTCTCCTATCAGGAACAACAGACGCTGATGTCCCCGAGGACATCCATGGCTCTCAAGACGAAGCAAGCTCCGAGGCTGGGGATACCGTTCCCTCCGAGTCCGAGCCCGAAGAGAACATTTCCACCTACCCCGATGACTTCTCAGTGCATGGGTACGACTCGGAGGGCACATCCTCCACCGTTCCTTCCACCACTCCTCATGTAAGGACGGTATTCATGACGGACAGCAACCAAGGTAGTTCCAGCGATCGCCAACGCATCGACACTTTGGAGGCTATACTGTAGGCCTTGGTCAAGTCTGTACATGAAATCAAAGCCGCTCTTCCAACTCTGCAAGGAGGAACACCTGGCCAAACAAGCACGGGTCCCGCGGTCAATGCGGACTCGAACTCAGCGGCACCAAATCTGGGCAATAATCCTCCCGAAATAACAGCCCCTACCACGACAGATGAGGCCCGATAAGTAAGAAGAGAGGTCCAGGAGCTTCGAGCCATGTTCCATGCCCGAAAAAACGCTCAAGACCTCAGAATACGGCAACTATACCCCGCCGAATAGAGGGATGTACCATTCCCACCAAAATATAAGTCGTTCAATATCAACCCGTATGATGGCAAGACCTCAGCAAGTCGGTACATCACTTACTTCGAGGTCACCACCGACCATCTGCCCCATGATGATGCTATCCTCACGCGATTATTTATTGGGGCATTGGAAGGAGTCGCCTTCGATTGGTATCGCAATCTGCCAGACAACTGCATCCACTCCTTCGCCGGCTTCAAGCGCTTGTTCTTAGAGAGATTCTACGAAGTAGGACAGGACGTCACCATGTCCACTCTCATGGACGTCGTCCAAGGGGAGAAGGAATTAACAAGGAACTACATTGAGCGGTTCCGCCAAACCGCCATGAAGCTGCCCTCCGGAAATCCAGATTCCTCTTTAATTGAAATTTGCCAAAAGAGACTGCTCCCAACAATCAGTCTCTGGATGGGCGAAAGTCAATTCAAAGATTGGAAGACATTCATCATTAGCGCCACAAGTGCCGAAGAACGACTGAAGAAGGCTCGCCAACTGGGATTGCACATCTCGGAAGGAGAAAACAAGGGCAAGCGTCCCAACAACGATAATGGGGGTAGCCCCTCTAACAATCGGGACAGCAAGGGAAAGCAGGCTATGGTGGCCGATACTGCACAAAAACCTGAGCCAAAGCCAGCAGACAAACAATGGCCGCAAATCGATTACTCCTTCGAAGACAGTCACGTCAAGCCCATCTTGGACATGCTCATACAAGGGGACATAATTCAGCTTCCTCCACCAAGACGGAAGCCGCGACCGGCAGAGATAGAGAATCCGAAATACTGCCATTATCATCGCTATGTTCATCATGCTACACACGATTGCTACTAGCTGAAACGGTACATCCAGAACCTCATCGATTCGAACGCTCTGGCCATCGATTTCGAAGAGGTAACCGTGGTGGTCAATATGGTGTCCGTACAATTCGACAGCTTTCCTTCAACGGAGACTCAAGACGGGGTGATCCCCATCCCTCTGGCGACAATGGAGATTACCAATCTTCTACTTCTCCGAGATCAGGCTGCCGGTCTAGTACCCCTCACCACATCACGAGGGGAGGTCATGTGGATCCATCCAGACTTGGTGTCAGAAGTGACTCGGCCCACACCATCTACCACCGATAAAAAGAAAAGTAGAAAAGTCAGGACCTGCCACACAATCTCGGCAGACAACGAGGAAGCTACAGCCGTCGTCACGCGGTCCGGAGCACAATTCCAACCTGTGGTTGACAATCCAGCTGAAAATTATCAACCCACTACAACTGATGCTCCGGGACCGGCTCAGCCTTTGACGACCGACAAGCCTAGGCCGAAGGAGACTCGCTTCGACAAATTCCTTCGAAAAGAAGCAGCCGAAGGGCTAGAGAGGCCCTACAACTTTGACATCTTAGCACAATTGGCTAACACACCGGCCAAGTTGTCACTGTACAAACTCCTAAGGCTCTCCAAGGACGTTCGTATTGTATTAAGCGAAGCACTCCAAAATGCCGATGCCTATCTGGCTCAATCCAACCTCACCGGGGAGGACTCACCCGTGGATCTCCAAGACAGTGCCTGCACGGGAGCAATACCCAACATCGTCTTCTTTCCGCAAGACATGCTCATCAAAACCAACCTACACGATCGCCTGCTATACTACACGGGATACATCGGCGACGTGAAGGTGGATCGGATGCACATAGATCCTGGCTCTTCCATAAGCATCATCCCGAAGGGTCTGCTACATCATCTCCGTATCCCGATGCATTGTCTGACGCCTACAAGTACCGCCATTAGCGGTTTCAATTCGGGCAGGAGCTACCCTATTGGAAAGATTCGTCTGAAGTGTCAAATTGGCGACCTCCAATCCGAAGTCACCTGCTACGTCGTAGATGTAGACACTTCTTACAACATCCTCTTGGGGCGCCCATGGATACACGACTATATGATCGTACCTTTCACGCTACACCAGTGCTTCAAATATGTCGACAAATACGGCTTCGTGAAGACAGAATTTGCTGATATCGATCCCTTCAAAGGGGTCGAATCCTACTACTCGGACTCCTGCCTATACGAAAAGTTGAAGAGGCACCTTGATGAAGGAAATGAACAAGCTGGTATCGAAACGGCCACGGGATCAGAAGGACCTCTGACGATTCACCTTCAAGCTCGCAAGCCAGGCAAGTCCGTGCCCCTTACTGCCACTCTGCGGAAGGACGCGATCAGCTTCTCGGCACAGGAAGAGCAGATGATAATCCGGCTGCCAAGGTCAGGCCAAGTGCCGAGACCCACAACGGGGCTATTGACAATCAGACTGCCGAGAGTCGGTCAACCCCAAACGGAGAAGCTCAATCCCTCCGATAGGCCACTGACGATACGCCTTCCCAAGAAGGGTCGTCACCCCGATGCGAGGTCTGACGCTTCTAGCGAACCGGCCACTCCTCGCTCCACATCAAGTGCCAAACTGGGGGTCGCTAGTCTGCCAACGACTCCACGCTCTGCTCCATCAACTGAACCACTGACAATTAAGCTTCCCAAGACGTCCTCTCAGTCTTCATTCACGCAGGGGGTAGCCGAAGAGGAACCAGAGTTAGCCAAGTATATGGCCGCCCACGCTGATGTTCCCTCCGCGGATGATGTAATCTCCCTAGAAAAGATACCTTACTTCCTCAATAAAGGGTTATCTTTGAACTACACCGAGCTCAATAAACTATGTACAATGTACGCTATGGAACACGGTATAGGCACCCACCTACACACACAGGTGACAAATGTGTACACCGCGATCCAGCTTACTCCAGTAGAAGACGCTTACCGAATATTCGAGGGAGGAGACCATCCAATCATCTTCGGCCGGACAAACAACCCGCATCCTCTCACCATAGAAGAAGCCAACCTCGGGTCAGATGCCGGGAGACTGCCTCTGTATCTCTATAGCCCCCAATCCAAATATCTCATGCAGAAATATGGGTATGATCTGGAGACGATGCCAGGTTTGAACTATGGCACTGGGCGACAATTACCTTTGAAGCCGCCAGTCCCGGCAGGCAAACCATGAGACTACTATAGCAAAACTCGATGCGGGTTGGGGTATGTAACGCCTACTACAACCCCTGAGAGTTCAGATGAAGAATGCGACTGGTAGTCACATTCAACCGGGTCACCAACTTCGGACTCGGATACCAGTATCGGAGATGTATTCAGACAAGTCATGACAGTCAATATGGCATTCGCCGACGCTTACGAAGAAGACGAAGACATCCCCAAAATCCTCGAGCTAGAGCCGTGGGCCCAGTAATTGGACGTACAATAGGAAAAGCGGTTCGAACTGAGAGAACCTCCTACTGAAGATGAGGTTATACAAGTTGACCTCGGCAGCGAATCTTCTCTAAAACCAATCTTCGTCAGTAAAAGCCTAGCAGACGAAGAACGGGAGCCGCTGCTAGAACTTGTCAGAGAATACATTGATGTGTTCGCCTGGAGCTATGAAGACATGCCTGGGTTAAATCCCGACATCGCACTTCACAAACTCAACATTCGACCTGATGCGAAGCCAGTCAAGCAACAACAGCGACGCTTCCGTCCAGGCATTATGGACGCAATCGAAGCCGAAGTCAACAAACTGATAGCCAGCGGCTTCATTCGTGAGGAGCAACATCCAGATTGGGTCGCCAACATAGTACCCGTTCTCAAGAAGAATGGAAAGATTCGAATCTGCATCGACTTCCGCAATCTGAACGAGGCGTACCCCAAAGATAAATTCCCTCTTCCTATCACAGACATCATGATCGACAATACCTGCGACTTCGAACGTATGTCATTCATGGATGGCTTCTCGGGGTACAACCAAATCAAAATGTCTCTTGATGACGAAAAGCATACATCATTCTGAACGCCAATTGGCACGTACTGCTACACAGTCATGCCTTTCGGTTTGAAGAATGCCGGCGCCACCTATCAAAGGGCCATGAGCATCATCTTCAGAAACCACTTACGCAAGACAGTAGAGTGCTACATTGACGATATAGCCATTAAGAGCCGCTGCAAAGGAGACCATCTACAGGATCTAAAGACGGTATTCGACCTAATGCGAGCGCACAATTTGAAAATGAACCCTACGAAGTCCTTTCTGGGCGTATCCAGCGGAAAGTTCTTAGGCTTCATCATCACTGCAAAGGGTATCCATGTAGACCCTGAGAAGACAAAAGCAATCATGGAGATGGGTCCCCCGAGAAATCTTCGCGAACTCAGAGGCCTCCAAGGGAGGCTAGCCTACATCAGGAGGTTCATTTCCAACCTCTCCGGGCGATGCCGACCGTTCACGCACCTCATGAAGAAAGGAGTCTCATTCGTATGGGACGAGGAATGTCAGCGTGCTTTCGACAGCATCAAAGAATATTTGTCAAATCTTCCAGTTTTGGTGGCCCCGGTTCCTGGAAAACCATTCCTGCTCTATGTACGAGCAATGGAACACTCCCTTGGAGCTCTGCTGGCACAGAACAACGACACAGGCCATGAACAGGCCATATATTACCTCAGCCGAATGATGATTAGGCCAGAGCACCGATACACCGCTGTGGAGAAGGAATGCCTCGCCCTGGTGTTCGCCATTCAGAAAATACGACACTATATCACCGGACAAATGATATATGTGATCTCACGAGTCAACCCTCTCAGGATCCTCATGACTAAACCAGGGGCACTCAGCTCTCGCCTCGCTACATGGGCAATACTGCTATCCCCTTATCATATGATTTTCGTCCCCCAAAAGGCAGTCAAAGGTCAAGCCCTGGCAGACTTCTTAGCAGTCCACCCAGGCTCGGAGTCCTCCAGGATATATGAAGAGATCCCAGATGAGGTCGCCGACTTGCATGCAACCTCTCACGATAATATATGGCGAATGTTCTTCGACGGTGCTTCAAGGACCGGACCTAAAGGCAATATAGTCGTCGGAGTCGGGGTAGTGCTAGTCTCCCCTACCGGATTGGTGATCAACCGCGCTTATTCCCTCATAGAGCCATGCTCTAACAATGTGGCCGAGTACAACGCTCTGGTCATTGGCCTCCAACTTGCAAGAGAACTGGGGGTAGAATACCTTGAAGCATACGATGATTCCCAACTAATCGTCAATCAGATCCGGGGCTCGTACGAAGTCCGTCACGAAGACATGATCCCTTATCACCAAATAGCGATCGATATCATCTCGTCATTCGAGGGGTTCTTCATTGAGCACGTCCCCAGACTCCGAAATATTGAAGCCGATGCCCTAGCTGGTCTTGCCGCTTCCCTAGCAGTCCCAAATTATGATCGCCAATCAGTGGATGTGATAGGCCACGAACTGGTCTGTCCCAAGAACAATGTGCAATTTGTGGCGAGTTATTCCGCCCAGACGATCGATGAGGCCCCAGATTGGAGACAACTATTCATCGATTTCGTCGTCTACGACATCCTGCCCGAGAACCCAAAGGAAGCCACTTCCATCAGACGACGTTCTCTCAGATTCTTCTACGATACAAAGACAAAAATGCTGTATCGTCGCTCCTACGACGGATTACTGCTTCGGTGTCTGTCAAATGCAGAAGCCAAAGAAGCCGTACGAGAAGCTCACGACGGTGTCTGCGGGGCCCACCAGCCCGGCCCAAAATTGTAAGACCGCCTTCGACGAATGGGCTACTATTGGCCCATGATGGTGGCAGATGCGATAGATTATGCTAGAAAATGTAAAGCCTGCCAAGTCCACGCGGACTTTATTCACCAACCATCCGAATTTCTACATCCGACAGTGGCGTCCTGGCCATTCGAAGCATGGGGAATGGATATCATTGGTCCAATCACCCCACTTTCCTCCCGAGGACATCGCTTCATACTTGCGATCACTGATTACTTCTCCAAATGGACGGAAGCTGTCCCACTCGCAGAAGTCAAGACTTCAACCGTGATCAGCTTCCTTAAGCATCACGTCATCTACCGCTTTGGACTGCCCCGAAGGATCATCCATGATAATGGTCCGCAGTTTGCGAGCCACGCATTCTATCAATTTTGCGATAAACACTGTATTCAGAATATCGCTTCGACGCCGTACAACCCGGCAGTAAACGGGTTAGCAGAGGCGTTCAACAAAACAATCATCAAACTCCTCAAGAAGTTTGTCTCCTCCAACAAACGCGACTGGAATGAGAAACTCGACAAATGCTTATGGGCTTATCGTACCACAGTTCGAACAGCCACTGGGAATACGCCATTCTCCCTAGTGTACGGGAGTGAGACAGTTCTCCCATTAGAGACTCAAATACCCTCACTCCGCGTCGCCCTCACTTATCAATTGATGATGGATGACAACTACCGACGTCGACTGCAAGAGTTAGAGGCCTTAGATGAAAAGTGCCTCCTAGCTCAGCAAAGGATCGAGCTGTACCAAGCACGTATCTCAGGAGCCTTCAACAAAAAGGTCAAAATCAGAACATTCTAAGTAGACGATCTTGTTCTGGTAGTCCGGAGGCCAATGGTCATGACCCACAAGACCGCCGGCAAGTTCCAGCCAAAATGGGAAGGCCCATTTATCATCGAGACAGTATTCTCCAACGGTGCTTACCTTCTCGCTAAGCAAAATGGAGACTTGCTCATGTTGCCCGTCAACGGCAAGTTCCTGAAGAAATACTATGTCTAAACAATATCCCAGATTATTGAGTCACGTACCCGCTGGTACCACTGAACTCACCCCCATAATTTTCCAGATTATTGAGGCACATACCCGCTGGTACCACGGAACTCACCTCCATAATTTTCCAGATTATTGAGTCACGTACCCGCTGGTACCACTGAACTCACCCCATAATTTCCCAGATTTTTGAGTTATGTACCCGCTGGTACCACTGAAGTCACCCCATAATTTTCTAGATCTTCGAGTCATGTATCCGCTGATACCACTGAACTCACCCTCATAGTTTGTCAGATTTTCGAGTCATGTACCCGCTGGTACCGCTGAACTCACGCTTACCATTCTCCAGATTCTCGAGTCATGTACCCGATGGTGCCTCTGAACTCACATCCCGGTCACTCTTTTAGGTAGAAAGTTATGTATGATCATACCTCTGAACTTCCTTTCCGAAGGAGATCCTCCCTCATGATCTAATACCCGCACTTCCAGTGCACAAAACAGGGTAACGGATCCACAAATTTCTAAAACGACCATGTCGATGATTACCTCTGAGTCGTTCCACTTCCGCCACAAATAAATCACCCCTCTATATAGAATTACCATGTTCTCATTACCTCTGAGTTATTCTATGTACCCCCCGTCAAAGAAACCCTCATGCTCACCATGTCCGCAGTACCTCTGAGTCAGTATGATTGGTTCCTTTCTTTTAAACTTGTTGTCCGTATCCAAAACCAGGGTACGTTAGGGATAATGGGTCCACGCA
The DNA here is from genome assembly GCA_029216955.1 of Iris pallida. Taxonomy (NCBI): domain Eukaryota; kingdom Viridiplantae; phylum Streptophyta; class Magnoliopsida; order Asparagales; family Iridaceae; genus Iris; species Iris pallida. Next base: position 1,527,145 of record JANAVB010018196.1, on the reverse strand, counting down.
AAATGTCCCAATAAGAGGATTATTACAAAGCAAAAGAGTGAAGCAAATATATATATATATTCCATTTATTCAGAAATCGGTTACATCCACACGATTGCAAGCAAGTCAAAAGAGTTCTTCATGAAGACAAGAAGAAAGGCGAAACAAAATAAAAGACTACAGACAGACATCCACGAGAAGCCCCTACATCCTAGTTACAGGAGCGCATGTACCATTCCCTCAACCATCTCACATATGAAGGATGCAAGTGAAGAGCATCCTCGTCCAGAATAGGAGAAACAAGGTTTCCAGCGCTGCCACCCTCAACAGTCTCGATATTTAGAGAGCTGCCATTCCCCTCAGGCGTAGGTTCTTCTTTCTTCACTTCCTCCTTAACAGAGGAAGATCCCTGGCTGATGACAGGAGGCTGTGGCTCCTCTGACGCCGCAGTTTCAACATTCGGTGGAGATACTGCGAGAACCAAAGACGAAGAAAATGAAAACAGTCAGAAATATTCATACGGATCGTTTTAGACAAGTCTCATACGGCTCAGACATGGGGTATATCCTCATGCGGCTCAGTCATGGGACGTGTATGCGGACCATGTAGTTTGAGAAGTTCACGTCAAAGTCGTGTACATGAAGCATGCAGTGAAGCATGCTCTGCTAGGATTTCAAATCGACTACCTAATCCTTACCTTCGATGGCAATATGAACATCAAGACGAACGGGAGGCACGACAGTCGAGGGCGAAGCCGATTTCTTACTCCTCGCCACAGCCTTCTTTACAGCCTTGGAAGCCCTGGGTGCCATTGTTGTCTGATGATCAGAGGAAGAAAACACGACAAGAATCTGAGTCAAGAATAGTCTAAGAGAGAAGACCGTCCAAATGCCCTTCTATTTATAGACAGAGAACTGTGGACCGACGCCTCGTACAAACGCGATCAACTCTTCGGTTATTGAGCCAAACCAGCCATTTAAAGACTGAGCTCTTGGGATCCTGTCCCAAAAAGATCCACACGCATGGCATAATGACGTGGCAAAGAGCTTATGCGGTTCAAATGGCCATGCGGCTGATAGCAACTATGCGACTCAGATGGTCAAGAGGCAGAAATTTCTATGCGGTTGGGCCATCCATGCGGCTGAACAGTCTCCTGCGGCTGAGTCACCTATGCGGCTGAATAATCTATGCGGCTGAACAACCTATGCGGTCAGGATTTCATATGCGGCTAGAATAACACAGCCATGCTTCTTATTCAAAGTATTTCAATTTTACAAATTGAAAACTTTGAAGGGGGTCTTGTAGAAGCATAGAAAATACTAAAGAAAATGACTCATGCGGCCAAAGAATCCCATGCGGCTCAGAAAGCCCATGCGGCTCGGAGAGTCATGCGGCATAAGGAGCTATACGGCCCGAGGCATTCCATGCGGCTCAGAAGACACGTGGCCTGACAGTGCCCCCCTCCAACCCATGCTGCATTAATTGCTTTGACGGCTCACTCCTCTGAAAAGTTGACAGCCCTGACACAAAAGCAGGTAATTATGACTCTGTCATAATGATGAATCTCTAGGGAAGAGAAAAGAGATCTCTGACACAAATCCCCCGAGAGCCATAAAAATGCCACGTGGCCTTGCCACATGGGCGTTCGTATGCGACTCACTTCTCATACGGTTCAGAATGAATCCTATGCGGCTCAGGTCAAGAAAGCCTCATGCGGCTCGAGCAAAGAACTTCTCATGCGGTTCAGAGTGAATCTATCCTATGCGGCTCAGGCCAAGAAAGCCTCATGCGGCTCGAGCAAAGAACTTCTCATGCGGTTCAGAGTGAAGCTGTCCTATGCGGCTCAGGCCAAGAAAGCCTCATGCGGCTCGAGCGAGGACTTCTCATGCGGATCAAGAGGATCATGTCCATGCGGCTCAGGCGGATATGTACCTATGCAGCCCACAAGGATTACTCCCCTATGGTTCGAGGGCTCAAGTGAGGGCCACTGCCCAGGCAGCCCTGACACGTGGGCTTAACCATATGCGGCTCAAATTCATATGCGGCTCACTCGTCATGTGGTCCAGATCCCCCAGCAGCTCCTAGGACACGTGTCCTAAACCGATTAATTTCTCAGATTTGCTGCCATTAAAGATTGGGTCAAATCCCAATAATCTGGGACACGTGACAGAAGAATAGATCTAATTTATTCGCAGATATCAGAAGATCATTATAAGGAAGATTTATTACAATCAATATTAATTGCTAATGGAATTTGGTGTAATCTACACCTAAGGGCTCGGATTCGTCACAATCAGAAACGAACGGCCTGGATTGACCAATCCCCAGGCCGCCGCCATCTCCGAGAGCTAATCATTGGCAACCCTAATGATCACACCCCACTATTATAAATAGCAAGGTGCCATACCCTTGTAAAATATAGACAATAGCAGAGAGAAACACGCGTATACAGAGAGACTCCCCAATAGTCGGAAAGAATATACACAGAGAGAGAAGCCAGAAGAGCAACAGGAGGAGAGCAAGGAGAGCATTTCTTCACCAACGCCAACCATCTTTTCACCAGGAGCCAAGGCCGCATACCGATCGTCCAAGGAGTAAGGCAGGGCTGCCGTCGCCTTTCCGAGCCTCTATCGTCACCCCCCAAAATCTAAAATAAACAATTGTACTTAGACTGCTGTACCTAGGTTTTTGTCCTTAGGTGTAGTTCCCCTTCCCAAAATTTAGAAATATTTTTTTATTATTATTCATTTTAAATTAATGGTTCATGTATTATTGTATATGAATCAATAATAGCAATATTATTGGTGTAGCATCTTAGAATAATTATAAGACTTTCTCTGTGGACCAATTAGGTGAAGGGTATGACGTGTTCACCCAAGACTACTATATCTTCTATTGGATTAATTTTAGTTGAATATCGGGGCTTTTAATATTATTATGTTTAATGTTGTTTTTATTATTTAATAAGATTTGTTACTATTATTGGTTAATGTGTATATATATTATTTAAGAAATATTTAGCAGTGATTTAGTATTATTGGTTTTATTAGAATTTTGGTGGGAGTGTAAATATAGGAATATAGTTTGGTATGTGACAACTCAGCTAAGCTTAACTTTTCTTCAATCCTCATGATTCCTTCTTGCTACATATTTGCTAGATGGAATGGAATCTTCATAGTGACCCATGAATTTGCTTCATTCACTGGATAATAAGTTCCCATGACTCTTTTCTGATTTTCTGGGTTGGACTAGCAATTAGTTATGTGAAGTTAACTGTAGCTCGTCATATTTAAACATTAGGCACAACTGTTCTAGAGATTGGATGAAAGTGGAGCTATGGTAGTTACTGCAAATTGACTGTAAAGAATATGTTAAATACCAAGGGCCAAATCAAGCCCGGGCCCTGCTGGCTTGGCTTAACCCCAAGTCCAGTACTGGATTTTCCCCATGTCCAAAAGGCCCAAACCCGAGCAGGCCCTATCTATTTCCCTACTAAACCCCCTGCAGAGCAACCTAGCCGAACTCACGCGCTTATAAAATCGACCCCCAGGTTTTCTTCTCTACAACGCGAGAATAAATATATACGAGAGAAGTCGAGTGTAAACTCGGAAAACCCTAAACACCGCCGACACCCTGCTGCTGCGCATGCACCTCAGCCATGGGCGACCTCCCCTGCGCGCGCGTCGCCACCGGAGGCCGGCCGGAGTCGCCGCACCGGCCGACAGCGCACGGGAACACCGCGCACAACAGTAGCGTTGGCAGCCGAACCCTCAACTTCGTGCCGAGGTTGCGTCGTACACGCTCATCCTATTGATGAACCGATCCTTCAGGTATGACGACAACATATACGCCTCTCAATCTCTTCTTTTAGTTTTCATTTAGACGTTTTAGGTCGTCCAGAAAATCGTCGCGAACCTTGCCGAGAAACTGTTCTCGCAACAGTTCACAGAGCAGTCCAATCACCCGTGTTCAAGGATCGATTTCGATCGATCCAGTGACCGTTTAGATATTCCACTTGAACACAATTATTGACAGCATATAGGGGATCAAAACCCTTCTGATAGATTAATTTTTCATTTAGTTTACAGAGAGTTATTCAATTCCGAAGTTTCCCAAAAACCTGTTTTAAAAACTTGAAAATTGTTCCACACGACGTACGTCACGCCAATCCAGATGACGTGGTCGCGAACCGAAAGCATCGAAAGCTGCATAACGGTTTCGTGGTCGTGTGGGCTTTGACGGAATTCAAATTGGTCGTGTGTGCGCGACGAATTTGATGCGTATCCGTCGAAATTCACCATATCGTGTACTTTGCAAATTTTGCAATTACTTTGTACACGCTCATCGGATCAAGACGAAACTTGTGCCAATAGAACCGTATCATTTTTCTGGTCCTGTATGCCAAGTTTGGTCCAATTCTGAGACCGTTGATAAAATCACCGTTTTGCGGGTCCCACGGTCCCACTCAACGGGTGATTTTGTGCACGGCCCGCCGAAATCCAACTTGGGACATACGGTTGGGTTCGTATCGAAAAATTGGATTCGTAGACATGTAGTTTGACGACTTTAGAGACCGTTGACTCTGGCACGCTTTTCGGTGCAAAGCGGGTCCAACGGCGGACATCGTTTTTGTCCAAAATTATCGTTTTGCCCCTGTGTCCAGAATTGGACTTAAGGACAGGCAATCCTAGCTAATTTGACCCTTCTGGACACGTTGGTGATATTTGTTTAGCATCCGACAATGTTTGTAGATATTTTCTCTAGGTGTCACCATTAGTTGGTCAATTCTTATATTTCCGTAATTCGGAATTAGTACAACCTCATAGTTTAATACTTAGGGACTAGAATTGATCCTCCTTTGACCAGGTTGACTATATTAACCAAAAATCAACTATAGGTCAACCATTGGCTTAGTTTGACCTGGATTGAACTAGAATTTGACTTTAGTTGACCTAGTGGACTTGTTGATTGGACTTTGACCTAGAAGGACCTAGAACTATCTAGAATGTACTGTAGATTACTTTTATTTCATGTTAGACTCTTTTGTGACTTGTGATTGCTCTAAATAGGATACTGTGACTCCAGTTGGACATCTACACTTATCAGCGGCTTGGATTACCAGGCGAGTACAGTTTATTGTCTGCATTTCGATATTGATCTTTACTATATTTCATTGATTAGTCATTGGTTATGTGATATTTTTATACTCTATTATAAATTATAGAGTCGAGAATGAGAAGTGCCAAGGATGTGTGATCAGACCGTAGACCTTGTAGATCTCGTAGACATTGTAGATCTTGTAGACCTTGTTTACTTTCATGTAGTAGATCTTGTAGACCTTGTTTACTTTCATGCAGTAGATCTTGTAGACCTTGTTTACTTTCATGCAGTAGATCTTGTAGACCTTGTTTACTCTATGCAGTAGATCTCGTAGACCTTGTTTACTTTATGCAGTAGATCTCGTAGACCTTGTTTACTTTATACAGTAGATCTCGTAGACCTTGTTTACTTTATGCAGTAGATCTCGTAGACCGTGCGGTGTAGTACCCCAGACCGATCACATGTCAAAGGTACTTCTAACGGTGGAAAGTATATTGGTCTATTTTTACTATTGATTTTCTCACGGCTTTACTGTTATTTTTAAAACTCATGATTGATGCCTAACCTTTGTCTTATAGTCATTTTATTTATTTGAAATGGCATTCAGTGAATTGTGCTCGTTCCATTCCTGACTGGAAACCAACATTTTTAGGTTAGCCGTAGATTCACTTAGCTTGGGAAGTGACGGGGGATACTTGCAGACAAAAGCCTAGAGACTAGCTAGATAGTTGAGTTGTAGTCATACTTTTATTTGTACAAGTTTTTATTCTTCTACAAATGTAAAACTTGTAATCTTTGTAAGTTAAATTAATTATGTGAAAGAGCATTGTTTGTGATTTTGATCTTCATGGCCGTGACAGCGTTCTACCGCCGACATTGCGGCGTAGGCTGGCTTGGACACGTCTCGTATTCGTTTAAAAAAAAAATGGGTGCGGGTCGTGACAAGTTTTTGTGGTGGCCCATGCAGGTCAGTCTTCGCAAATCACGCGAACTCGTGATGGTACTTAAGTTAGTTGTACTATTGCGAGCCTGCGGCAAGGAAATGCTCATTTACGAATTAAGATTAATTTAATTTAAGAGAATGACTAGGACTAGGAGTCCCCTATACAAATTTATCAATGGGTAGTCTAGGCCATGCAATGTAGATAAGGAGTTATTAATTTTGATAGAGTATCAGATCCTTATAGGTACACTATTACCTCTTGATATGTCGATTTGATCCAATGTGGATAGGTTATTCACTTGGTAAGACAGGACTCCATAGAATTAATGATCTAACCTTGATGAATGGTGCAAATCCTTCTCTTTGCCACTTAGATATCATCCTTATATCTTAGTCGAATTACCTATTTAGTTTCTATCTGCCCTAGGAATTATTGATTGTATAAATTTTGATTAGTGTTATTCCCATACAAAACTCAAGTTAGTTTCGATTCAAGTTTTTCCTCAAAGGCTTGAATACACATGGAATAGTTAGAATGTTTGTATTTCTTTTGTCCTCAGTTATTTCTCCCGGTTCAATCCTTTATTTTAAGTGTTGTGACTGATAGGACGAATACCTACGTTTTATCTTTGGTCAACCTGTTTGAATCTCTAGAAGCCCCTAAATTTTTATGGATATAGGAATGGTTAGACAGCAGCGCACTATCGTCAATTATTTGAGAGTGGAGAATGTGGGTTCACTGCAGCCGGCAGCGCACTGGCAAGGCACAACCCATAGAATTGAAATCGTTTCGAAAAATCATAGTCTATGGAACCTTGCAGAAACTATGTTCTCGTTGATTTTTTTTTAAAATCTTAGATACCCTTGTGTCAATATAGGTAGAGTGTCTGATAGCCTATCACATTTGAATCACGAAATCCAGGGTTGTCGTAGCCAGAGTATACGGGCAAGGCGTAATTCCCGGTGAAATAATTTCAGATGTGGTTACAAGTTTAGAATATTATAGAGAATAGAGACTGCCCTGTATGACCCTAAGATCCAAAACCAATACTAGTGTAAGTTCTGTAAGTCGAGTAGCATGTCTTCCGACCTAGCACTCCGTATGATCCTCGTGATCTATCGATGAGGAAATTGTCTGACACTAATAGGTTACCTAGAATATAGAATTCAGAAGTCCATAAACCATTAGTCAACCAAGGCCTTAAGGGTAAGATGATAGTGGGATGTCTATAGAAGCAAGAATACCGGGTAAAGTTTGATTCCCTCTAAACTCGAACTACTTGTCTCTTTTCAAAAATCTCTCATACTGAAATCTCGACTATCTTGACCAACGCTGCTATTATAGCCTAGTTTTTGCAAGCTTACTCCGTTCTCGAGCTTGATTTGAAGCATATGTTTAGTGGGGACGCCTGCTAACATATTGTCTAATCAGAATCAGTGTATTATGGTCTGATCAACCATGATGCAATTGATTCGCTCTTCATCTAATTACCCTACGTGGATTGAGATGTAGATGTCTCTAGGATCTCATCCGCGACTGCTTTGACAATTCCTCTTGAATTACACGTTCGCCCTTGAATCACGTGATCGTATTCAGTAACATCTTTCTTGAACTCTTTCTTGTTTTTGTCTTTCACTGATTGGGAAAGACAAAAGCTCGTAATTGGTAGAGAGATACCACGTATCCCCAGGTCTATGGTAGTTGTATACACAAGGGTAGTTATCGTCAGCCAGCCATGTGATTGAGTTACTCGTTCTCCTCTTGACCTTCAAACTACTATTGGAATCCTCTAGTCATCTGAATTTAAGAATGATTAGGGTTTTACCCTTAGTCGTAATGCCAACCCAGGAGACTGTCTATTCTCAAGAAATAATTCATTGTGTCTCTAAATATTTTCTTGAATATTGCCTTTACTTTTCAACCCTTATGCTCTGACTCAACCTTCCCACGACCAAAGCCCACAGTTTAGACATGAGATGAATAAACAAGGCGGAGGACAATAATTTATCGTGACTATGGTAGACACTCATCCCGAGATTGGTTTCCAACAAGTATTACCCTAGTCACGTAAATTTTATTGTTAAAGCCTAACTAGTATAGGAACCCCACAGTCACTAGCTTAGCCAATACCATAACTTAAATACCCTGATATATTATGATCTTCCAGTTGTCAACAGCAATACACGATCACAACAACTCTTGTGACGATAGTCTGGCAGGTTGACACAAATGGAAATTCACGACTCAGTTATTAGAGATCCCTTCATAGGATGTGCCTTAGAGTTGGTCACCCCGTCGATAACTCTTGTATACCGTGGACGAATAGACCATTCTATTTCATCAACCATGGGTTATTGTACCCCTCGTCTTTTATTTATTGAGAAACGATCATTGACTTGACTTATATCTACCGTATCCCGTTACGCGGTGCCTCATTCTTCATTAACAAGAATCAAGGTACAGTATCCTGACATTGAAATCCCTCTAACCTCAATATTCCACAGACCATGTCCTATTTCTAAGGTGGGTAGACCGTAAGCCCTAAAATTTCAGGATATACGAGGATTACCGATTAATTAGAAAATTTTCCACTAGGATGATAATTAGAGCCCCATGGACTCCCACTTTCTATTTAGATCATATGTGTCCCCGGCCGTGCCATTAATATTCAGAGCACGAGGCCAGTTGTTACCTTCCAAAAAATTTCATATGCAAAATCTAGACGAGTCCACCTTCATCTAGGTATATCTTGTCCCACTCAAATACGTCCCCTTGTACTCTATTTTCATGGTACGACTTTCAGGACAAAAGGACTAGGTATAATCCTTACCATAATACCGTATACTTCTCAATTTCCATTAGAGCCTCAATCTTGACTCAAATCTTTCGACCCAATATATGGTTGTGGTCTACTCGAAGTCCACTACGCACATGTCACTAGTGTGCCATTTAATTGTGTCTCCTCGTGCTACTTAAAACACGAGAGTCACGGAAGGCGTATCTTAGGTTTTAGGAACCTAGCTAAATAACCCGGCTGGCAACTAGCTCAACCACTTGGGTGAAAACCTATTTTAGGTTACCCTAGACTAGTAGAAATAGTTTTATCATGGGGACCTTGTCCAGTCCATATAGATTGAAATATAAGGTTCATCCAACCAGTGATTGAAGTCCAATTAGAGAAGCCCATTAAGAACCATTAAATTCCATCCTTGCATACCACCATATTTGGACTTTAAAAACCGGACTACTTGAAATAGGTCCCTATACCTATTGTGTAGTCTCCACCTCTTAGAATGCAGAGTCATTCATAACCATTATTCTATTTATCGGGAAGTCACGATATGATCTTGTATTACATTTTATATCCCTTGCTCGTGTGTTTAAATAACCACGGAAAGGATCACAATCTTGATTTCCCAGATTCCGTTCTATTATGGAAACCGTTTAGAATTTCGAGAATGGGACTTCTGTATTGAACGGAGTGCAAGCCCTCTAGGAATCGAAGGGTCCTTAGACTTAGCAAGTGACTGAACTATAATAGCCCAATCTAGCAAATAAGGCAGTGGTTCATAAACTCACTTTCTATCTGAAACATGGGATACCCTCCACTACTCTTGAAACTTCATAGTTGCTCCCGATTATTTTGCCTGATCGTCCTGTCCTCCCTACTTCGGAGCGACAAATGGTCATGCTTACTAGAGTTTATCTATATTTTTTAGCTACTCGTATAAATTCGTTGCTTGTTAAATTTTGGGTTATTTGATAGATACGAGAGGATTATAGATGTCGTATGCCCTAGATATCGGTTGCTAGGATTGTTAATAACTAGTTAGATGGTCAATAGATTTTAATGACCTGTGTTTCAAGGGAGTAGTGTGACCAAAGGTGGGTAGAAGTCCTCAAAGGATTTGTAGTTACAAAATGGCTAGGAGGAGAATATAAATTAGTTCGAGGAATTAAAATTTAAGGAGATTAAAGTTCAGGTAAACTTCTTATTGTAAGGAATAGTTATGGATAAGAATTTCGAGGACGAAATTATTTTAAGGTGGGTAGATTTGTAGTTCCCCTTCCCAAAATTTAGAAATATTTTTTTATTATTATTCATTTTAAATTAATGGTTCATGTATTATTGTATATGAATCAATAATAGCAATATTATTGGTGTAGCATCTTAGAATAATTATAAGACTTTCTCTGTGGACCAATTAGGTGAAGGGTATGACGTGTTCACCCAAGACTACTATATCTTCTATTGGATTAATTTTAGTTGAATATCGGGGCTTTTAATATTATTATGTTTAATGTTGTTTTTATTATTTAATAAGATTTGTTACTATTATTGGTTAATGTGTATATATATTATTTAAGAAATATTTAGCAGTGATTTAGTATTATTGGTTTTATTAGAATTTTGGTGGGAGTGTAAATATAGGAATATAGTTTGGTATGTGACAACTCAGCTAAGCTTAACTTTTCTTCAATCCTCATGATTCCTTCTTGCTACATATTTGCTAGATGGAATGGAATCTTCATAGTGACCCATGAATTTGCTTCATTCACTGGATAATAAGTTCCCATGACTCTTTTCTGATTTTCTGGGTTGGACTAGCAATTAGTTATGTGAAGTTAACTGTAGCTCGTCATATTTAAACATTAGGCACAACTGTTCTAGAGATTGGATGAAAGTGGAGCTATGGTAGTTACTGCAAATTGACTGTAAAGAATATGTTAAATACCAAGGGCCAAATCAAGCCCGGGCCCTGCTGGCTTGGCTTAACCCCAAGTCCAGTACTGGATTTTCCCCATGCCCAAAAGGCCCAAACCCGAGCAGGCCCTATCTATTTCCCTACTAAACCCCCTGCAGAGCAACCTAGCCGAACTCACGCGCTTATAAAATCGACCCCCAGGTTTTCTTCTCTACAACGCGAGAATAAATATATACGAGAGAAGTCGAGTGTAAACTCGGAAAACCCTAAACACCGCCGACACCCTGCTGCTGTGCATGCACCTCAGCCATGGGCGACCTCCCCTGCGCGCGCGCCGCCACCGGAGGCCGGCCGGAGTCGCCGCACCGGCCGACAGCGCACGGGAACACCGCGCACAACAGTAGCGTTGGCAGCCGAACCCTCAACTTCGTGCCGAGGTTGCGTCGTACACGCTCATCCTATTGATGAACCGATCCTTCAGGTATGACGACAACATATACGCCTCCCAATCTCTTCTTTTAGTTTTCATTTAGACGTTTTAGGTCGTCCAGAAAATCGTCGCGAACCTTGCCGAGAAACTGTTCTCGCAACAGTTCACAGAGCAGTCCAATCACCCGTGTTCAAGGATCGATTTCGATCGATCCAGTGACCGTTTAGATATTCCACTTGAACACAATTATTGACAGCATATAGGGGATCAAAACCCTTCTGATAGATTAATTTTTCATTTAGTTTACAGAGAGTTATTCAATTCCGAAGTTTTCCAAAAACCTGTTTTAAAAACTTGAAAATTGTTCCACACGACGTACGTCACGCCAATCCAGATGACGTGGTCGCGAACCGAAAGCATCGAAAGCTGCGTAACGGTTTCGTGGTCGTGTGGGCTTTGACGGAATTCAAATTGGTCGTGTGTGCGCGACGAATTTGATGCGTATCCGTCGAAATTCACCGTATCGTGTACTTTGCAAATTTTGTAATTACTTTGTACACGCTCATCGGATCAAGACGAAACTTGTGCCAACAGAACCGTATCATTTTTCTGGTCCTGTATGCCAAGTTTGGTCCAATTCTGAGACCGTTGATAAAATCACCGTTTTGCGGGCCCCACGGTCCCACTCAACGGGTGATTTTGTGCACGGCCCGCCGAAATCCAACTTGGGACATACGGTTGGGTTCGTATCGAAAAATTGGATTCGTAGACATGTAGTTTGACGACTTTAGAGACCGTTGACTCTGGCACGCTTTTCGGTGCAAAGCGGGTCCAACGGCGGACATCGTTTTTGTCCAAAATTATCGTTTTGCCCCTGTGTCCAGAATTGGACTTAAGGACAGGCAATCCTAGCTAATTTGACCCTTCTGGACACGTTGGTGATATTTGTTTTAGCATCCGACAATGTTTGTAGATATTTTCTCTAGGTGTCACCATTAGTTGGTCAATTCTTATATTTCCGTAATTCGGAATTAGTACAACCTCATAGTTTAATACTTAGGGACTAGAATTGATCCTCCTTTGACCAGGTTGACTATATTAACCAAAAATCAACTATAGGTCAACCATTGGCTTAGTTTGACCTGGATTGAACTAGAATTTGACTTTAGTTGACCTAGTGGACTTGTTGATTGGACTTTGACCTAGAAGGACCTAGAACTATCTAGAATGTACTGTAGATTACTTTTATTTCATGTTAGACTCTTTTGTGACTTGTGATTGCTCTAAATAGGATACTGTGACTCCAGTTGGACATCTACACTTATCAGCGGCTTGGATTACCAGGCGAGTACAGTTTATTGTCTGCATTTCGATATTGATCTTTACTATATTTCATTGATTAGTCATTGGTTATGTGATATTTTTATACTCTATTATAAATTATAGAGTCGAGAATGAGAAGTGCCAAGGATGTGTGATCAGACCGTAGACCTTGTAGATCTCGTAGACATTGTAGATCTTGTAGACCTTGTTTACTTTCATGCAGTAGATCTTGTAGACCTTGTTTACTTTCATGCAGTAGATCTTGTAGACCTTGTTTACTTTCATGCAGTAGATCTTGTAGACCTTGTTTACTCTATGCAGTAGATCTCGTAGACCTTGTTTACTTTATGCAGTAGATCTCGTAGACCTTGTTTACTTTATACAGTAGATCTCGTAGACCTTGTTTACTTTATGCAGTAGATCTCGTAGACCGTGCGGTGTAGTACCCCAGACCGATCACATGTCAAAGGTACTTCTAACGGTGGAAAGTATATTGGTCTATTTTTACTATTGATTTTCTCACGGCTTTACTGTTATTTTTAAAACTCATGATTGATGCCTAACCTTTGTCTTATAGTCATTTTATTTATTTGAAATGGCATTCAGTGAATTGTGCTCGTTCCATTCCTGACTGGAAACCAACATTTTTAGGTTAGCCGTAGATTCACTTAGCTTGGGAAGTGACGGGGGATACTTGCAGACAAAAGCCTAGAGACTAGCTAGATAGTTGAGTTGTAGTCATACTTTTATTTGTACAAGTTTTTATTCTTCTACAAATGTAAAACTTGTAATCTTTGTAAGTTAAATTAATTATGTGAAAGAGCATTGTTTGTGATTTTGATCTTCATGGCCGTGACAGCGTTCTACCGCCGACATTGCGGCGTAGGCTGGCTTGGACACGTCTCGTATTCGTTTAAAAAAAAAATGGGTACGGGTCGTGACATTAGGCTTTCTTTGTACAAGCGAGTTTGTATTGTGAGTCTAAGTTCAGTCCTCCTATAAAACTGTTCTGTACTTTTACAATCAATGGCAAACACCTATTTTGAAATCTAAGACCAAACAACCACTTCGGCATATATCCTCAGGCCAACTACTGTACTATTTCTTAATTCACCCATACTGTTGACCTCACCCGAACTCATCAAGGATCTGACAATTCTCAAAAGTTTTAAACTTCTTAAGAGCTACAGGAACCCAACGGCTATGACTCCCTCCAACTTCAAAACATTCAGTGGAAAAGTAGTTCCCAAAACACCCAGTCCAAGTTCCAGTTTAAATTCAACGGCTACAAGCCTTCTTCCAAAAATTTGAATATAGAAAAAGGAAACCAATCACAGAATACTTAATAAAATTTTACAATCGAATTGAAATATTGTATAAAACTCTGCATAAACTCTGCCACGCACTCGACACCGAGTATCAATAGAATCGGATACGCACATAAATACGACAACATGCACGCATATGTACACGACACCAGTATCCTGCATTCGATCACCAAAACCGACCAAACTATAAATTCTAGCCACGTATTTATGAGCAAACCTGAGGATAACGAATTAGTACCTGAAGGCGACAAGTCCAACCCGAACTGGGACACTCTCTGATCAGATACGAGCCTTTCGTGTCCGAATTGAATATCACAACTCTGTTACGGCAATTCATCAAACAGATCCCGAGCATCATAAAAGAATAGGTTTGTTAGTTAAATTTAAATTTTCTTGACTTAGGAAAATATCAAATAATCAAAAATCAGCAAGATCTAATGACTCACACTCAAATCCAATCCCAACACTTGCAATTAACGCCATCAATCGATCAAATCTCTCCACAATTCTGACTGATCTTAAACTAAGGTAGAGGAGTCCACACTCAGAATTTCGTCCACATAGAAGAACATCTATATCAAAATAGCAAGGAACTATTGATACTCACCGGAACGATGATCGAAGAAGCAAAACCGACACTTCGACAGAGCGACTGCTACTCCATGAGAAGAATTTGATCGATCTGTCTCTCCGATCTCGATCTAGACACAAGGATCTTACTGTCAAGGAAATAGAATGATTTGAGCAGTTCTTGATGAAGAAGAGGGATTCGAACTTACTCGCTTCGAATGATGTCGATGAAGGTGGTGACGATTGTCCCGCCAGTGAAGGTGGCCGAAAAGATCACCGGAGCGTTGCCGAAATGGGAAGGAAGGGATCGTCAGAAGATGGCTCCACCGTAGTGGCCGTCGACGCTGTGGTGGGGAAGAGACCGGACGCCGACGCTGGTTGCGGTTGTCCCCACCATGGCCGGATCTCTAAGGAAAATTAGGGTTAGGGATTTGGTTAGGAACAAGATTTGGGAAAAGAGCTCGAGATTTCGAGCTCTCGAAAAATCAGAGTGAGTCTGAGAAAATATGAACGTTTCTCTCTCTCCATTCACCAACAATAAAAGAAGAAAAATTTCTTTTTTGCAAAAAACCCCTCCACTCAACCAAATTTATCAATCAGTCCTTCCACACACTAAAATTTTTACTATCCCCCTCTCCCTTTTCACAATTGTAATTTTTAAGGAAAAAATCAGTTATAACATTTAAACACTGAGTGGGGACCACAAAGTTGGTTATAAGAACTTCAAATTTGAAATTCTGTTCAAAAATTAGTTTTCTCAAAAATAGATCACGAAATTTATTATTTAAAACTAACTTATCATTTGAAACTTCAATCAACAAATATTATTATTAGAAATGCTTTTGAAAAATCGAATTTATATTTCTCAAAATAGGGAGATGGAGTTACAACGTAACCCATCTTCCTCTACGTATTACTTCCCAAAAACTTTCTTCTCCAGAAGAGAAATCACATAACCCTTCCATCCCAAACCTACTCTTCCTTTTTCCACACTTCTCCAACTTCGAAACTGATCCCATCTCGACGCTCCCTGCGATGCCCCGGTCGCGTCAACACCCCACTTGGATGTCTTCTTCGCGCTTCTCGACCGACCGTCCCTGTGCTAACCGGCCGACCATCCCTGCGCCGACCGACGACCGCCCCGACGACGTCGCCGCCTGCCCACACGCTAGCAGCAGCCGCCACTACGCCAACCAGTGCGCCGCCCCGTGCGGCTCCCCAGCCCACACGACAGCCTCGCGTGACCATCCCCGCCGTTATGTTAGTTGGCATAGTGAGGACATATAGTCAGATTTTGGACGTATTTCTCTGGTGTGGGAATTTAAGATTTTCGCTGTCGCATGCAGCAATACGAAAATTTTAAATACCATGATTCTAGAGGTATGTACCTTAGTCAAGGACTCTGTGATTATCGTAGCCTTGCCCACTAGCATGACGAAGACTTTGAGTAACATGATTTTGGACAGACGCATATAATTATCAAATTATATCTTGAGAAGGTTTTTAAACATATCATCTTTATCCACTACAACAAAAAGACCTATTAATGATGCTTGATAAGTGGATTTCATGACGGCTGACAAAGAAGCGTCATCAAAGTTTGAAATACCTTTTTTCTATGACGGTTTCGGCTAATTATGGGCTTTTTATAACGTTTATAAAACAAAGCGTTATTAATAGTTTTGAGCGGTGGCAAACTTGTAATTAATAAACTTCCAACAAAACCCTTCAAACACTCGATCTTTTTCAGAGCTTCCCTCCTCCCCCTCTTCCCTCCTCTTCCTGAACCCTAAAATTTTCCAAAGCCCGTTCAGTTTCTTGCTTATTTCCATCTCTCTGAACCCTAAAATTTTCCTAAACTCTAATCTTCTCCTTCTCCTCCTTCTTTTAACCTCCTAAATCGAAGAGAAAGAGAACCCCTAAATTGAAAATTACAGAGAGGGAAAGAAATGGAAGGACGGGAGTGCGTACTGTGGCGACGGCTACGGCAGAGGAGTGCCAGTACGGAGGTGGCAGTCTGGGCGGCATCAGTGCCTACCGTTGGCGGCGTAGCATAAGTTACACCGGCATCTTGAGAAGGGCATCCTCCAGCATAGGCATTTTCTTGCCCCGATATGTCGGAACCCTAAGTGATCGTAAAATAAAACCAATCGCCCCGAGAAAAATTTGGGGGTGCCTCGGAAAGAAGGTAATGGTGATCGATCCATCCCTGGTCGTCTCTAAATCTACTTTGTTCTGCTCACTAGATGATTTATGCGTCATTTTGATCTATTTATATGGTCTGTGTCGGATCTATCTTGCTCGGACACGACCTGACACATGTTTTTGGCTTGTCACATTGTGTTTTAGAGTGATTATATGAACGAGACAGGGGCACGGACACACCAGATTCTTGGGGTTTCCGTGTGTTTCCTCTAGGCTTGATTCGATGTAATGCATGGTGAAATATTCGATGAGCTTGATTTCGTAGAAATAATCCTTATTGCTTGAATGAGGTGAGGATAAATATTTGGCAATTTAATGTAGTAATTTTTAATACCATTGAGCATTACATGAATCAGTCCTAAATACTTGTATGGGACATGTGGTGGGGCTGTAATGTACAAAAATTAGTCTTTTTGTTGATGTTTATACAAATATACATGTAAGGTTTATATTAGACTATATTGCCCTCTTCGAAGTTTGACATAGTCTTGACAATCCTGGATCTGATAATTGGAAGGATAGATTGATAGAGATCAAATGATCCTATGCAGTTTGTAATTTCTTGGATGGTATGATCTATCTGATTCTGCAACTAATTTTTCTTCAGTGGTCTGGCAAATTCACCTGAAACTGAAAAAGCAGTAAAGTGTGTTCTCAGTAGTGTCCAGGTAGTTAAAGTTAAGTATCTTGTAATTCTCATCCTTTGATTGTGAATTTGTACTTCATTTACTATTATTTCTATGAATTTTAACTATTTGAGGTTTATTTTCCTTGTTGTCTTTTCCTCATATTATTACACTTTGTTTAATTTCTCTCATTTCTTATTATAATCTTTTATTTTATGATAATCATTTAGTTTCTGTAGTCAAAACTACACTATGCTTCTCATTGCTTTTTCAACCTTCTGTTATCATAATTCTTATGAATCAACAACAGATTTATCTTTTACTTTTAGGGGTTACAAGCGGTTTTACATGAGACAGTTATTAGAAACATCAGACTATCTCAAGGATGAATGCTTGGTTATGGACTTGACAATTGTTGTTGTTAGAACTCGTGTGGAAACACCTACCATTTTGGTGCCACCTCCTGATATGGGTGATTGTCTTGAAGGCCTTCTAAAATCTGGCATGAATTCTGATATTGTTTTTGAAGTTGGTGATGAGACTTCCAGGGCACACAAGCTGATAGTTGATGTCCGTTCGCCAGTGTTCAAAGCACAATTCTACGGGCTTATTGGAAATCCAGACAAGGAAAATATTGTGGTTAAAGATGTACAGCCTCTTGTTTTCAAGGTAATTATTTAATACAACTTCTGATTTATCAGTGATTCTTCATATGCACATTGTACAGTTCATCGGGGTCCATTAAAGACCAGTGATCATGTTAATGAACTCGTTCATAATTTTTTCATCTACATTTTAAAGTCTTCATGCTAATGCAATAAACGGTAAATACTTTAGTACAATCTCTTGCAATGTCGAAAGAATTAAACAATTAGCCTTATCCTAGTTGGAGCATTTGTTAAAACAATTAGCCTTATCCTAGTTTTCATATTATCATGTTATTTTTAAAAAAAATGGACATCTGAGTTATTGTTTGAAGATCGAGCTTGAAGAAGTTAAACATCTTTTGGTACTTTTAGGTTTGTTTTTTGGATATAAGTCAGTCACTAATGAGTATGATCTCATTATCTACTACTCAATACTTGAAGCTATTGGGAAAGTTAACGATGAACCTTCAAATTCAGTTTGTTAAGGACCTGGTATGATTTTCCTCTTCATGGTGTTAATTTATGTTATTAATTTGTCAATAAGCTGTTCTTACCTAGTAACATTGGCTTTCTCTGTCTTTTTCTACACTGAAACATCACTTAGAAGCTTGTTTTCATAATTTAATTAATAACAAATTGTGTGCACTTATTGCAATCAAGGTATTATATAGTTTTCCTCATATATCCTCCATTTCTTATTTTATTTTTGCACAAAACAAAAAATTGCAATCTTTTCTAGACTCTTATTTGTCAAACTGATTTGCACTTCTTATTATATTTTCTGTATCACCGGAAACAAACATACTAATACTCCTGTTCTTTGTTGTCCATTTGAACAGCCCTGAATGTATTGAGTCTTTCTGTTCTGACGTGGAAGTGGATCATACAGATGTCAGGATACTAATGCTTGCCTGGTATTATGTTTTTTAACTTAAAAGTCTATGGAATTTCATTGAAGGATATTATCTTCTTCTGAGTTATTTACATTTCGCTGGAATTGACTTGATCAGGAAGATGAAAGCTGAAAAACAAGGATACTTTAACCTGGTGTCTCTATTTAAAAAGCGATGCATGTTTTGTTTATGGTGTTTTCAGGAATTACACTTTTTTTTGTTTCACTACTTTTCATAGTTTAATAATATTTTAAATTTCTTGATTTCATCCTATATGTTCAACATTATGGCAGGAAGAATAGCGTAGAGGCCTCAAAGCACTATGGGCCGATACTATCAGCAAACTCAAGAAGGCACTACCAGAATTGGAGAAAGAGGTTGGATGGAGACTTTTGATTATGTATTCAATTTAGGCTTATTTCTACACCTTAGCATTTTGTTGCACTTTGTTCTCAATTGTGAGGGAACCACTACTGTGTGTTTTACTGTTGTAAATATATATATATGTATTTGGATATTCAATGTAATGAAGATGTTGATATGTACTCTATTTTGAGAAATGTAATAAAGATGGTGATATATAATGTTAAGTTTTTGGAATGTAATATATACTGTGCAGTATAGAGCATTATAAATATACTAATTTGAATAGTATAAAGTGTTATAAATGTGCTGCATTGAGCCTACACATATTATCTATTCATAACGTTTTAAAATTTTTCTGAATTGTGCACTATATATTAACTATTCATAACGCTTTTATATAAACTATTCATGACGGTTTCTTTATGACGCTTTTAAAAAACATTTATAACACCCGTTTTTATAACGGTTGCTTTGAAAAAAAAGCGTCATGGTATGTCATTGATGACGCTTTTTAGCCGTCATTAAAAGGGTTTTTTGTTGTAGTGATCATACCCTTCTGTTGTTTTAAAATTTGTATTCCATCATCAAATAACTTAGGAGTAGGGATATTTAGTTTTGTAGAGCTTATTAATATGTAGTTATTTCATAGTGTAATGATATGATGACTTGTAGAGTGTCTGTACCCTAGAGATGATAGTTAGCATTGGTACTAGAATAGTAAGCCATTGTAGATGATTTTCCTATTATTTATAATACCAAGTAGTTTACATATATGATGTTAGTATGCCTTACAGCCTTGATGATTATTATTATTTTCCCTTACCTTTTTCCAGTGAGACACCCATGACCAGAGCCTGTCCTTGAGTATAGTTGTATCTTTACCTAAGACTGAGAGGTCTATATATATAGATAGATTGCAGATGATATTGGCATATAGGATATGGGTTGGTTGGTATCTATAGGCCATTGTTGTATAGGGTATTGACAAGTTATTTAGCCTATATTTGGTTCAGTTTCTATTTTAGTTAAGATCTCTTTGTGTTGAGTTCAGTCATGTTTGATCAACCTTTATAGGTCGTATGCAAACCCTTCGTTAGAGACCCTGCTCCTTCGGTTTATACTATTTCAAGTTGTTCACTGCACTAAACTTTCATTACCTACCATGTTGTATCATAGATTTCACTGGACCATTGTTCAGACCCCAATTATTGACTCACCAATATAACCATCAACCCCTTACCATATTCTGCATATCTGGAGAGTTAGTATCATGCATACTAGAGGCCTGCACTCAACACCTGGGACAGTTTACTATTCTGTCCCAGTACACCTTACAGTATCTGACCCCTTCATTGGAGTGATAGGCATGTGGTAGGGAGTGTGTGTTATTAGACCCTGAGTAGAGTTGAGGTGATGAGGGTTAATATATATATAGTTTGTATATATTTGTAATGTATTTTGATTGGTACGTAGCTTGCACTCATTTGCAGTATACTGCCTATTGCATTTCCTGTACACCAGTTTGGTTCACTTCTTCAGACCACTGTCCTGCATGTATTTAGTTCAGCCAGATGTAGAGAAGAGGCCAGGTTGATCTAGAGGCATGTTTCAGTCACTATGTAGGTTTTGTTTCACTTTGACTATACAAGTGGACCCAAATGTCTTGTCCTTTAGCTCAAAATTTCAGTCTCCTTAGCATCATTCCCTTTTGCCTATACTGATAATGCAGACCATTCATCCTTAGCCTAAATTCTAAGCATCTGTGTCACGACCCGCTACCCAAATTGTTGGGCCGGACCGAGTCATGTCCAGCCTACGCTTGAGATAAAGCGCAGTAAGCTGTTCTAGAGATAACAAGATAAGACTAAATGTGCTAACAGTTCTATAAGTAAATAAAAGTCATAAATGCTCAAACACAAAAGTCGTCTCATATAGTAATAAGTCCAAGTACAAGTCTGAAATGTAAAACTGGATACATGTCCAGTTACAAAATACGTAGTCTAATACATGACTATACTAAAATATCCCAAGCAACTACGCAAACTAGACGAGTTACCCCGCAGGTACATCCTCGTAAGGCAAAGCCTGGTCCTCGGTAGTATCTCCATAATATGGGTCACAGAGCAACTCCTCCTCAGTAAGGATACCTACAACGTTATCCTGTCAGGACGGGAGCAAGTACTAATTCTAGCAAACTAAATATACGAAGCATGAACAGGAATGTAATAAACTGGAATCATGGCATATCATGGTTTAATTGGTTCTTTTTAGAAATGACAACATATAGTTTAAAAGTTTAAAACTGTAGTATGTACGTGAATCGGTCAATAGGTGAATAGGATGTACAGCGGTACATATCAAGTTTTCTGGCATGTACATACATACACGAACGGCATCGGTATATATCCATACACAAATGCGGGATCAGAACATACGACAAGGTCACATATAGAATGTCACCGAGCGTGGTAAATACATACGGAGAAGGGGGTCATGTTCACGTACACTACTAGCAGTTTCCCCTTAATCCGTTATTTTAAGCATGTGAGAGATATGAGATACTGTCCTAAACATGGTAGAGACTGAAAGTAATACAATATGTAAAGTTTTAACTTGCTACCCCAAGGATCAGCATTTAACATGGTTGGTAAATCACAGTTTATTGTTATAGCAATATGTAAAGTTCGTAGAAAGTACTTGCCTCTAGCAAAACAAGCTGCAATAAAAATGCTATAGATGCTTGGTAACTCGTCACTGTAGAAATAAATACATAAACTTAGTTTTTATACTAAGTTAAACACTAAGACACTAAGTGGCGCTACACGACTTGTGACTGGGCACCTAGCCAAATGGTGATTTTAGCATAGGAGACCAATGTGGGGTGACACAATACTCAAGCTAACTTTCTAGGGTCTTTACACTAGTGCGGGGTGAGGTCCAATACGACTAAAATACAAAACACACAAAAAAGTTACAAGTCGTAATTATTCAATAAATAAATCAACTGTACATTATGTTCCAACAATTTTTGAGATAGACAAAAAGCTCAAATTTGCATAAAATAAAGTACCAAAATGATTCTTATTAATTATAGGAATTTATTATAATTTTTCTGGAATTTATTAACCAGTATAATTATTTTATGAAAATCAGTTTTCATAAGTACACAGAAAATGAGTTCTGGTTTCATATGCAAAAATAGTGACAAAACTATAAATTAAATACTGTAAAAATTATAATAAATTAGCTAAATTAACATAGTATCTAAATACTATTTTTCCAGAATTTTAAAAGCAATAAAAGTATTTTTAGAAATTCAAAAACAGCATGGTACACAATTAAATTTAAATAATTAATTATCTGCGTATTTTGTCCATGTACATAATTTGAACCAGAGTTCAAATACAGGACCCAAGGCCATGAATCAAGTCCAATATGACTTGTACAGGTCTTGAGTGTGTGAAAACACATTTGAGCCCAAAAATCCATGATAGGCTTGGACACCAAATGGTTGCAGTACTTAAAATACACAAAAAAATACAAAGGGGTAAAAGTACATAATAAATACTAATATTTTAACTATGTGAAATTATACATAGTAGTCACATAAATATGACAAGTATATTTACATATATTAAAGTATAATATATGTACAATATTACGTAAATTATAGAGGCTAAATAGTTATGTATACATACATATACATATATAACATATATATATATATATATATATATATATATATATATATATATATATATATATATATATTTCCTTATATATATATATATATATATATATATATATAATATATATATATATATATATATAAAGAAATAAATATATAATATATACATATACGTATATATATATAATATATATATATATATATATATATATATATATATATATATATATATATATATATATATATATATATATATATATATATAACAATAAATATACATATATAATAACAGTAATTATAATATATATAATAGTATATACATACACATATACATGTATATATATATATATATATATATATATATATATATATATATATATATATATATATATATATATATATAATTAAAAACAAAAGAAAAAAAATACAACAGAGCCAAGGCTCGAACTCGGGCCACTGAGCACGGGGGGAGGGGGGGGGGGGGGGTTGGGTTTAAACTCGCGCGCTGACCAGTGGACCAACTCGGGCTCGTTGTTAGGAATAGGTTTAGATTATATTTATTTAGGTTTTAAGTTAAAATATGTATAACCCGATAAATCAAACCCTGTGTCCTGACAGTTAGGGACACAGGAGTCGCATGTCCGTACTAAGCACGACACGCACGGATCATGAAATGCGTGTCCAGACTTACCCCTAGGATGCTCGTGTCCAGGCGAACGTTGTACGTGAAAACGAGACACGCACGACACGTATTGGTGCTGCAACTTACGTGTTCGACTTCGGGAGGGGGGTTCGAGGGTTCTGGACGGCGGAGGAGGCAACGTCGCGACGGCACTTGGGTGGCGATCGACCCAGCTTGCTGCGGCGAACCGATGGGTGGTGGTGGATGGGGGTGATCGACGTCGGGGAGTTGGCGTTGGGGCTTAGCCGGAGTTAGGATTCTGGTCGTGGGTTTGGAAAAGAAGAGGGCTATGGGGGCATCGATGGTGGTCGTGGGGTTGAGCTAGGGTTAGGGCTGAGTCTGGGGGTTCTTATAGGAGGGTTTGAGTCGGTCGGGCTGGGCTAGGTCGGCCGGAAATGGCGGGGGCAGGTCGGCGTCGATCGTCGGTCAGTCGTCGGACAGGGAGCAGTTAGGAGGAGAGAGAGGGTGATCGTGGGGGGAGGGGGTAGGTAGATTAGCAGTCAGGCCCCTAGGATTTAGGAATTTGCAAAAAGACCCTAACAATGTCTAAATGCAAAATAAAATTTGCATCCCGCACTTTAAAATAAATAACTAATTACAAACTGACTTCTACATAATTCGAAATATTACAAACAACTATTAAGACATTTTAATAAATTGTAAAACTATCGTAAAACATTTCAATAAATTGCAAAATGGTATTTTAGCTATTAAAACTCATTTAAAAATCATTTTAAAAATTGTAGAAAAATTCCTAAAATCATAATAAATTATTTTAAGGCTAAAAATGACATTAACAACAAATTAACACTAATTAAACAAAAATTGAAAAACAGGGGTTGACAATCTGTTCAGTCACTTATAAGTTTAGTCTACTTTAACCCTTGGTTGATCAGTTATATATATATATAGATGATATACTTAGGATATATATGATGGGTTGTTGTTCTTGAGCATATATATATGTGGTATTTGGGATTGGTGTGCTCAGCTTGTAGGTACTTGGTTATGGGTGACTTGATAGGATTGGAAAGTTAAGTGCTAGTCTATTGTAGAGTTTCTCTTTTTGCTAAATTCTAGTTGCCAACACCTAGATAGCTAGCATAGGTAAAACCCTAAGAAGGTGACCAGTTGATGACCAAGTACTTGGATGTTGAAAAATTGACTAGTGGTTGACCATTGACTATGTTTGACTTAGTCGATTAGAGATAGGATTAGAAGTAGGTTGATTGTTTATTGGATCATGTTTGATTATTTAGTAACATGAGACCTTGGTTGTGTTTAGGTCGGAGACATGGTTTTTCTGCGAATATCTCCGACTCATGGTACCATACGTTTTGGTGGAGGTGGGAAGCTTAGCCCGCGCTTCATCCGACCTTTCGTGATCAGCAGGAGAGTCGGTGACGTGGCATACAGGCTAGACTTGCCACCTGTACTAGTGGGTGTCCTTAACGTATTCCATGTATCATAGTTGAGACGGTACGTGGCTGACCCTAGCCATGTGCTTGATCATTCAGAGATTGAGGTAAGGCCTAATCTCAGTTATCCAGAGCAGCCAGTGGAGATTCTGGATCGCCGAGAGAAGGTGCTGAGAAACCAGGTGATACCTTGGTTCGCGTCGCATGGAGGCATCATTCTCCAGGAGAGTCTACCTGGGAGCGGGAGGATGAGATGCGCGAGCGATACCCTTATCTTTTTGGACCGTGAGGTATGATTGTCTATCATTCTCATTGTTAGTTTTGCCTTTCAATTTCGAGGACGAAATTTTTCTAAGGGGGGTAGAATTGTAACACCCAGTTTTCCAGATGAGGGTAATTTTAAAATTTTATAATTATAATGATTATTATTGTTATTTATTTCATATTATGATTTTTTGTAATTTTTAATCATTTTAAACTATTTAAAAACTGCTCTAAGTCATGACTTGTAATTTTGATGTGCTGCTAGTGAAACCATAGAGACTGCATGACCTAGAGCCTAACCATGTCATTAGGATGATTTAATTATCATTCTAGTTTGAGAGTATTCTTGTCATTTTGAATTTATTTGAATTAATATATATTTAATTGGAATTTAATATGATTATTTGAATGGTGTGAATTAAATATAATTTAATTCATTGCCTTATAGTGTGTTTAGCCCTAGACTAGATTTGACTTAACCTAGATTAGTCATAGCTAGTCTTAGCTAACCATGGTTAGTGTTAGTTAGAATTTGTTAGCCTTGGTTAAGTCATGACTAGATGGAACAACTAGGTCATAACTTGACTAGTGTGAAACCTAGGCTTGTGAACCATTGAATTAGTTAGATTGATTTATAGCCATTAATCACCCCAAAATCCTAACCCTAGCATTTATGGCCAGCCACCTAGGGTTCTACATCCCTATTTAATGCCTCTTCCATCTAGGGCTAGCCTCCTTTAGGAATTTAGCAAGTTGAAAAAGAAAGGTAAATCCCAATCTTCCCCAATCCATATCTATTCCATTTCAATTCATTTTTCCTTCAAACTTCTTGCATTAGGATCTCATCCCTGTATACTTTCTGTCTATGATGAAAAATTTCAGTGGAGGAACAATTTGGTGAAGTTTGAATAGCAAGAAGAACACCCCTCGTTGGAGCTTTTTGAGCATTTTGACACACCTAGGTAACTTCTATTTCCCTCCATCAAATTGTGATTTCTAGGCATGAATAGGAAGTCCTAGGAGTCCTCTAACTGTTGGTATAGGTTTTTCTTGGTTTCGTATCCAATACGTGTCGTACCAGACACGTACTAGTGAGCATACCTGGGTGTTCGACGAAATGCCAATTGTGGCATTTCGTTCATATTTTCTGATTGTGTTTAAATAGAAAATTAGGGTTTGGTCTTGCTTGTCAATTTCTAGTTGACTGAGGTGGTGATTGCATCGTGTCGTATCGGATTGGACACGTGAACACGCGTATTTCCGTACGCGTAGCAGTGCCCTGCTACTCGGGGGCTATAACTCCCTGGACACACAACTTGGACACGAGAAAATTGACACACACTTAGGGGCAGACACTGATACGAGGCTCCCCAAGTTGCACGAGTCCTCGTGTCGTATTGGACACGCATTTATGTGTGCACTGGTCACGCACTGAATCGGATTCAGCCGATTTCGGCTACTGATACGCGTGTCGTATCACACACACGTGTCGTGGACCCAATTTAGGGTGTCCACATCCTAGACCTAGACCCACTCGACACTGGGACACAAGCTCAAGGTTTGTGTCGTGTCGTGTCGGGTGCACGAGCCCAATAAACACGTGCACGAGACTGTCCTATTCTACTGTGTTCAGTTCTATAATTCCTGTGTTCATTTCCATTGTTAGCTGTTTAATTAATGATTAAATTGTCATTAACTCCTGAACATATGTATTAATTTATGTTAGTTGATTTTTACAAGTTAGAATAGGTTTTATGTTTATAAAATAGATTTTATCATGTGATATGGGACTGTATGTATTGACTGATACACAGCCTGAATGTCATTTTTCCCTGAACTTCAATTTCCTATTTAAACTGATCTCATGATTTAATTCCATGTTTTAATCCTTACACAAGTGTATTATCTACTGATGGTTAGGTTTTCATTGAGATTTTGGTTTCGAATTGCTGAAATGAGAATTGACAGTGGATTTGGGCTGTCATTGGAAACCTGAGAATAGGTTTCACGTGGTGATAGGTTATTAACTGTCGAATTGATTTCCATTCCTTTCCTTAAACTGATTTGGAGGATTATTAGCCATGTTGATTCATTGTTTGGTGTTAATTCACTGTTGTGTTGTGTTGGAAACATTGTGATTCAATTGGATTGGATTGTTAGTAAACTGTCAGTTGATTTTATTGATTCACTATTTTGTTTGAACATTTAATCCCTGTTTTGACACTGTCAATGAGTCCTATTCATTCCTGTTTTAAAACTGAAATTCGAATGTTAAATTCCATGTTAATTTCTTATGCATTGTGTTGGTTCTTCACACATGATTAGTTAAGTTATGTGGAGTCTTGTTGATGTAGGAAGTTGGGTATCATAGGGAATGAGAATGCGAATTTGGGTTCTATATAACTGCTATTGGTAAATTTCTAAAAAAGAACTAATAACTGACATTGAATTCCTATAAACTGCCAGAGCTATGTTAATCTATATACCCTCTGTTAGATAGGTTATTGCACAAGGTTATGGGAATTCGAAGTTAGTTGGGCTGTCATTTAAAACCTGATAATAGGTTCACTTTGGGTATATAAACTGTCATCTAGATTTCACTTTCCTGAAGACTAATCTGAGAAATAGAAATCCTGAACTATTCATTCTTTTTACTGTTTTTGGTGTTTCACTTGCCATGTAAATTCCTATACATTGTGTTGGTTCACTGTTTTTCAGATTACACACTGTTCACTAATCCCATGTATCTACATTTCCTATTTTCTATTCCCATTGACACTTATACACATGTATCCACACACCACTACCTGTCATTGCAAATTTTTGAAACTATATTGTAACACATATACATGTAAACACACACACACCCCTCAATTCCAGAAAACTAGTACATTGCTAATATGTCTACATTGTTGAATGAACTTTAATATGTAAATGTTAACCCTTAACCTTGTTATTGAATGCTAGTTAAATTCAGATTTCATATATGTGAACCACCATGCCATGTAACCCTCTCTAAATGATTTCCATGATGTATATAGATAATTATAGGATATATATGCATGTTAGTTATAGCTTAGCTAGTCTATCCCCTTCCATGTACACCTCTTTGTTCACACACACACATAGCTTACATGCTAGCTTTCTTTCTCTTATATATAATAGTGAATATATGCATGAATGTGATGGCTTGATGTATTGGCATGTATAGCCTTGGGATTGATGTGTGCTTGCTAGACTAGGCTTGGTTAAGCTTAGTAAGATTTGCTGGGGTTAGGAGTGACCTAGTTGACCTAGTTGACTAGTGTAGTTGACTGGAGTTGACCAAGTGTTGAATTTAGTCTAGTTTGACCTAGACAGCATGCAGATGCATTATAGATTACATTTATCATTCCCTGTGTACATCCTGACTTGTGTTGCTCTAACTAGGAGTCAGGTACCTCATCTCGGATAGTACATTTACTTCAGACATTCAGGCTATCAGGCGAGTACATTCTCTGACCGTTTCATACTTGCTAGGAGTATTTTCTTGCTCTAGATTATTTTACTTGATGCTGACACGATGGAAATACGGATTAGTACTATATGGATCTTTTTATACGATGTTATCTCCCTTGGGAGCATCAGATACATAATGTCATGTGCGTTTCACTTTCATTATGTACTCTTGTGCTTTCACCTTACATGTGCACTCTCGTGATTCATGTACTCTCATGATCACGAAGCCCCCATGTTTATATTCATGTGCACCCATTTATGGGCCTCCATATGAATCTTATGTGCAATAACATAACTTAACCGGATCCTTGTGTATTGATTGGGGTACGGAGGAGTATAAATAGTCATGTGGACAATTTCCAAAGTTGTGTAGTCATGTGCGACCTCTCATGTTTATTATCAAGCCGTTCACATGTCTAGCTTGTACTCTAAATCACTAATTCACTGTAGCTCTTTACTTATAGTAGATATTTCATTACAGTCTTCTCTTTTTACTCATGTATACTCTTCAGCATTTCATGTATCTTACTCTATTGCCTGTATTATATTTCTGTCATGATATGAACTGCGTGAGATGTACTGTGCTCGCTCCAGTCCTGACTGGACCTGTTGAAATTTTACAGATAACTTTGAGGAGAAGTGTCCCACTTATTATGGAGTAGGCTTAGATGACACACTAGAGTTAGACTCTCAGGAGGACCCAGCACTTGCTGAGGATACTACCCCTGTAGAATAGGCTAGTTAGCTAGGCTAGTTCTATTTACTTTCATGTTATGTTAAAATTGTATATACTGGGAGATCGTTTTATCTGTTGGTTATGAAGATGTTATCTTAGACACTTAGTCTTTATCTGGATTGTATCTCTGTGGATTTACTTCTGTTCATATCTATCAATCTATCTTTATCGTATTCTACTTTAGATGTGATTGAGACTGTATTGCTATGTCACCTCCATTCGGAGTGTGTATACTGTACAGGTACCTTTATATTGTTAGATGATTGACCTAGGACAGCGTTCTACCGCCGACACTGCGGCGTAGGCTGGGCATAGTTACGTACTCGTATCCTTACAGTGGGTGCGGGTCATGACACATTTTTAGTGGTGGTCCATGCAGGTCGAGTTTATGTAGTGGTATTCGAACTAGAGTATCACTACAGCCTGCAGTAGGATTAGGATATATTTTGAAGGTACTCAATTACATTAGGAAAAAACTTTTTATCAGATTCTGTATATCTACATTTTGCTGTTATTGTCTTTCCTC
The DNA here is from genome assembly GCA_029216955.1 of Iris pallida. Lineage (NCBI taxonomy): Eukaryota > Viridiplantae > Streptophyta > Magnoliopsida > Asparagales > Iridaceae > Iris > Iris pallida. Next base: position 1,497,216 of record JANAVB010018196.1, on the reverse strand, counting down.
GGATACAAACTGTCCTTCTTTGATTTTTTGCTTCATTCTCAGTATTTGCTTCTTATTTTGATCTGTCTTCTTGATGGTTATGGAGACATGATCTCATCGCTCCGGTTCAGAGGATACTATCGAGAGGCTGGCCACCTCTCGTCCTGTTCATCAGGGCCTCGAGACCGCAGCTCCTGTTGTGCTGACTCAGGTTGGCATTTCTGCTACATTGGAGGTGTACCTCCGCCTGTACAGAGACATTTTCCTATCATTCCCAATTTCTTTTAGCAGCAGTGGTTCATGCAGCATCAGCAGCAGACTAGGGGAAACCAGCAGGGGCGAGCTATCGTCAGGACAGTCGAAGATGCACAGACCATTGGAGATCTTGCTGCAAGTTCCGTTCTTCTCGATTCCATTCCCACAATTGTCTCTTATAACTATCTTGAAATTCGTTTCCATCTGTTCCTTGCTTATTGATTAATTTTGTCATGTTGCTCTTTTGTTATGTTTGTTTCTCTTCTGAGAAAATCATATAGGCTAGGTCACCTCAGTTATGGGATCTAGAATCTTCGATAGTCGTGTTAGTTGGCATAGTGAGGACATATAGTCAGATTTTGGACGTATTTCTCTGGTGTGGGAATTTAAGGTTTTTGCTGTCGCATGCAGTAGTGCAAAATTTTTAAATACCATAATTCTAGAGGTATGTACCTTAGTCAAGGACTCTGTGATTATCGTAGCCTTGCCCACTAGCATGACGAAGACTCTGAGTAACATGATTTTGGACAGACGCATATGATTATCAGATTATATCTTGAGAAGGTTTTTAAACATATCATCTCTATCATACCCTTCTGTTGTTTTAAAATTTATATTCCATCATCAAATAACTTAGGAGTAGGGATATTTAGTTTTGTAGAGCTTATTAATATGTAGTTCTTTCATAGTGTAATGATGTGATGACTTATAGAGTGTCTGTACCCTATAGATGATAGTTAGCATTGGTACTAGAATAGTAACCCATTGTAGATGATTTTCCTGTTATTTATAATACCAACCAGTTTATATATATAAAGTTAGTATGCCTTACAGCCTTGATGATTATTATTATTTTCCCTTACCTTTTTCAAGTGAGACACCCATGACCAGAGCCTGTCCTTGAGTATAGTTGTAGCTTTACCTAAGACTGAGAGGTCTATATATATAGATAGATTGCAGATGATATTGGCATATAGGATATGGGTTGGTTGGTATCTATATGCCATTGTTATATAGGGTATTGACAAGTTATTTAGCCTATATTTGGTTCAGTTTCTATTTTAGTTAAGATCTCTTTGTGTTGAGTTCAGTCATGTTTGATCAACCTTTATAGGTCATATGCAGACCCTTCATTAGAGACCCTGCTCCTTCGGTTCATACTATTTCAAGTTGTTCACTGCACTCAACTTTCATTACCTACCATGTTGTATCATAGATTTTACTGGACCACTGTTCAGACCCCAATTATTGACTCACCAATATAACCATCAACTCCTTACCATATTCTGCATATCTGGAGAGTTAGTATCATGCATACTAGAGACCTACACTCACCACCTGGGACAGTTCACTGTTCTGTTCCAATACAGCTTACAGTATCTGACCCATTCATTGGAGTGATAGGCATGTGGTAGGGAGTGTGTGTTATTAGACCCTGAGTAGAGTTGAGGTGATGAGGGTTAATATATATATAGTTTGTATATATATGTAATGTATTTTGATTGGTACGTAGCCTGCACTCATTTGTGGTATACTGCCTATTGCATTTCCTGTACACCAGTTTGGTTCACTTTTTCAGATCAATGTCCTACATATAGTTAGTTCAGCCAGATATAGAGGAGAGGCCAGGTTGATCTAGAGGCATGTTTCAGTCACCATGTAGGTTTCCTTTCACTTTGACTATACAAGTGGACCCAAATGTCTTGTCCTTTAGCTCAAAATTTCAGTCTCTTTAGCATCATTCCCTTTTGCCTACACTGATGATGCAGACCATTCATCCTTAGCCTAAATTCTAAGCATCTGTTCAGTCACTTATAAGTTTAGTCTACTTTAACCCTTGGTTGATCAGTTATATATATATAGATGATATACTTAGGATATATGTGATGGGTTGTTGTTCTTGAGCATATATATATGTGGTATTTGGGATTGGTGTGCTCAGCTTGTAGGTACTTAGTTATGGGTGACTTGATAGGATTAAAAAGTTAAGATCTAGTCTATTATAGAGTTTCTCTTTTTGCTAAATTCTAGTTGCCAACACCTAGATAGCTAGCATAGGTAAAATCCTAAGAAGGTGACCAGTTGATGACCAAGTACTTGGATGTTGAGAAATTGACTAGTGGTTGACCATTGACTATATTTGACTTAGTCGATTAGAGATAGGATTAGAAGTAGGTTATTTGTTTATTTGATCATGTTTGATTATTTAGTAACATGAGACCTTGGTTGTGTTTAGGTCGGAGACACGGTTTTTCTGTGAATATCTTCGACTCGTGGTACCATACATTTTGGTAGAGGTGGGAAACTTAGCCCGCGCTTCATCGGACCTTTCTTGATCAGCGGAAGAGTCGGTGACGTGGCATACAGGCTAGACTTGCCACCTGTACTAGCGGGTGTCCATAACGTATTCCATGTATCACAGTTGAGACGGTACGTGGCTGACCCTAGCCATGTGCTTGATCATTCAGAGATTGAGGTAGGGCCTACTCTCAGTTATCCAGAGCAGCCAGTGGAGATTCTGGATCGCCGAGAGAAGGTGCTGAGAAACCAGGTGATAACCTTGGTTCGCGTCGCATGGAGGCATCATTCTCCAGAAGAGTCTACCTGGGAGCGGGAGGATGAGATGCGCGAGCGATACCCTTATCTTTTTGGACCGTGAGGTATGATTGTCTATCCTTCTCATTGTTAGTTTCGCCTTTCAATTTCGAGGACCAAATTTTTCTAAGGGGGTAGGATTGTAACACCTAGTTTTCCAGATATGGGTAATTTTAAAATTTTGTAATTATAATGATTATTATTGTTATTTATTTCACATTATGATTTTTGGTAATTTTTAATTATTTTAAACTATTTAAAAACTGCTCTAAGTCATGACTTGTGATTTTGATGTGCTGCTAGTGAAACCCTAGAGATTGCATGACCTAGAGCCTAACCATGTCATTAGGATGATTTAATTATCATTCTAGTTTGAGGGTATTCTTGTCATTTTGAATTTATTTGAATTAATATATAATTAATTAGAATTTAATATGATTATTTGAATGGTGTGATTTAAATATGATTTAATTCATTGCCTTGTTGTGTGTTTAGCCCTAAACTAGATTTGACCTAACCTAGATTAGTCATAGCTAGTCTTAGCTAACCATGGTTAGTGTTAGTTAGTGTTAGTTAGAATTTGTTAGCCTTGGTTAAGTCATGACTAGATGGAACAACTAGGTCACAACTTGACTAGTGTGAAACCTAGGCTTGTGAACCATTGAATTAGTTAGATTGATTTATAGCCATTGATCACCCCAAAATCCTAACCCTAGCATTTATGGCCAGCCACTAGGGTTCCACACCCCTATTTAATGCCTCTTCCATCTCGGGCTTGCTTCCTTTAGGAATTTAGCAAGTTGGAAAAGAAAGATAAATTCCAATCTTCCCCAATCCATATCTATTCCATTTTAATTCCTTTTTCCTTCAAACTTCTTGCATTAGGATCTAATCCCTGTATACTTTCTGTCCATGGTGAGAAATTTTAGTGGAGGAACAATTTGGTGAAGTTTGGATAGCAAGAAGAACACCCCTCTTTGGAGCTTTTTGAGCATTTTGATATACCTAGGTAACTTCTATTTCCCTCCATCAAATTGTGATTTCTAGGTATGAATAGGAAGCCCTAGGAGTCCTCTAACTATTGGTATAGGTTTTGCTAGGTTTCGTGTCCAATACGTGTCCGTATCGGGCACGTACCAGTGAGCATACCTGGGTGTTCGACGAAATGCCACAGTGGGCATTTCGTTCATATTTTCTGATTGTGTTTAAATAGAAAATTAGGGTTTGGTCTTGCTTGTCGATTTCTGGTTGACTGAGGTGGTGATTGCATCGTGTCGTGTCGGATTGGATACGTGAACATTCGCATTTTCGTACGCGTAGCAGTCCCCTGCTACTCGGGGGCTATAACTCCCTGGACACGCCACTTGGACACGAGAAAATTGACACACACTTAGGGGCAGATACGGACACGAGGCTCCCTAAGTTGCACGAGTCCTCATGTCGTATTGGACACGCATTTGTATGTGCACTGGTCACGCACTGAATCAGGTTCAGCCATTTTTGGCTACTGATACGCGTGTCGTGTCACACACACACGTGTCGTAGACCCAATTCAGGGTATCTACATCCTAGACCTAGACCCACTCGACACTGGGACACAAGCTCAGGGTTTGTGTCATGTTGTGTCGGGTGCACGAGCCCAATGAACACACGCACGAGACTGTCCTATTCTACTGTGTTCAGTTCTATAATTCCTGTGTTCATTTCCATTATTAGCTATTTAATTAATGATTAAATTGTCATTTTAACTCCTGAACATATGTATTAATTTATGTTAGTTGATTTTTACAAGTTAGAATAGGTTTTATGTTTATAAAATGGATTTTGTCATGTGAGATGGGACTATGTATTGACTGATACACAGCCCAGCCTGAATGTCAATTTTCCCTGAACTTTAATTTCCTATTTAAACTGATCTCATGATTTAATTCCATGTTTTAATCCTTACACATGTGTATTATCTACTGATGGTTAGGCTTTCAATGAGATTTTGGTTTCGAATTGCTGAAATGAGAATTGACAGTGGGTTTGGGCTGTCATTAGAAACCTGAGAATAGGTTTCATGTGGTGATAGGTTATTAACTGTCGAATTGATTTCCATTCCTTTCCTTAAACTGATTTGGAGGATTATTAGCCGTGTTGATTAATTGTTTGGTGTTGATTCACTGTTGTGTTATGTTGGAAATATTGTGATTCAATTGGATTGGATTATTAGTAAACTGTCAATTGATTTTATTGATTCACTGTTTTGTTTGAACATTTAATCCCTGTTTTGACACTGTCATTGAGCCCCATTCATTCCTGTTTTAAAACTAAAATTCGAATGTTAAATTCCATGTTAATTTCTTATGCATTATATTGGTTCTTCACACATGATTAGTTAAGTTATGTGGAGTCTTGTTGATGTAGGAAGTTGGGTATCATAGGGAATGAGAATGCGAATTTGGGTTCTATATAACTGCTATTGGTAAATTTTTGAAAAAGAACTAATAACTGACAATGAATTCCAATAAACTGCCATAGCCATGTTAATCCATATACCCTCTGTTAGATAGGTTATTGCACAAGGTTATGGGGATTCGAAGTTAGTTGGGCTGTCATTTGAAACCTGAGAATAGGTTCACTTTGGGTATATAAACTGTCATCTAGATTTCACTTTCCTGAAGACTAATCTGAGAAATAGAAATCCTGAACTATTCATTCTTTTTACTGTTTTGGTGTTTCACTTGCCATGTAAATTCCTATACATTGTGTTGGTTCACTGTTTTTCAGATTACACACTGTTCACTAATCCCATGTATCTACATTTCCTATTTCCTATTCCCATTGACAATTATACACATGTATCCACACACCACTACCTGTCATTGCAAATTCCTGAGACCATATTGTAACATATATACATGTAAACACACACACACCCCTCAATTCCAGAAAACTAGTACATTGCTAACATGTCTACATTGTTGAATGAACTTTAATATGTAAATGTTAACCCTTAACCTAGTTATTGAATGCTAGTTAAATTCAGATTTCATATATGTGAACCACCATGCCATGTAACCCTCTCTAAATGATTTCTATGATGTATATAGATAATTGTAGGATATAGATGCATGTTAGTTATAACTTAGCTAGTCTATCCCCTTCCATGTACACTTCTTTGTTCACACACACACATAGCTTACATGCTAGCTTCCTTTCTCTTATATATAATAGTGAATATATGCATGAATGTGATGGCTTGATGTGTTGGCTTGTATAGGCTTGGGATTGATGTGTGCTTGCTAGACTAGGCTTGGTTAAGCTTAGTGAGACTTGCTGGGTTAGGAGTGACCTAGTTGACCTAGTTGACTAGTGTAGTTGACTGGAGTTGACCAAGTGTTGACTTTAGTCTAGTTTGACCTAGACAGCATGCAGATGCATTGTAGATTACATTTATCATTCCCTGTGTATATCTTGACTTGTGTTGCTCTAACTATGAGTCAGGTACCTCATCTCGGACAGTACATTTACTTCAGACATTCAGGATATCAGGCGAGTACATTCTCTGACCGTTTCATACTTGTTAGGAGTATTTTCTTGCTCTAGATTATTTTACTTGATGCTGACACGATGTAAACACTGATTAGTACTATATGGATCTTTTCATACGATGTTATCCCTCTCGGTAGCATCAGATACATCATGTCATGTACGTTTCACTTTCATTATGTACTCTTGTGCTTTCACCTTACATGTACACTCTCGTGATTCATGTACTCTCATGATCATGGAGCCCCCATGTTTATATTCATGTGCACCCATTTATGGGCCTCCATGTGATTCTCATGTGCAATAACATAACTTGAACGGATCCTTGTGTATTGATTGGGGTACGGGAGAGTATAAATAGTCATGTGGACAATTTCCAAAGTAGTGTAGTCATATGCGACCTCTCATGTTTATTATCAAGCCGTTCACATGTCTAGCTTGTGCTCTAAATCACTAGTTCACTGTAGCTCTTTACTTATAGTAGATATTTTATTACAGTCTTCTCTTTTTACTCATGTATACTCTTCAGCATTTTATGTATCTTACTCTATTGCATGTATTATATTCCTGTCATGATATGAACTGCGTGAGATGTACTGTGCTCGCTCCAGTCCTGACTGGACCTGTTGAAATTTTACAGATGACTTTGAGGAGCAGTGTCCCACTTATTATGGAACAGGCTTAGATGACACACTAGAGCTGGACTCTCAGGAGGATCCAGCACTTGCTGATGACACTACCCCTGTAGAGTAGGCTAGTTAGCTAGGCTAGTTCTATTTACTTTCATGTTATGATACAATTGTATATACTGGAAGATCGTTTTATCTGTTGGTTATGGAGATGTTATCTTAGACACTTAGTCTTTATCTGGATTGTATCTCTGTGGATTTACTTCTGTTCATATCTTTCAATCTATCTTTATCGTATTCTACTTTAGATGTGATTGAGACTGTATTGCTATGTCACCTCCATTCGGAGTGTGTATACTGTACATGTACCTTTATATTGTTATATGATTGACCTAGGACAGCGTTCTACCGCCGACACTGCGACGTAGGCTGGACGTAGTTACGTACTCGTACCCTCATAGTGGGTACGGGTCGTGACAGAGAGCCACCATGCACCATTTCCGCAACCACCGTGAGTTCGTCGCACCTCAACGAAGCCTCCTTACCAATGATCCAGGGTCTACCGCCTCGACTGTCGAGCTTCCTTGGACTTTGCATCGTCTCGATCTCTGCACCGACCCTTCGATTCGAGCACTGCTCTTCGGATCTCGAGGAGCCGCTTGGAGACCACACCACCGTTCGAGGTGACTCCTCCAGAGCCGAGGAGCCACCGATCGGAGCCGGATCTCGTCGTAGCACCTCCAGATCTCGGCCGGATCCGCCGATCCCGATTGTCACGACCCGCTACCCAAATTGTTGGGCCAGGCCGAGTCATGCCCAGCCTACGTTGAGATAAAACGTAGTAAGCTATTCTAAAGACAACAGGATAAGACTAAATGTGCTAACAGTTCTATAAGTGAAGAAGAATCATAAATGCTCCAAACACAAAAGTCGTCGTATATAGTAAAATGTCCAAGTACAAGTAAACTGAAATGTAAAACTGGATACATGTCCAGTTACAAAATGATATAGTCTAATACATGTCTACTCTCAAAAGTCTAAGTAAACAAAAGACAACTAGGCGAAGTTCCCCGCAGGAACATCCTCGTAAAGCAGAGCCGGGTCCTCGGCAGTATCTCCATAGTATGTGTCACAGAGTAACTCCTCCTCAGTAAGGATACCTACAACATTATCTTGTCAGGACGGGAGCAAGTACTAAATCTAACAAACATATAATACTGATCATGTGAGGAAAAGGAAATGACATATCATGTTGGTTCAGTTTTAGGTATATTTTATCATGGCGATAGATATACATTTTAAAGTTTAAAACTGTAGTAGGTGAGTGATCAGTCAATAGGTAATCAGGATGTACAATGGTACATATCAATTTTCTGAGGTGCACAAACGTACACATAACGGCATCGGTGTATATCCATACACAAATGCGGGATCAGACATACGACACAGATACATATAGAATGTAACGGTGCTCGGTAAATACATACGGAGAAGGGGGTCATGATCACGTACACTACTAGCAGTTTCCCCTTAACCCGTTATTTAAGCATGTGAGAGAGATTATGAGATATGGTATAAATATGGTAGAGACTGAAAGTAATACAACATGTAAAGTTCTAACTTGCTACCCCAAGGATCAGCATTTAACATGGTTTGGTGATTCACAGTTTTATGGTTTATAGCAGTATGTAAAGTTCGTAGAAAGTACTTGCCTCTAGCAGAGCAAAGCAAAATAAGCTGCGATAAAAGTGCTATGGATGTCCGGTAACTCGTCACTGTAGAATAAATACAATAACTTAGTTTTTACACTAAGCTAAAACACTAGGACACTAATTGGTGAAATACGACTTGTGACTGGGCACCTAGCCAAAATAATGACTTTGGCATAGGAGACCAATGTGGGGTGACACACTACTTTAACTAACTTTCTAGGGTCTTTATACTAGTGAGGGATGGGGTTTAACACGGCTAAAACTCAAAATAACACAAAAAGCTACAAGTCGTAATTAATCAATAAATAAATCAAAAGATCATTGTGTTCTAACAATTATAGAGATAAACAAAAAGCCTAGTTTTGTTTAAAGCAAAGTACCAAAATGATCCTTGCTAATTATAGAAATTTATTATAATTTTTTGGAATTTATTAACCAGTACAAGTATTTTATAAAAATCAGTTTTCCTAAGTATACCGAAAAATAAGTTTTGGTTTCATATGCCAAACTAGTGGCAAAACAGTAATTTAAATACTACAAAAATTATACTAAATTAGCTAACTTAACATAGTATCTAAAAACTATTTTTCTATAATTTTAGCAATACTTTAAGTATTTTTAGAAAATCAAAAACAGCATTGCACACAATAATTAATTATCTGCGTATTTTGTCCATGTATATAATTTGAACCAAAGTTCAAATACAGGACCCAAGGCCATGAATCAAGTCCAATATGACTTGTACAGGTCTTGAATGTGTGAAAACACATTTGAGCCCAAATACCCATGCTAGGCTTGGACACCAAATGGTTGCAGTAATTTAAATATACAAAAAATACTAAGTGGTAGAAATGCAAAATAAATATTAATATTTTAATAAGGTAAAATTTTACATAGTAACTATAAAAGTATGAATATTATCTTATAAAGATAATTTATACTAAGCTAAGTAAAATACATATATAAGATAATATATATATACAAGGAAATATATATACATAAATATATATGTATACATAAGACATATATATATATATATATATATATATATATATATATATATATATATATATATATATATATATATTTTATATATATATATATATACACATACATTAAATAATGAAGTACATATATATATATATATAAAAACAGCAACTATATATACATAAATATAGTATTTATATTAATACTTATATATATACAAATATATGTATATACATATATATATATATATATATAAAAAAAAATATATATATATATATATATAAATAGATATATATATAAAAGAAAAAGGAAAAAGGAAAAGAAAAAGAAAAGGAAAAAGACAGCAGTGGCAGGGTTCGAACCCAGGCCAACTGAGCGCGGGGGGGGGGGGGGGGGGGGGGGGGGGGGGGTGGGGGGGGGGGGGGGGGGGGGGGGGGGGGGGTTAGGTCGAGTCAGGTTGGCCAGGGGGTCAGCCCGTTGGCTTTGTTAAGGGTTAGGGTTTTAATTCATTTATTTAGGTTAGATTAGCATTTATATAAAAAAATAAAAACTGTCCTGTGTCCTGACAGTTAAGGACAAAGGATTTCTCGTGTCCTCGCTTAGCACGACACGTACGAGCACAGTCTCGTGTGTCCGAGCACAGCACTGAGCTCGTCGTGTCCTGGTGAGTCTCGTGCGTGAAGACGAGACACGCACGACACGACTCTGATCCGCTACTCACGTGTCCGGTGCTTGGGGGGGTTTTCGAGAGCTCTGGACGGCGGAAGAGTGGTCGGGACGACGGCGCTCCGGTGGCGATCGATTCGTCTCGTCGGGGCGAAGCTTCGGGTGGTGGTGGTGGTCGATGAGGGTGTCGGATTGTGAGATCGAGACTTCGTCGGGGTTAGGGTTTCGGCGAAGTGTTTTGGGGAAGAAGGGGGTCGTCGGTGGTTATGGAGAGATTTTAGGGTTAGGGTTTAGGTCAGGGGAGAGTGGGGGTTTAAATAGGGAGAGTTAAGGCGGTGGGGGCAGCCGGGTTTGGCGGGGGCAGCCGGTCATGGCGGTCGGGGCAGTCGTCGGGGGTGGGTGAGAGTCAGAGGAGAGAGAGAGTGTCGTGTGGGGGGGGGGGGGGGGTTGACAGTTAGCACAAAAGCCCCTCTAGTTTAGGAAATTGCATAAAGGCTTTTAACAGATAATAAATGCAAATATAATTTGCATTCCTTATTTAAAAACAAACCATTTATTACAAACTGATATACAATCAATTCTAATAATTGCAAAACACTATTAAAATAATTTAGAAAATTACAAAATGCTATTAAAACATTTAAATAAATTACAAAATGATATTTTTTGTATTTAAAACTCATTAAAAATTCATTTAAAAATTCTAGAAAATTCCTAAAATCATATTAAATTATTTTAAAACCAATAATGACATTTAATAATTAATTAACACTAGTTTAATAATTTTTGAAAATCAGGGGTTGACAAGTCTTCCCTCCTTGAAAAATTTTGTCCTCAAAATTCACAAGGATTGAAGACCCAACAATATTCTAACATAGCAAACAATGTAACAAAATGACTAAGGTTGCGATCGAAACTAACCTCTAAGGTATCAAGCGGGAACGGGTGGTTCCCCCGCAGCGGTTGGATCGAACAAGTAAGGGTATCTCTCCCTCATGTCCGACTCCCTCTCCCAAGTAGATTTACCTGGGGAGTGACGGCTCCAAGCTACTCGTACTAGGGGTATAACCTTGTTCCTCAGCCTCTTCTCTCTCCGGTCTAATATCTCCACTGGATGCTCAGAAACTGTAAGGCTCGGTCCGACCTCCAACTCTGAATGATCTAGCACATGACTGGGGTCTGGAACATATCTCCTCAGCTGAGATACGTGAAAGACATCGTGAACTCCTGCTAGGTTGGGTGGAAGTACAATCCTGTAAGCTACCTCCCCGATCCTGCCAAGTACCTCGAACGGCCCGATGTATCTGGGGCTCAACTTCCCTCCTCGTCCGAACCGGATCGTCCCTCTAGTAGGTGATATCTTCACTAGCACCATATCACCGTCTGCGAACTCCATCGGTCTGCGACTAGCATCAGCCCAGTGTTTCTGCCTATCCTGAGCTACTCTGAGCCTGTCTCTGATCATCCCGACTTTCTCTGCTGCATCCGTGATCATCTCTGGCCCAAGCATAACTCTGTCTCCGACATCATCCCAAAAGAGCGGTGTGCGGCATCGTCGTCCATATAGCGCCTCGAAAGGCGACATACCAATACTGGCCTGGTAGCTGTTGTTGTATGAAAACTCTACCAAGTGCAGATGGCTCTCCCATGATCCTCCAAAGTCCAGCACGCAAGTCCTCAGCATATCCTCCAGTGTCTGTATCGTCCTCTCGAACTGCCCATCTGTCTGTGGGTGGTACGCCGTACTGAACTTGAGCCTACTGCCCAACTCCTCCTGCAAGCTCCTCCAGTAGTGGGATGTAAATCTGCTGTCTCTGTCTGACACGATGCTCACCGGCACTCCGTGTAGGCGAACTATCTGCTGCATGTATAGCTCCACCAACTTTTCGGTGGAAAGCCCCACCTTGAAGGGTATGAAGTGCGCACACTTCGTCAGCCTGTCTACGATGACCCAGATGGCATCCTTTCCTCCTTGGGAACGAGAAAGCCCTGAAACGAAGTCTATCGTAATATGTTCCCACTTCCACTCAGGAATGGGTAACGGCTGCAATAAACCAGCTGGCCTCTGGCGCTCCGCCTTGACCTGCTGGCAAACTAGGCATCTCAAGATGAAACGTGATACATCCCTTTTCATCCCGTGCCACCAAAGATGTTCCCGTAAGTCACGGTACATCTTGTTAGCACCAGGGTGAATAGAATATCTCGATCGGTGTGCCTCCTGCAAAACTGCCTCTACCAGCTCTCCCTTCGGCACGCACAATCGGCTGCCATGCCTCAGGGATCCATCCTCTGCTATAGTGAAGTCATCCAGCAACCCAGCTAATGCCTGGGGTCGAAGTCTGTGAAGGCTCTCATCTGTAGATTGTGCCTCCCGGATCTGCTCCATCAAACCTGCCTGAATGTCAAGCGCCATCATCTGTATCACTGATCCTGGCCGAACTAGCTCGATACCGAGCTTCTCCAGATCCTTCCGTAAATGCCGATCAATCATCAGGTACCATGCCATCGGATGCCTGCTCAGCGTATCCGCCACCACATTTACCTTCCCGGGGTGATACTGTAAATCGATGTCGAAGTCCTTCATCAACTCCAACCATCGTCTTTGCCTCATGTTCAGCTCTTTCTGTGTGAACACATACTTCAAGCTTTTATGGTCAGTAAAGATTTCCACACGCTCTCCGTATAAGTAATGTTTCCATAACTTGAGTGCAAAGATCACCGCAGCTAACTCTAGGTCATGGGTAGGATAATTTCTCTCATGAGTCCGCAACTGCCTAGATGCATAAGCAATTACTTTCCTATGCTGCTGTAGAACACATCCTAGCCCCTTCCCAGAAGCATCACTGTATATGGTGAAACCTCCAAAACCTGAAGGTAAAGTCAGAACTGGAGCGATCGTCAGCCTCCTCTTCAGCTCCTCAAATACCGCCTGGCAGTCCTCTGACCAGATGTACTCTGCGTCTTTCTGCGTCAGCTTCGTCATGGGTTCCGCTATCCTAGTAAAGTCCTGGACGAACTTTCTATAATAGCCTGCTAAACCCAGAAAACTCCTGATCTCTGAAACTGACGTCGGAGCCTTCCACGTCTCAACTGCAGCAATCTTCCTGGGATCTACCGAGATTCCATCTCCAGTGACTACATGGCCGAGAAACTCCACTCGGTCTAAAAAGAACTCGCACTTCGGCAATTTGGCAAACAATCTCTCCTGCCTCAAAATCCCCAAAACTATCCGCAAGTGCTCTGCATGCTCCTCCGGCATCTTCGAGTATATCATGATATCGTCGATAAACACCACGATGAACTTATCCAGATACTGGTGAAATGTCTTATTCATCAAGTTCATAAAGACAGCTGGCGCATTTGTGAGACCAAATGGCATCACCAGAAACTCGTACTACCCGTACTTCGTATTGAACGCCGTCTTCTGGATGTCTGCTGGCCTAACCTTCACCTGGTGGTACCCGGATCTCAAGTCTATCCTGGAAAACACCTTCGTCCCGCTCAATTGGTCGAACAAATCATCTATCCTGGGCAGAGGATATTTGCTCTTGATGGTGATGGCATTCAAGGCCCGATAATCAATACACAACCGGACTGTACCATCCTTCTTAGGCACAAAGAGCACTGGTGCTCCCCATGGAGAAGCACTGGATCGAATGAAACCCTTTTTCAACAGGTCATCAATCTGCTCTTTCATCTCTATGGCCTCATTGGGATTCACTCTATAGCAAGCCCGGGATACTGGTGATGAACCCGGCACTAAATCTATAGTGAACTCCACATCTCTGTCAGGCGGAAGTCCTGGAAGATCCTCTGGGAATACATCCATAAACTCCCTAATAATAGGGTGTGGCGGTGCTGCATCCCCGACTGTCGCACAACAGTTCAGCTCTAGGCTGATCTCCGGCCCTGTCCTCCTGACACTGAATGGTGCTGTGCCTGGGGGACTGAACAAAATACTACCCTCATGGCAATCTATAGATGCATGGGCATAGCTAAGCCAGTCCATCCCCAATATAATATCATAACCGGGGAGTGGCATCACAAAGAATCGCCCCCTGAACTCTCTTCCGGCTATAAAAATAGAACATCTATAGATAGATCTAATAGGCACTGGTCCTCCTTCCGTCATTACTCTACTAATCTCCGCAGTAGGTGTAGCTACTAGATGATGTTTATGCATAAACTCTAATGATAGGAAGCTATGAGATGCACCAGAATCAAACAAACATACAGCTAGAAAAGTATGCAAATAAACATGACCTGTGATGACGTCAGCTAAGTAATCCGGCTCCGAAACCTGCTCCGGCTCCGGCTCAATGGCTAGACTATAAACCCTCCCCTGAGGTCCCTTCTGCTGCTACAGATGCTGCCCGAACCTCTGCTGCTGAGTCGGGAGCGGTCCTCTAGTCTTCGCTACTGGGCACTCTCGAAGCTGATGGGTGGCAGACCCACAAGCCAAACACTGCCCCAACTTCTTCCTGCAGATGGAAGCATCGTGGCCTACCCTTTTGCAGAATGCACAAATACTTCCCTTCGGCTGCTGTCGAGGTCCCGGGGCTCTAACTGGCGGGGTCTGATGATGTGATATAGAGGGACGGTAAGTCTGCTGGGGTGGCGTCGGTGCTCTCTGCTGGAAAGCCTGACGCTTGGACGGTCCCTCATGATGTACAAAAGCCGGCCTCTTGCATGACAGAAGACGCTCCTCGATGCTCCGAGCTAACTCTAAGCTCTGGTAGTAGTCAGTCGTACCGTTCGCCACTATAAGAATGCCAATGTCTGGAACTAGACCATGGCAAAACCTACGGGTCATCTCCTCTGGATCAGCAACCAGACTAGGAGCGAAACGGCTCAGGCGACTAAACTCTGCCGCATACTCATCAACAGAACGGTTTCCCTGCTGGATGTTCTGGAATCGTAGCCCCATGGCTACTCTAGCAGTGGTCGAAAAGAATTTCTTCTTGAACTGGGTCTTGAACTGGTCCCAGGTGGCTCTACCTCTCGCGAACAACGGCTCATTCCGGAACCAGACTCCTGCTAAGTCTATCAGCAGAAATCCCGCTTTCTCGACCTGGAGGTCATCCGGTATCCTAACTCCCAGAAGCTTCCTCTCTACAGAATCTAGCCAGTCATCAGCTACTACTATGCCCTCAGTCCCTGAGAACTCCTTGGGATTCAGACCCATGAAGTCCTTGATCATCCCCGCTCTCTGCCGTGGCTCTACATGTGGTGGGACCACGGGATGTCCCTCAGAACGCTCCATGCTCTGGCGGAGTAGGGTAGTCTGCTCCTGATGGGTTGTTAGGAACCCCTGGATCAGTGTGAGCAGCTGGGTCCCGTCGAGTGTGACGGAAGCCTGGGTGGGTATAGTGATAGGGGGTGGTGGAAGTATCGGGGCCTATTGGGACTGGGATGTGGAAGGTGGTATCTGGGTCTGTGGATCTGTGGAGTGGGGGAATATGGTAGGTGGAGGTGTATCAGTCAACTGGTCAGCTGACTGGATATGGAGGGCCCCATTCTCGGGGGTAACATACTGGGATGAACGAGTAAGCACCATCTAAATTACACATAAAAAGACTTATAAGGACTTATTTAAAGTAAGCAATCATATGCAAGAAAATCTAATTATAATAGCAAACATGTGATGTATTTCCTATGTTGCAATCCTAGCATTCCTCTAAGTGTTCTAAGCGTCTTTCCTAATGTTGTCTAATTACCTTAAGTTCCTAATTGCAGGCATGCTTGGTAGAATAACATAACCAAACAGTTTAGTCAGGACCTGCATGGGCCACCACTAAAAACATGTCACGACCCGCTACCCAAATTGTTGAGCCAGGCCGAGTCATGCCCAGCCTACGTTGAGATAAAACGTAGTAAGCTGTTCTAAAGACAACAGGATAAGACTAAATGTGCTAACAGTTCTATAAGTGAAGAAGAATCATAAATGCTCCAAACACAAAAGTCGTCGTATATAGTAAAATGTCCAAGTACAAGTAAACTGAAATGTAAAACTGGATACATGTCCAGTTACAAAATGATATAGTCTAATACATGTCTACTCTCAAAAGTCTAAGTAAACAAAAGACAACTAGGCGAGGTTCCCCGCAGGAACATCCTCGTAAAGCAGAGCCGGGTCCTCGGCAGTATCTCCATAGTATGTGTCACAGAGTAACTCCTCCTCAGTAAGGATACCTACAACGTTATCCTGTCAGGACGGGAGCAAGTACTAAATCTAACAAACATATAATACTGATCATGTGAGGAAAAGGAAATGACATATCATGTTGGTTCAGTTTTAGGTATATTTTATCATGGCGATAGATATACATTTTAAAGTTTAAAACTGTAGTAGGTGAGTGATCAGTCAATAGGTAATCAGGATGTACAGTGGTACATATCAATTTTTGATGTGCACATACGTACACATAACGGCATCGGTGTATATCCATACACAAACGCGGGATCAGACATACGACACAGATACATATAGAATGTAACGGTGCTCGGTAAATACATACGGAGAAGGGGGTCATGATCACGTACACTACTAGCAGTTTCCCCTTAACCCGTTATTTAAGCATGTGAGAGAGATTATGAGATACGGTATAAACATGGTAGAGACTGAAAGTAATACAATATGTAAAGTTATAACTTGCTACCCCAAGGATCAGTATTTAACATGGTTTGGTGATTCACAG
The DNA here is from genome assembly GCA_029216955.1 of Iris pallida. NCBI lineage: Eukaryota > Viridiplantae > Streptophyta > Magnoliopsida > Asparagales > Iridaceae > Iris > Iris pallida. Next base: position 1,480,161 of record JANAVB010018196.1, on the reverse strand, counting down.
TTTTATGGTTTATAGCAGTATGTAAAGTTCGTAGAAAGTACTTGCCTCTAGCAGAGCAAAGCAAACAAGCTACGATAAAAGTGCTATAGATGTTCGGTAACTCGTCACTGTAGAATAAATACAATAACTTAGTTTTTATACTAAGCTAAAACACTAGGACACTAATTGGTGAAATACGACTTGTGACTGGACACCTAGCCAAAATAATGACTTTGGCATAGGAGACCAATGTGGGGTGACACACTACTTTAACTAACTTTCTAGGGTCTTTATACTAGTGAGGGATGGGGTTTAACACGGCTAAAACTCAAAATAACACAAAAAGCTACAAGTCGTAATTAATCAATAAATAAATCAAAAGATCATTGTGTTCTAACAATTATAGAGATAGACAAAAAGCCTAGTTTTGTTTAAAGCAAAGTACCAAAACAATCCTTGCTAATTATAGAAATTTATTATAATTTTCTGGAATTTATTAACCAGTACAAGTATTTTATAAAAATCAGTTTTCCTAAATATACCGAAAAATGAGTTTTGGTTTCATATGCCAAACTAGTGGCAAAACAGTAATTTAAATACTACAAAAATTATACTAAATTAGCTAACTTAATATAGTATCTAAAAACAATTTTTCCATAATTTTAGAAATATTTAAGTATTTTTAGAAAATCAAAAACAGCATTGCACACAATAATTAATTATCTGCGTATTTTGTCAATGTATAATTTGAACCAAAGTTCAAATACAGGACCCAAGGCCATGAATCAAGTCCAATATGACTTGTACAGGTCTTGAATGTGTGAAAATACATTTGAGCCCAAATACCCATGTAGGCTTGGACACCAAATGGTTGCAGTAATTTAAATTACAAAAATACTAAGTGGTAGAAATGCAAAATAAATATTATATTTTTAATAAGGCAAAATTTTACATAGTAACTATAAAAGTATGAATATTATCTTATAAGATAATTTATACAAAGCTAAGTAAAATAAATATAAGATATTATATATATCTATATATATATATATATATAATCTAATATATATAATATATATATATATATATATATATATATATATATATATATAATATATATATTATTTATTAGATATATATATATATTATTATATATAATATAATATATATATATATATATATTTATATAAGATAATATATATACAGGAAATATATATACATAAATATATATGTATACATAAGACATATATATATATATATATATATATATATATATATATATATATATATATATATTATATATATATATATATATATATATAAGAAAAAGAAAAAATATATATATAATATATATATATATATATATATATATATATATATATATATATATACATTAAATAATGAAGTACATATATATATAAAACAGCAACTATATATACATAAATATAGTATTTATATTAATACACATATATATACAAATATATGTATATACATATATATATATATATAAATAGATATATATATATATATAAAAGAAAAGGAAAAAGGAAAAGAAAAGAAAATGAAAAGACGGCAGTGGCAGGGTTCGAACCCAGGCCAATTGAGCGCGGGGGGGGGGGGGGGGGGGGAGGGGGGGTTAGGTCGAGTCGGGCTGGCCAGGGGGTCAGCCCGTTGGCTTTGTTAAGGGTTAGGGTTTTAATTCATTTATTTAGGTTAGATTAGCATTTATATAAAAAAAATAAAAACTGTCCTGTGTCCTGACAGTTAAGGACACAGGATTTCTCGTGTCCTCGCTTAGCACGACACGTACGAGCACAGTCTCGTGTGTCCGAGCACAGCACTGAGCTCGTCGTGTCCTGGCGAGTCTCGTGCGTGAAGACGAGACACGCACGACACGACTCTGATCCGCTACTCACGTGTCCGCTGCTTGGGGGGTTTTCGAGAGCTCTGGACGGCGGAGGAGTGGTCGGGACGGCGGCGCTCCGGTGGCGATCGATTCGTCTCGTCGGGGCGAAGCTGCGGGTGGTGGTGGTGGTTGATGAGGGTGTCGGGATTGTGAGATCGAGACTTCGTCGGGGTTAGGGTTCCGGCGAAGTGTTTTGGGGAAGAAGGGGGTCGTCGGTGGCTGTGGGGAGATTTTAGGGTTAGGGTTTAGGTCAGGGGAGAGTGGGGGTTTAAATAGGGGGAGTTAAGGCGGTGGGGGCAGCCGGGTTTGGCGGGGGCAGCCGATCGTGGCGGTCGGGGCAGTCGTCGGGGGTGGGTGAGAGTCAGAGGAGAGAGAGAGTGTCGTGTGGGGGGGGGGGGTTTGACAGTTAGCACAAAAGCCCCTCTAGTTTAGGAAATTGCATAAAGGCTTTTAACAGATAATAAATGCAAATATAATTTGCATTCCTTATTTAAAAACAAACCATTTATTACAAACTGATATACAATCAATTCTAATAATTGCAAAACACTATTAAAACAATTTAGAAAATTACAAAATGCTATTAAAACATTTAAATAAATTACAAAATAATATTTTTTTGTATTTAAAACTCATTAAAAATTCATTTAAAAATTCTAAAAAATTCCTAAAATTATATTAAATTATTTTAAAACCAATAATGACATTTAATAATTAATTAACACTAGTTTAATAATTTTTGAAAATCTGGGGTTCACACCGATCGATCTCCGCTCGCCGAGTTCGAAGAAGCCACCACGACGTCGAAGTGCGCTGCAGTGTTTAGATCGCAACCGCCGGCCGTCTATCTTAAATCTCCGCCACCAACGGTCGTCAAGAACCGTCACGTAGACTCCTCGCCGACGACCGGATCTTACCGCCTCGACTGTATCACCGAACCTCGAAGACCGTGCACCTTATCGTAGATCGCACCGACGCCTCGAGACAGGAGCTGCCTCTTCGAACTCCGTGCAGCCGCCACAAGCCGTCGCCTCCGTTGCTATTCGGATATAGGCAAACCACGTTCTGAATTGGTGAAGAAGAATAGGGCGTAAAAACAACCCAAATATAACCTGAGCGTAAAGTAGTAGCCTTAACATGGACTTCCCGCGTAAAGTGGTTGTTAAATAACCTTGAGTGTAAAAGTAGCCCAAATAAACCTTACGCACACGTCAACTTTTGAGCATAAAAACTCGTATAATCTCCATGCGTAAAAGAAGCCATATTATGAGCGTAAGATAGCTCAGTCCACATACTAAATGACAAATTGGCCTCTGTGTAAAACAAATCCCTTTGATTTCTGTGATATATGCCATCATTAAATCTTCATGTCAGACTTTGCATTAAATGCAAGACTTGACAACTTTGTCCAGCGTAAAAGTGGCTAGCCTGTCTTGGGCGTAAAACCATTAGCTTTGACCCGGGCGTAAAATGATCAGCTTGACTCTGGCGTAAAGTGATCTGCCTGTAACAATAGATCGTATTGAGTGGAATGCTTCTATCTCTTTGACTCATTCCATGAAGCACTTTTTACGCTCCTACAAGATCCCCTTCAAAGTTTTTAAATATCCTCAAAATTTGAAACACTTTGAACAGAAGCGTAAAAGTTGAGATGTGACCAGTCAGCGTAAAATTCGGGATACTCAACAGTCATCCGCATAAAAGTGGGGATATCCAACAGTCGGCGTAAAAGTCAAGAAATGATGCCGGTCAATACTTAACCATCATAATGAATTTTCTTCTCGAAATTTTTGAATGCTTCTTCATCTTCCCGAGCTTGCATTAATAATGAGCAATTTCCCACAAGGAATATGAAAAGTTGATTTGATTGTATAAATAAGGAGAAATTCTTCATCCTTGCTATTCATTTTCATATTGTCATGGCACCAAAGAAAGGGATTAACAACAAAGAGGCTCCGAGCTCCAGGATTGATTTTGAGCGAGCACACAACTTTATGGAGTGCTTTGGAGTGACTCCAGCAGTCTTTAGTCGTATCGATGGTTGTCCCTCAACTGCGTATGAAGGATCAGGAGATGCAGAAGCATTCTTAATCTGATGCGTCGCTCTGGGATCCGCAACATGCACGAGTTAGATGCCTCCCTTCGTCAGCCCAACGAAGGAGAGAAAAAATAATGTTTTATGTAGAAGTGTTGTTTATGTATTGCGAGTCTTTTATCTGTAGGGGTCCACTCTCCTCCTTTTTATAAATAAAATCTTGATATTGATCTCATCTGTTGGTACATAGATTTGTTCAATACTTCTTTAACTGCAATTATGGTTGTTCATTTCCAAGAGAAAAAAAACAACACGTGGCATCTGCCTTGTGGTCACGAGCGCCTTTTTAGTAGGATCTTTCCCGAAAAAAAAACTCATGCCAACCGTTTCCTCAACCCCTATAAATAGCTGAGTTAAAGAATGTTTTATACATTCTCATTCTCATTCTTTCGAAGATAGCTTTTTGCAACATTTTATTCTCTAGCAAATAATGATGCTTTCCGATGCTGTCTCTCTATACGCACGGTCGACAGACGTTGATTCAACAATTCTCAGAGCCGAATCATCTGACCTCAATGGTAAGTTTAATTCGTAAAAATAATCGTCTGCCTTTGAACTTTTTTTTTGTCAAAAACAGATGCCCATGAGTGTAAATCCTTGACAGACGTAGAATCTTATAGGTAAGATGCACGGGAGTAAAAGCCTTGTTGAATAATATGCTTATGAAACATTGGCGTAAAAGCCTTGTTGAATGAGGTGCATATGAAACCATGGCGTAAAAAGCCTTGTTGATCAGTAAGTGGCTGATGATACTTCTGTTGAAAATTTTTCTCTGTTGTTTTCTGCAGAAGCTTGGCTGAAGGACTTTTCCAGAACCGGTATTGGCGAATTTGATGCTGTGAGGAGCATTCTTCTGACATCAGCATCAGGGAGCTCATGCGCTTTTGACACGAAAATCAGACAACTCAGAACTTTTCGTGGGATAAAAGGGTCTTCCTCAGATGGTAGGAAGAGCCTTTATACATGGAAAGTTGGATGGTGGAGTCAACTCTATCCCGAGAAATTGGGTAGTAGAGTTCCTTTCACGGCAGGACTAGGAATTGTATCCCAATGCTGGATACATTCCTATCTCCTCTGAAAGGCCGCCACTTCTCCACCAATTGTATTGGCAACAATACGTCTTCGGGCTGCCATACTCTAGGATTCTCCTCTCGTCTGAGAGAGAAGACCAGAGTTTGATTCCTACTGTTCTGGTCGCCATTGAGGCTCAGACAGTAAGGAATTGACACCAACAACGAACCCGATGAAGAAGATCCAAAGAATAAATAGATCTCGTTTAGATCATCGTTGTTTTATAGAATGAAAATCCAAAATGTAATAGATTTCCATTATAATTTGTAAGAAAGTCTAAGAAATGTAATAGACTTTTATGATGAAATGAGAATGGAAATGATGAATCTTCTATGCTCAATGATTTGTATCTATCCAGAAGTAATATGGACATGATAGATAATAAAGTCTTGTTTTCTGTTTAGAGTATACAATACTATCAGAGGTATTATGGACATGACAGCATGTAAGAACTCAAAGAAAAAGTAGATTAATATCTATGCAGAGGTCAAATGGATTTGATAGATGAGAAAGGCAAGCAGATTTAATATTTATTCAGAGGTTATAAGAACGTGATAAATAATAAATCCAATTTTCTATACCGACGGGTAAGATAGAAGATCAAAATTTCTCTTCAAAGAGATGAGTAATCAGCTTAACCAAACCTTGGTAGCTGGGGATTAAAAAGACAAATGTCACTGAGGATATATGCCAATATGAAATGAGCCGACATAACTTTCGAGAGAAGAAAGAACAATTCAATTCCATAAGTAAATGAATGAATCTGATGTAATGAACGGACAGGCCTTTCCGGGAATGAAAGGTTATTTTCAATTTCAAAGACCGGTTCATTAATAGATCTCTCCTATTAAATAGATGAAAAATCTTTGTAACTTTTCATTCTTATTTCCACTCCTCTATTGGAAATATCTTCCAAGGATATGCAGCAAAAGAATAAAATCTCCAAGAAAGTTGAGGACATCATTGAGACGTGCCCCATTGAACCAATTGTATCAAGTCCAACCGAAGTAGGCGAAAGATCTTCTAAGCCCAAGCACCACAAGACATCTTCCCTTTCTTAGTAGAGCCAGGGAAAACTCCTGAAGAAGAAGTACTGAGGATGGCTGCCTGCAGATTTTTTATAAACTCAGGCAACGACGCCTTCGAAGCATTGGCTGACTATGTATTCAATAAGGAAGGCAGTGGTCCTCATCCTTTATCCTTTGTTCAGAACAAAAATAATAATAAAAGAAATTTTATTTTCATTCTGTCCCCTTTTTTTTATACATAATACTTCTTAAAAAATTTGCCATTGATTGGCATCATGAGTAGATCTCCATTAGGCTTTGATAACCGATAGGCGCCATTAGAAAATACGGTCTCAATTACATAAGGTCCTTCCCATTTTCGCTTGGAATTTCCCCTTGCTTTTGTGAGTCATAATCATCGGTCTTCGAACGGCTAATACTAACTCGCCAATCTTGAATACCATCTCTTTAACTTTACGGTTGAAAGTTCGAGATATACGGGCTTGATATAGCTCAATATGCTGTTGTGCTTGAAGACGCTTCTCGTCCAATCCTTCAAGTTCTTGGAGTCGTAAGCGATCATTGTTCTCTATAGTTAGCTCATTAGCAATAGCTATTCGTAGAGATGAAATCTAGATTTCCAAGGAAAGAACAACCTCACATTCATAAACCAATGAAAATGGTGTAAAACCAGTAGGAGTCCGAACTGTTGTTCGATAAGCCCATAAATATTCTCCAAGTTTCTCATTCCAATCACATTTATTAGAAGAGACAAACTTTTTGAGAAGTTTAATGATCGTCTTATTGAAGGCTTCGGCTAAACCATTAGCAGCTGGATTATAAGCCGTAGAAGCCAGATTTTGAATTTGATTCTTATCACAGAACCGATAAAATGCCTGACTGGTAAATTGTGGACTATTATCATGAATTATTCGTCGAGAAATCCCGAAGCGATAAAAGACATGATGTTTGATAAAGCTGATCACATTAGATGTTTTTACTTCAGCAAGGGGAACTGCTTCTGCCCACTTAGAAAAGTAATCGGTTATAGCTAATATGAACCGATGTCCTTTAACAGAAGGAGGGTTAATAGGACCAATGACATCCATACCCCAAGCTTCGAAGGGCCAAGAAGCTGCTGTAGGATGCAGAAATTCAGAAGGTTGGTGAATAAAATCGGCATGAATCTGACATGCTTTACACCTTCTGGCATAATCCACAGCATCTGCTATCATAGAAGGCCAATAATATCCCATTCTTCGAATGCGATCATGTAATTTCGGACCCGATTGATGAGCACCACAGACACCATCATGAGCCTCACGAAGTGTCTGTTTAGCTTCACTTTCTGAGAGACAGCGCAGCAAGAGTCCATCATATGAGCGACGATATAACATATGTAAAGATGAATCATAATAGAATCGAAATGATCATCTTTTAATTGATGCATCTTCTTTTGGATCTTCAAGTAAAATCCCATGAACCGCGTAATCAATAAATGGAGTTCTCCAATCCCTTTGCTGAGAGCTTGATTCTGTAGTATAACTCTGTTCAATACACAAATTATTCTTGACACAGAATAAATCTCGGTCCAACAAAGTAATTGTATTTTATCTTCGGATTGGAACAGCTAAGTCTGCAGCTAGGCTAGCAAGAGCATCAGCCTCCACATTCTGAGAACGTAGTACGAATTCAATAAAGAATCTTTTGAATGAAAGGACCAATTCAACTACCACTTGATGATAAGGGATGAGATCAAGATTTTTGACTTCATAAGTCCCTCTAACCTGATTAACAATCAGCTGAGAATCTCCATAGGCTTCCAGGAATTCAATATTCAATTGTTTTGCGACTTGGAGACCAATCAATAGAGCATTATATTCTGCTACATTATTGGAGCATGATTCATTGAGAGAATAGGCACGGTATATGACCATTTTGTCAGGAGGAACCAAGACAATTCCTATCCCAGAGACAATATTACCTTTAGGTCCAACCCTTGATGCTCCGTCAAAATATAATTGCCAAATGTCATTTTTTAAAAGTCATATTGTAATCTACAACTTCATCTGGAATGTCCTCATATAACTTTGATGTTTCAGGTATAGGATGAGCAGCTAAGAAATCAGCTAATGCTTGACCCTTCACTAATTTTTGAGGTATATAAACCATGTCATAAGGAGTGAGCAACATCGCCCAGGTAGCTAACCTAGAGTTAAGAATGCTCGGTTTTCTCATCAATACCCGAATGGGATTTATTCTAGAGATGACATGGATAGTCTGTCCTGTCACATAATGTCTTGTCTTTTGGACAGCAAAAACCATGGCCAGACATTCCTTTTCTACAGGAGTATACCTGTGTTCTGCTCCGACCATCATTCGGCTAAGATAATAAATCGCTTGTTCATGCCCTATATCACTTTTTTGTGCAAGAAGAGCACCAAGTGAATGATCTAAAGCTCGAACATATAGCAAAAATGGTCTTCCTATCGCTGGAGGTACTAAAACAGGGGGATTTGTAAGGTATTGCTTGATGTCATTGAAAGCTTTCTGACACGCTTCATCCCAAATAAATGATACACCCTTCTTTAATAGACGGGAGAAAGGCTGGCATCTTCCAGAGAGATTGGATATAAATCTCCTGATATACGCAATACGACCTTGGAAGCCGCGGAGTTCTTTTAGATTGCGTGGAGGACGCATTTCAAGAATTGCTTTAACCTTATCAGGATCAACATGGATACCCTGAGAAGTAATGACAAATCCTAAAAACTTGCCATTGGAAACCCCTAAGAAAGACTTAGTAGGGTTCATTTTCAATTGATGTTGACGCATCAATTCAAATACTGTCTTCAAGTCTTGAATGTGATCACCTTTCGATCGACTCTTAACAGCAATGTCATCTACATAATATTTACTGTCTTCCGTAGATGTTCTTGAAAGATGTTGCTCATGGTCCGTTGATATGTGGCACCGGCATTTTTAAGACCAAATGGCATCACCGTATTGCAGTAAACCCCAAGGGGTGTACGAAAAGCAGTATGCTTCTCATCATCTGGATGCATCTTAATTTTATTATATCCTGAGAATCCGTCCATGAAAGACATGCGTTCAAAACCACATATATTGTCTATCATGACATCAGTAATTGGAAGTGGAAATTCGTCTTTTGGACAAGCTGCATTAAGATCTCGAAAATCTATGCAAACTCGGACTTTTTCGTTCTTCTTTATAACAGGAACAATGTTGGCAACCCAATCAGGGTGTTGTTCTTCACGAACAAAACCACACGTGATCAGCTTTTTGACTTCTGCTTCAATTGCATCCATCATATCTGGTCTAAAACACCATTGCTGTTGTTTTACAGGCTTAGCATTAGGAAGAATATTGAGTTTATGAGTAGCAACTTTGGAATCTAGACCTGACATATCCTTATAACTCCATGCAAAAATATCAATATATTCTTTGATTAGTTTTATCAATTCTTCCTTTTCATCTTCAGAAAGATTCTTACTGATGAATATTGGTTTGGGGGTAGTTCCATCTCCAACGTCAATCTGGATAATTTCGTCCTCTGTAGGTGGTTGTCGTTGTTCAAAACGAAGTTCCTATTGAGTGTCCATCTGTTGAGCCCAAGGATCATTCTCAAATGGCTCAGATTCACCATCAATTTGAACCATGTAAGCTAAAAATATTTGCTTAGATTCATCATAATAGTCTGCTTTAATACACGAGGAGTAAGAAATATTGGATTCGATGAATTGGACTTCTTCTGAATTTGATGATTGTGAAGAGCTAGAAGAAAATTCTTCTTGAATATCGTCATTAAATATATAGGACGGATCATATCCCAATCTATAACGAGTTTTTTGGTAAAACGGATCACCACATAATGGTAGTCGTCTACCTTTGCCTTGATTGAGACCTTGCATAGTCTTCAAATCATATCCCATGTTCTGGATAACTTTGAGAGATTGTTGACTATATCTGTCAATTCAGATTCTTCCTTTATCTTTATCTCTCAAATCATCTGTATGAGCAACAGAGATATTTCTAGCCAGGCCAAACATAATTTGACGTTTGTTTTTCTTATCAGACGGAACCATAAAATAAGATTCTTTGTGACGTCTATAAGTTACACAAGCTTGCGATGAAGCGGCTACAGGAAGAAGATGGAGAGAAGATGTTAGAAACCTTTGAGCATAAGGTCCAACATCGACATAAGGAGGAAAAGAATTTTCCTTATTGTCAATGTATAAGGTTTCCTCTGTGTCTATGTCGTCTTTATATTGATGACTTTGATTATCAGAAGATAAAGTCATTCTTTCAATAAACTTGACAGCCATATACTCGAAAAGGAAATCTTCATTGATATCAAAAAGTACAGAATGATCAATATTTACATCATTTACAATTTGACTGCTACACTTCGGATTAATCACTAGTGGACTATCATCCGTCTTCTGCGTAGATTTGCCAAGATTGACAATCAAAGGGGGTGCTGGATCATTCGTACGAAATGTACGCCCTTTGACTTTGATCACAAGAGGTTGAACTTGGCTTTTAGTAGGAACATTCACTGATTCCTCAAATGAAGCTTGAGTTTTTCCTTTAACCTTGATCATCAAAGGTTGATTGTTGACAGGTTGGGGTTGGATTCGCCCTTTGACTTTGATATTCAAAGGTTGCTCTTCTGGCGGATCTTCGTTAATAGACTGATCTTCAGCAGATGATTGATCTTCAGCCATATCTGATCTCTTTCACATGCTCTTGTTTGTAAAGCCTTGAGTCGGAAAAATAGGCTTCGACACCCTTGAAAGGATTGATATCAGCAAACTCAGTCTTCATAACTCTTTGGGGATCCACGTACTTGAAGCATTGGTGGAGAGTCGAAGGCACGATGTTATGCTCATGTAACCATGGTCTTCCAAGAAGAATATTGTAGGATACGTCTGAGTTAATAACATAAAATGTTGCCATAGTTCGAAGATCACCAATCTGAATCTTCAGACGAATCTTCCCCAGTGGTTTGCTCTTTCCAGAGTTGAAACCAACTATTGTGGTACTAGTGTAAGTCAGATCACTAGTAGGAATCCTCAATGGTCTTAGCATACTTTGAAGAATTATGCTAATGGAAGACCCAAGATCAATGTAAATTTTGTCAACTTCAATGGATTCAATATACCCAGTATAACACAAAGGCCTATCATGTTTGTTATACTTCAATAGCATATCTTCTTGTGTAAAGGTGATGTTGGGAATCGCTTCCATCATACTATGACATTGTGGGCATGACACTGGTATATTGTCAGGAGTCTTGAGTTGAGCTAAGCAGGAATCAGCTTGCAGCAAAGCTTCACTCAAAGTTTCACGACTTTCTTTAGAAAGGCGAAGCAACTCGAAGATAGATAATCTAGCCGGAGTATTAGCTAACTGGGCTAGAATATCAAATTTATAGGGTTTCATCACTACCCCCTGACTGGAAGTAGATTTCAACGGGACATCGAAGCGTAATGCTTTCTGTTTCTCCTTTTCAACCACAGAAGGAGCAAGAGACGGTTATTTTCAGCTTCTTTGGAGAATCCCTCATAATCTTTATGGTACTCTTTTCCTGATCTTGTACCAGTAAAAGTTTCTTTTTCAGACTCAGAAGAAGGAAGTACCATATTGCAGGATTTAATCTTCCTTTCCTTAGCCTTCTTCTTGTGAGGATTGTTATGAGGAACCTCAGAACCCAATCCAACAGTGGATTTTTGACTTTGAATTTGTAAAGGAAGTCGTATTCCTTTATCATAATTCAATCCTTCTGCCTTTTGAAAGTCATAGCCCATCTTCTTCATGAGAAGGATAGATTGCTGACTGTACAAGTGTGTAGGCAGTAGACTTTTAACAGGTGGTTCCATGGAGGAAGAAGAAGAGATCTCTGTGACTACAGGAGAATGAGGAATAACCGTCTCTGCAGCTACGGGAGGAAATGGATTCAGGATACGAGGAAAAATCCCTGTAGGAGCCTTTTTATAAGCAGCGAAGACTTGTTGTGCCCTGTATAAGGGAACACTATTCATGGCTAGCCACTGCTGATGAGTAAGCTTGAGCTTGGCAGGAGGAGCCAGACTTGGAGGACATATGTTCAATCCTCTCAATCTATCTTTCAAAGGAATACCATCCCATAGATGATCCAAATCATCAGGATCTGGAATAACATGAGAAATCATGTTGCAGACCTTTCTTGGATTTTGAAGTTTTATCTTCATCTTCTATTTCAGGTACTAAGTCAGGATGTACCCACATAATTTCACCATTCTTTAATATAAGAGGCAACAATCCTTCATTTTTATCCCTGGCAGGCAGGATATTCACAATCTTCATCGTTGCCTTCAGAATTGGGACAATTCCATCTGGTACTTGTTGTGGAGGAAAATCTCCAAATTGAAGAGAAACTATATTGGTTGTAACCGTATGGTCATCATTGGTTAAAGCAATAGCACCGCCATTTATCAGCTCTTAGATTTTCTTCTTCAAGATATAGCAAGCACTGGTAGGATGATTAATGTATCTATGATAGATATGCTATTTAGGATTGTCAGTCAGATTCACCTCATTAGGCCTCTTTGTATCCGAAATCTGGAGTTTACCACTCTTCACCAGACATTGGAATATCTCTGGGATATCACTTTCGTCAAAAGAGTATTCTTCTTTTGGCCTAGAAGATTCCTGATTATTTGGTGTCATTTTATTCTTGGAAAGATTGACCATAAGAGTGTCTTTTCCTTTCATATTACGATTGCCAGAATTATTACCAGGATTACTTTTCTTTCCTTTATCTTCAGAGGCGAAAATCATCCCATGTTCACGAGCCAACCTACCATTGGTCTCGGCAGAAACTGCTGCTATGATAAACGAAGCCCAATCTGTGAATTGGGAACCCGTAAAGACAGCGATGGATGGTTGCAAATTCATCTTACATGTATCAATCAGCGCTGAATCTGGCATACCAGGGGGCATCTTTAAAGTCGCCTGTCGAAAATGTTCAATGAACGTCCGACTATCTTCTTTTTTCTTTTGCTTGATTTCTATTAAGGAGGACATGTTCATGTCTATACCTCCTTCATAGAAACGGGAGAGAAATATTGCCTTAAATTCGTCAAAAGATGAAATACAATTGTCGGGTAAACTACGATACCAGTCGTAAGCTGAACCCGTCAAGCATCCAATGAATACTCTAGTGAGAAGAGCATCATTTTTCTGCAAATGTACAGTCATAATATCAAAGTAATTGATATACTGACTAGGAGAAGCCTTTCCATCAAACAGTACCATTGACTGTGGCTTGAATTTCGGTGGAAAGGGTACATCATTCCAATAAGGAGGATAAGGTTGCTTAATTCCTAACCTCTGGAGTTGATCCTTTTGCTTCAAAACTTCAAACTGTGCTTTGAGTTCACGCACTGCTTGAATGGCTTCGCTGGTTTGTGGAAGCAAATTTGATTGAAAAGTTGTTGGTTGTACCGTAATCCCCACCGGAGATGGTACATCTTCTGGAATGATGGGATCTGGAGATGTAGAATTTTGGTTAACAGCAGGCTCTTGGATATTCAAAGGTATATCAACCCCTTGGCTATCTTGAGTTGGTGCTGCTACTTGAACTGGTGTTATAATTGCTGGTTGAGCAGTTTGCTGAGTCGTTATTATCTGGTGCATGCTTTGCATCATGTTAAGCATGTCTTTCAATGATTGCTCAACGGCAGTGAGATGTTATTCTGTATTAACAGATGACGTCTCCGGTTCGTCTCCAATAGCGTAGGATTCAACCTCTCTTGAAGATACAGAAGGATTAGTATAGAAGTATGAATCAACACTATCAGTTTCGGACTCAAGAGATTGAGTACCCCCCGCTTCAGAATCAGAAGTCTGTAATTGTCTTTGTCTTCTTGATCGAGTATTCTGATATACTCCTTCAAAAGAATCAAGAAGTCTGTTGAATTGTTATTGACCTGGGGTTTGGGACGTGTTCCGTCTAGGACGTCGTCCTCTGTTGGTGTGAGATGCCATGTTGACTGATGCATATGACAACTCATCAGTTTGTTGTTGGGGCGCATTATATTTCAATCGATCAAAAACTGACCGTCTGGAAGCCGAGCAACAATATTTGATCACAATCTGGTGACACTCACAGTGATAATTTTCTTGGGGGAGTGTCACGGAAGATTGTCTATTTTTACGCTTTTGTATTAGCCATTCACGTAAATCAGAAGGAGTAGAAGGAGTAGTCTTCTTTATTACATTTGGGGTCGCAAAACGTTTAGTCCCTTGTGTATAAAGAATATTACTGGCTGCATTTGCAGAACCAAACTGTACATTTCTACGTGTTTGGAGTTGTGTGCGCAAATCTTGAGATTTTTGAGCACGAAGGACTCTATTTTCATTGGGTGTGATTTGTAGGTTTGGTACTTTGCGTAGAGCAGTATAAGAAGGCTGTTGGTGTAGAACTGAAGCTTTACCAACAACATTTTTACGCTGTATGTATTTAGGTACATTCACATTAGATGTAAAAATATTGTTGCGAATTTTATCTACACTGTCACAGACAGGAGACTTACCTTTACGCATAGAGCATAAAAATTGAGTATCTACCACGTCACAGACGGGATATTTACCTTTACGCGAAGAGCCTAATTTTTGTGTGTCTACCACGTCACAGACGGGAGACTTATTTTTACACTTAGAAGCACAAGCATTAGAGTCTGCCTCATTACAAATGGGAGACTCATTCTTATGTACTGAGCGTAAATTTTGGTTTTTACCCACTGGGCGTAAAACCTGATTATCTTCACCGTCACAGACGGGAGATAATTTGCCACACTTAGAGTGCAATACTGAAGTAAAGACTGCCTCGTTACGAACGGGAGCCCCTACGACAGGAGTGGGAAGAATTCCCTTGCCCTCAGAAGCAACAGAGAGATCAGAAGCTATTTTGGATTTAGGAATCCAAACTTTTCGTGCTTTACGATTTTTGAACATTGGAGCGGCGAGAACCACCCCCAGTTCGGAGCATCTCTTCATAAACAGTCTGGTCGAAGTGTACAACCAGAGTTTTCTTTGTCGATCCAATCGACACATCATCGTATTGAGCAATTGCCTCCTCGTCATAGGAGAAGGTCGTCCCCAGCAGAGTCGCCATTTTTGTTTCACTTAACAAAATGCCTGGAAATCGTATTTTGAAAATAAAACGGGAAAAAGTACAAGAAGTACAAATTTGATTCTGGAAAGTATTACTATAGAAGTCTGATCTGTAAATGATCACTTTGTTCCTTGGACCATACGATGATGATAAAGATCACTGCTAGAAGATGAATAATTGGAAGAACTAATTCACCAGAAAGGTATCGACGCACTTGGGCACTAATGGCGAGGCCGAATGCTTTTCTGCTTTGCTTCACTCTGTTCTGGAAGAAAAGTTGAAAAAGAATGCTCCGAAGAATCAAAGTCTCTGAGCTCTGATCTCTATGTATTCTCTCCTCTCTCTCTCTGTGTGTGTTATATGAGCAAAATCAGTCTATTTATAGACTTGGCTTCTTGTGCGTAAAAACTCAGCAAAAGTTCCATCTTTACGCTAACAACTGCCACCCATGATTGGAGTCATCCTCTGCATACATTGACACGTGTCCCATAATTTCAGTAAGAATAGGATGCACGTACACACGTTCTTCGAGATATGTGGCATGAAAGCCATGTAGGCAAACCACGTTCTGAATTGGTGAAGAAGAATAGGGCGTAAAAACAACCCAAATATACCCTGAGCGTAAAGTAGTAGACTAGACGTAAAATAGCCTTAACATGGACTTCCCGCGTAAAGTGGTTGTTAAATAACCTTGAACGTAAAAGTAGCCCAAATAAACCTTACGCACACGTCAACTTTTGAGCGTAAAAACTCGTATAATCTCCGTGCGTAAAAGAAGCCATATTGTGAGCGTAAGATAGCTCAGTCCACATACTAAACGACAAATTGGTCTCTGTGTAAAATAAATCCCTTTGATTTCTGTGATATATGCCATCATTAAATCTTCATGTCAGACTTTGCATTAAATGCAAGACTTGACAGCTTTGTCCAGCGTAAAAGTGGCTAGCCTGTCTTGGACGTAAAACCATTAGCTTTGACCCGGGCGTAAAATAATCAGCTTGACTCTGGCGTAAAGTGATCTGCCTGTAACAATAGATCGTATTGAGTGAAATGTTTCTATCTCTTTGACTCATTCCATGAAGCACTTTTTACGCTCCTACAGTTAGTTATCTAGTTAAACAATATTTAGCTAGCTGGGAGATATGTATAGGCAGTGATATTCTAGTATATATAGTTAACAAGCAAAATTTAGTAAGTGGTAATATTCTAATTTAATTCCCAAAATTATTTTAACAGGTGGACCTAGAGTTTACTTCCTCTATTCTCGATCTACCGAAGCAAGGCAAGTACACCGACTCGACTTTTACTTTGTCTTTCTGTCTTACATTCATGTGCCATGTTCTCATATCGGACACGAGATACACACGATTGTCTTGTACCTTGTTTATTGCATTATGAGTCATTATTATTGCGGTGATTGGAAGAAATATTAGCTTTTGTGTGACCACACCCAACATAGGTATTGTGGATAGCGTAATCGTACACTTCACATACGATGAAGCCGGATCTTGTAGAATTGATTGTGCATTGATTGATTGTGGTCCTTAGCCGGTCACACATTAGTTTAATATTTCAAAATGTCACACTTGTATTGATTGTCGTGTTCATTGTCTTGTTCATTGATAGCCGTGTTCATTGTCTTGCATATTGATTGTCGCATCCATTGCCTGCAGTTTATATTTTATTTCTGGTACCGTAGTTTCATTTTTAGTTCTGGTATTCTGGTTTCACCTTGTATTCTGTACTACAGATTACATTGTATATTGTTCTTTTCAGGGTTGTACTTTGCTCTTTTTCTGACAAGATACGTTGCAGGTGAGCGTGAGGCCACATGGAGCATGTGATTGCATTGGATATTGCAGGATTTATTTATTTGTTTTTCTGGAGATCGTATTTTTTATGATTTTATCATTGTGTATTTTATTTGACCGGATTTGTCTCCGGATAACATTGTATAATTTGATTGATGGATATTGGTGATCTTTCTGGGAACGTTATATATAGAAGCTGTGGATGTTTACATTACATTGTGACTTGAAGTTTTCCTTAGTATTGTACAGCTTACTTCGTCGTGTCCATCAACGAAGGCTGGGCGTGTCCGACTCGTGTCCGATTATTCGGGAGCGGGTCGTGACAATTAATAATTAATTTATGGGACGATTAGAATATTATTAGTATTAATTATGCCGTATCATATAAATTGAATATTAGGTAGTGAGTTATTAGATTAAACGATTAACTAAATTTTTAATTACGACTATCGTAGAATCACATTATTTTAGATTTTAGTTAGTTATATCAAAGTTTTTTTTATAATATATAGACAAAAAAGGGATTTTAGGTAATAAACGCTAGTTTTTCTCCGTAGAAAATTCGTAAGTTATTTATATAATTAAATGATTTCGTATTAATTAGTATATGATATATTTTCCTAATAAAATCATTAAATTAGTTTAGTAAATTTTATTGTATTAAAAAATAAAGATTTTAGACGATATTTTAATAAGAGTCTTAAGTATGTTTCTGAAAACCTTAAGTTTTACTAAATAAATAATTTTTATAATTTTACTATTAAAATGGTTCCTTATTACTTAGAATATCTATTAAAATATTTCGTATAGTTTATGCAAATAAATACTATTTAATTTTAAAGTATTTTCAAGTATTTTGATATGAGTAATTCTAACTATAATATTGGTTTACAAAAATCGTTATTAATTTACTAACAAATAAAATATAGTTTTTTTCGCATTATTTATAAATAATAGTTTATTAGGAAATAATTTTTTTACCAAATATTATTATACGTTATTTTAAAGTATTAAAAAAATATTTGCACGGTTATCTTCAAAATCAGAATACCTATTAATTGTCGTATTTTTATTATTAAATAAATTAACGATTTTCTCTCTTAAAAGAAATAATAAGTTTACTATTTATTCACAAAAACCTATAATTTTGTTATATTATTAACTTAGAGCTTTCTAAATTTTTTTTTATAATTTATTGGCTTATTTAAACTATCAGTTATTTAGGGCCTAGACGTTAACATCATTAATATATATTAATTAGGATTGTAGCAACCGTAGATTGGCAACTAAGTTACATTTCGTTAGTGTAGGTTTTCAGTCTCAGGACTTAGTCTGATATTTTCGGTCGTCACCTACAGCACCGAAACACCAAGGCAAGTTCATACTTACCCAAACTTGTGTGTTTAGTTAATAATTAATTTTATTGCATAGTAGAACTACTGTATCGACACTTGACTCACTGGATCCCTCTCGGATCATACTGACTGCTTGACTGACTCATTGACTTGGAGATTGGGGAGTAGTGTTAACACCTGTCAAATTTCCCTACTGAATCACTGTGGATAGCGGAAGCCCAACCCACATGGGCCGAAGCTGGACCGTGTTCACTAGAACACTTACTGCCTCCATCCCTAGCCGACCACAAGATGTTACGCGCTCACACACTATTGCTAGTTAGATTGCATTATTTTCTTTTTCATAGATTTATTGCATAACTGCTTCTTTATCTATTATTTAGAAAATAAGTATGTGTTATAAACTGCTTTTTGTCTCATTTTAATTATTAAATAAGATGCTGGAATGGATTTGTATGTTCTTGTCCCTCTCATGACTGGAGACCAATACACTACCAAAATATGTTCATTTAGCGACGGCCATATCCGTCGCCCATCCGTCGGCAATCAGTATTAGCGACCGATAACTGACAGATCTTGGTCAAAATAATCCGTCGGCAATCAGCTCGTCGCTAATAATGATCCGTCGCTAAGTAGTCGAAATGCGACGGAATAGCGACGGCTTTTTGTCTTCACAATACGATGCATTAGCGACGACTTTTCGACGGGCTGTCGTCCATTTCAAGTATTAAATACTTAACTGTGTAGAAACTAGCGACGGATATTCTGTCGGTAAACCGTCGTAACAGTGTATCAGAGGGTATCATTCCATCGCTAGTCCGTCGTGCGCCATCGCTAACAAAGGACGGATTAGCGACGGAATACTAACGAATTATCCGTCGACCATGTTCTGGAAATGCTTGACATTTCCAGAACCTTGGCGACGGATAAATCGTCGCTACTCCGTCGCTACGCCGTCGACAGAGCGACTGATTAGTGGCTGATTATCCGTCGCCATTGTTCTGGAAATGTCAAGCATTTCCAGAACCTTGTCGATGGAGTTTCCGTCGCTACGCCGTCGAGAGAGCGACTGATTAGTGGCTGATTATCCGTCGCCTTGGCAACGGATTTCCCGTCGCTATTCCGTCGAATGATATACCACCATAACCTTACCGACGAATATTCCGTCGACCACCCGTCGCTACCTGGAAACAGCTTCAAATCTCCAATTAGCGACGGTAATTCTGTCGAAAATTAGTCAGAAACTGGAAATATCCGTCGCTAACCGGTCACTAGTCCGTCGCTAACTGAGGAAAAAAAATTACAGTACGTTCCCTGTTCACAAAAATATGCATAAACCAAACCAATATATAATGCACACAAATTATCCAACAATCACATAGACCAAATATATAATGCACACCAATTATCCAAGAATCACATAGACCAAATATGCACATACGAATTTAATGCACGCCAATTATCCAAGAATCACATAGACCAAACCAAATTAATATAAAATAGACATCAATTATCCTGAAGAGTAACCTAATATCTGTCGTTATAATTCGATCATAGCACAAATAATCCAAAATTCCCACAAATATTCTAAATTTTCTTAATTACAATATTTTAAGGAGGAGGAGGAGTTCGATTGCCCGGTGGTGGTAATCCCTGATGCGACCGACGAATATACTTCTCTACTAGGTACGGCGGCAAGTCGTCGTAGACACTGCTCGGAAGTCGGCGTAGCTGCTCTGGCGACATGAGATCCAGGAGTGCTGTCACAGTCGGAGGCGGTACCAGAGGGGCAGCAGGGTTGAAAGAAAGATGACCCACGGAAGAAGGACCGACACCAGCAGTCGACGGACCGGCACCAGTAGAAGACGGACCGATACCAGCAGCAGACGGAGGCGAAAAGTACGTGGCAAATTGCTCCCGCAAGGACGACACCGCCTCGTGCAGCTGCGTAAGCTGCGACCTAACATCATCGTCTGCCGGGACCGCGGAAGAAGGCGGTGTCGTTGGAAATCTCTGCGTCGCCATGTACAACGGCCCTATGGAGCGGACTCCATAAATTAGCCCTTTCTTAAAGCCGCCGACGGTATCTACGAATAAGTCGTTACGAGCGGCCAAAGAAGAGGGCGTCCGGGCGGGCGTCGTTTCACCGACATCCTCGGTGTCAGTTAACTGAGCCCGACTAAGGGCCTCACGATACGCAGCCTATCAAATGAATGTGTTTATATTATAAGATTTACCTAAGTTATAATCTAAATCCTATGTTTCACTAAGTTAAGTGTGAATCCTAAGTTTACCTAGGTTATAGTTCGAATACTTTTAATTCTAACGTAAATCTCATAAACATAAGTACTTACATCAGTCTCCTTAGCCCTATCGTCGACGAAGCTCCCGTCCTTCTGTCTTTTGTGCGTATGCTGGAACACGTCGTGCATGGTGACCGATTCTGGCGCCCTTCTCTCCTTCACCGCCCGTTGGGCCCGCATACGAAATTTTTGTAGAACTTAATTAACTCCGTATATTAATAATACCTAATTCGATAGTGAAATGAATTTACGGTATCTCACCAGATCTGCAAGCGTCGCTGCGTGGGGCCTTGATCCCCCCGTATGAAGCCCCGCGGCCTGTCGGTTCGCTTTCGCCTTCTCCGATTTCTCCTTGTACGCAGGAGTATCTATCATACCTAAGAGGTCCTCATAATACTCCTGCCGGATCCAATTCGGCCTCGTATGCCCCATTTTCAGGTCATAAATTATATCCCGTATCTTCTTCGAGGTAGCGCTTCTGTAGGTCCTACGGATCGCATCCTCGCGATGGGGGGCCACCAGTACGTCGTCTAACATAGAAATTCAATTATCACGTAATTTAAAAAATGGTTGATTAAAGAGTAACTAATAATTAATCAGAGGATATAGATATATACCCTCAACTCGTCGAGCCAGGCGTACTTCAAGTTTGGGGGACCGACGAAAAGTTGAGGTAGGGACCATGGAAGTTAGTCCTGATAATTTTTCCAAGAGCCCTGGCAACATTAAACGAAAAAAACCTACAAAGAAGAAACGACTGGATTATTAACTTGAATAAATGAAAGAAATTTAATAAATTATCTTAAATTTACTTACGAGGTCCCCGCGGGCCATAGCTCTCATCGAAAATCGCCTCTCGGCCTCTCTGGTGCCGTCGGAGGATCCGCGGGTCCGTGTATGTACTCTCCAGTAACCGGATGGAACCGAGTATGGGGGTACTCCGGGGCCCACTGTACAGTAACTGGGGGATCCACTGGTGGATCCGCTGCTGGAGGGTCCGATAGCAGAACGGATCCGCTAGCAGATCCGGACTCATGCCTTGATGAAGTGGTCGATCGATGGCGGGATTCATTTTTGCCCGGGGTACTCTCCGGGTCGGGGTCGCTGGATGGGGTCACATCCCGGGAAGATTGAATGCGACCACGACTACCAGACGACATGATTATAGAGGTGCATAGCGAGAAACATAGAGACCTGACTTCGGATGTACGTATCTTGGTTATGAGATTTAGAATTTCTCGCAGCTATACTAGTCGGCATAGCGAGAATTCCAGACAACATGATTATAGAGGTGCATTTCCCAGATATGGAATCTATCGTTTATCGCAGCCTTGCTTACTGGCATGGCGAGGGCTCTGAGTAACATGATTTTGGACAGACATATGTGATTATCAGATTATATCTTGAAGGTTTTAAAGTATCACCTCTTTCATTTCTCTTCTGTTAAAAAAAATTTGTTAACCATCATCAAATAACTTAGGAGTAGGGATAACTTTAGTTGGCTAATCTAATTCTTTGTAGAAATTCATTAGTCATAACCCTTTCTTAGTATGATGATTTGATGACTTGTGATTAGGCCCTTATCTTAGGGATGATAGTATAGCCTGGCTTTAGAATAGTGACTCTTGTAGCTGGTTCTCCTTTGTTTATATTTATCAGTTTTCATATGGAATGTTAGACTGCCTTACAGCCTTGATGATTGATTTACTCTTTTTTTCAGTATGGCACCCATGACCCGAGCCCGTCGTCTGAGAGCCGCTGCAGCTCCGGATATGACTAGGAGCGTGCTCCCACCTCCTATTGTTCAGGAGGTAGTGACCCCTCAGGCTGACCCAAGGGTAGTGGTACCTCCCGCCATCGAGGAGGTGTTAGCATCCTCACCAGAGAGTTTTCCTCCACCACCTGTTATTCAGGAGAGAGCTGCAGTCTCATCTGAGACCATGAGTCCTTCCCCGCCTCCTCCTCTGCCTCCAGGAGTGGTACCCCATACCATACCCTCGGCATGTTTGTTTTCTGACGGAGCTCAGATATCCAAACTTCTCTGGGATGTGTTGGAGGCACAGAGAGTTCAGGTTAAGATCCTGAAGGAGCAGGGTCGCGGGATCCAACTGCTGTGGGATTTGGTACATTCAGGAGGAGAGCCTAGTTCTAAGAGGACGAGGAGCAGTATATACCCAGAGCCCCATGAGCACCCAGACTATCAGCCTAGACCAGCCTATCCAGTCCAGACTTCTGTTCAGCAGAGGCCAGCTGAGAGAGTGCCTACCTGTACCTTCTGTAAGAAGCCTGGACATTTATGGGACTACTGTAGGAAGAGAAGAGGGGTGTGCCTGTATTGTGGGTCAGCTGCACACATGCTGCGAAACTGTCCTGCTATACTTATCCCAGCCAAGACTCCGCCTTCGGGAGGGAGTTCCAGCAACCAGACCTAGTTGGAGGTGAGTCCTTGACCTATATCTTAGCCAGTCTTCGATAATTGATTTCCCTACCATATTGTTGTAAGTTTTGATACCTTATGATTGCTTTTGATCTAGTATGACTAGAATGGCTAGATGAGACCTCAGACTGATACCACTTACCAAAATCCTATATGCTATCTTTCCAATTGCATGATTTAGAAAAGTTTTCTATTGACCTTGATTGTTGGGGTTTGACCTAGAAGGGGTACGATCATCTTAATTTCGAGGACGAAATTTTTCTAAGATGGGTAGGATTGTAACATCCAGTTTTCCAGATGAGGATAATTTTAAAATTTTATAATTATAATTATTATTTATTGATATTTATTTCATATTATGATTTTTGGTGATTTTTAATCATTTTTTAAACTATTTAAACCAAGACTTGTAATTTTGGTATTTTGCTAGAGTAACACTAGAGACAGCTTGACCTAGAGCCTAGCCATGTGATTAGGGTGTTTCATTTATCATTTCCAGTTTGAGGGTATTTTTGTCATTTCGAATTTAATTGAATTTAATATATATTATTTGGAATTTAATATATTATTAAGAATGGTGTGATTTTAATATTATTTAATTGATTATCATGTATTGTGATTAGCCTAACTTAGTTTGGACCTAACCCAGATTAGTCATAGCTAGTCTTAGCTAACCATGGTTAGTGTTAGTTAGTATTAATTAGAATTATTGGAATTTAAGTGATTTTTAGTATAATTTAATTTAGTGCTATTCTTGACTTTGACTCATAGTGACTTTGGAGACTGTCCTACAAGCTAACCCTAGTCATGACCACTTGGTTAGATTATGAAATCCTAGTTTAACCTAAGTTAATGATACTCTAGTAATTAGGATTAAATTGGGGAAATAGGGATAATGAATAGGTTGGTTAATGACTTGTGATTTCATAAACCATGACTTATGGCTTAAGGCCCATAACCCAATTAGTGAAACCAAAACCCTAACCCTAG
The DNA here is from genome assembly GCA_029216955.1 of Iris pallida. Lineage (NCBI taxonomy): Eukaryota > Viridiplantae > Streptophyta > Magnoliopsida > Asparagales > Iridaceae > Iris > Iris pallida. Next base: position 1,456,026 of record JANAVB010018196.1, on the reverse strand, counting down.
CATTTATGGCCAGCCACCTAGGGTTCCACACCCCTATTTAATGTCTCCTCAAACTTAGGGCCAGCCTCCTTTAGGAATTTGCAAGTTTGGAAATAGAGGTAAACCCCTTTCTTCCCCAATCCATAACTTCTCCATTTCAACTCCTTTTTTCCTTCTAATTTCTTGCAATAGGTTCTAATCTCTGTGCATTTGATGGCTATGGTGAGAAATTTTAGTGAAGAAGCAATTTGGAGGAGTTTGGATAGCTTGAGGAACAACTCTCTTTGAGGCTTTTTGAGCCATTTTACTCACCTAGGTAAATTTCTATCCTCTCCATAAAATAGTGTTCTAATTGCATATATAGGAAGCCCTAGGTCTACCCTAACTGTTGGTATAGGCATTGTTAGGATTCGTGTCCGTATCGGACACGTATCAGTGGGCATACTAGGTGTTCGACGAAATACCAAAATGGGTATTTCGTTCTTGTTTGCTGTTTTTGTTTGAGTAGAAATTTAGGGTTTGATGTCGCTTATCAATTTCTGTTGGACTGAGGTGACCATCGTGTTGTGTCATGTCGGTTTGGACACGTGAACACGCACGTTCCCGCACGGTAGTAGTGCCCTGCTACCCTAGTGTAACTGTGGACACGACACGCCACGTGGCGGCCTGCCACTTGGCACAGACCAAGGGGCAGTGACTAACATCACATCGCTTGAGTCTCGTGTCGTCTTGTGTCGTGTCGGAGGAGTAATCACTCACGCACGAATTTTATACACTGTCTGTGCACACTGAAATCGCGTTCAGATACGGGCTTCCCGTATGGACACGGCGACACGTTGGCTCGTGTCAAGGTCCTAGGCACGAAGCCCTATGTGTGGCGAACCTAGGTGGACGAGCTCGTGTCCTGGTTTGACTCGTGTCGTGTGCACGAGGACACGGCACGCGTGCACGAGCCAGTCTTTACTGTGAGTTCTGATACAATGTTTTGTTTCGTTTGGACACTTCGTATCCACTCTAGTGGACACGAATGGCTTTCCTTAGACACATGACACATGGTACACACACTGATATGTCTGTTTATAAATTTCGATGGTTAATTTGAGTTTCGAATGGATGGGAAGCTATGTATCAGTGTTCTAAATGTCAGTTGGTTTTTTTAATATGAAACTGTCAGTTATTATGAACCTATTTCCCTGATTTTGAATGTTAATTTAGTTTGGGATTTAAGAGGTTGTTACACATATGTTAGTTGCTTGTTAAATTACATTTGGTTATGAGTTTGGTTGAGGTTTAATGATAATGTTAATATGGTTCTGAAATGAGTTCCTGAGAATTCAGGAAATGAGATTTTGTATGATTTACACTGTTCAAATAATGATATTTCACTGCTAATGAAATACCTGAGAATAATCATGTGGACTGAAATGCAAAACTGAGTATCCTGAGTTTTTTTCAATGACTGTTCCTAAGATTTAAATTATGTGAACTGAATGGTTAACTGAGTTTGCATATGTGAATGTTTGGGTTTTGATTTTCTGAATTGAACTAATGTAATACCTGAAATTAAGTTGAATGAAATTTGAGAATTAGAACTGAACTTGATTCCTATTCTAAACTGAAATGTGATGTTCCAATTTACTATGTTAAACCCATGTACATTGTGGTTAGCCACTGATAGATTGATTCACTGTTTGAACTGACATTTAAATTCTAGTTTCAAACCAAATGTTGAAATGTTATTGCCATGATTAATTCTCATGTAAATTGTCATATTAATTGATTGTACATGTGTAATGGTTCATGTTAGATTGGTTTTACATATTAGACTAGGTTTATTGTTCATGGAATGGAATTTGGACATGGGATTGGGCTGTTATGTATTGACTGATACTCACATTAGTTTGAATGATTTATTTTCCTATTAAAACTGTCAAGTTGATTTCCTTTAATCCCTGTCAACTAAATTGTAAGTTCATTCCCTTTGTTAATTTCATTGTTAGTTCAAAATTAGTGAATGGTCGAATTTGGGGATTGATGGGAATTCGAATTTGGGGTTGTTATAAACTGTCATTTGCAAAACTGAGAATTGATTTCCATTTCCTTTCCTTAAGCTGTTTTGGATGCTTAAATGCCATATTTCCTTTACTGATTTGGAATGGTTCACTTGTTAGCACTAAACTGTCAATATAGGGTGAATGGTTTCAATGGGATGTTGAATTCAAATCAATTCACTGTTTGTAAATATTAACTGTCAATTTCGATTTCACATATAACTGTTATAGGCCAATTTCCAGGAAACCAAAACCTGAGAATGGGTTTAATGGACTGTTTAATGTCTTATGTTCATTTCCTTATCAAAACTGAGATTCATGTTTTTCATTCCATGCTATTTCCTAGCACTGGTTGTTAGTTGTTCAAAGTTAGTTATGTTATATTGGGAAAGAGGGCTTCGAATTGGTGTTGGATTTTGATGGTTGAACTGTCAATTGTTTTCATATGTAAACTATTAATTGATTCCTTTCATTCTTGTTAAAACTGATTTCGATGCTTAGATTTCCATGATTGATCCATTCACAATGTGTTAGTTAATCACACAAGTAGTTGTTAAAATGTTGATTATGTGGTGTTAGAAATTGGGATAAAGAATGTACTGTCACTTGGTTCAGTTTTTTTCTGAAAACCTATTGCTGAAATTGCTTGCCTGTTCTTTACTGATATGCTAATAACTGAGACATTAACTCACTGTCCTCACAATTCCTGAGTTCCTGTTATTCATTCACCACACACACATGCTCTCATAATACACACACATATGTATCTACATTCCTTAAATCCTATTGACACTAGCCTATCACTAAACTGCCATGCTCCACACACACACCCATACATACACATGTTAACACTCATGACACACACACACAGGAACACTCTCATGACACTATACCAAACACACATGCTATATCACACCCTCACATGTTTTCCTCTACCTATCCCTCTATGTATATACATATATATATATATATGTATATATGTATATATATATATATATATATATATATATATATATATATATATATATATATATATATATATATATATATATATATATATGTGATGCATATATTATTAAGTAGCCTATATATGTATATGTGTGAATATGTGGTTTGGACTATAGGTAACATAGCTTATGGCCTATAGCCTATGGCTCATTACCTATGAGTGTGGCTTGAATGCCAGTTAAGTGTCTAGTTGACTGGTATAGTCTGGAAATGGTGTGTGCTTGCTAGAATAGACTAGTTAGGCCTCGTGAGACTTGTCTGGCTTAGATTTGACCTAGTTTGACTAGTTTAGTTGACTAGAGTTGACCGAGAGTTGACTTTAGTCTAGATTGACCTAGATTCATATAGAATGCATTGTAATGCATCTTATTATCATTTTAGACTTATAGTGACTTGTACTGTTCTATAGGAGACAGACACCACTCCTCGGACAGTAGATACTCTACAGATACTCAGGATACAGGCGAGTACATTCTCTGATCATTTTATATCTTGTTTAGGATTATATTTCATGCTTTAGATTACTTTACATGATGCAGACACGTTGGTAACACGAATTAGTACTATATGGATCTTGTCATGCGATGTTATCCCCTTAGCGGATACATCGGGTATTCGTGTTCGTGTACTTTATCGTGAGCATCGTGTACTCCTTTTATTCGTGACATTCGTGTACGAAATGTGTGAAATCGTGTATAATCATGTATTCACATGACCTTTGTGTACAATAACATAACTTGGCTAGATCCTTGTGTATTGATTGGGGCGGGGGAGTAGAAGTGGTTATGTAATTGTAGGAGCGTAAAAAGTGCTCTATGGACTAAGTCAAAGAGATTGGGAATTTTACGCTAGCTATTTTACGCTAACTAATTTACTGTCAGGCCGCATTTAATGCAGAAGATTTGATTTGACAGAATGATTATGTTGAAAGCATGCAACACAGAAGTCGAGAAGATCGAATTTTTCACCAAACTCGATACTTGTCGTATGGTGTGCAGAGAAGGCTATTTTACGCTCAATAAAATCACTTCTTTTTATGCACGATAGTTATGTGGGATTTTACGCTCAAGGCTATTGTGAGCGTAAAGTCTATTTGGGCTAAGTTTTACGCTCAAGGCTATTTTAGCCACTTTACGCTGAGAAGTTTTATTTGGGTTATTTTTACGCCAGTTTGCCACTTTACGCTTGGACCATATTTTTGGTTGTTTTTACGCCCAATCCTTCCTGACTACTTTAGAACGTGGTTTATCCACGTGGCTTTCGTGGCACATTTATTGAGGAACGTGTGTACGTGCTCCCTATTTTTGTTCAAATAATGGGACACGTGTCAACATACGTAGAGGGTGACTCCCATCGTGGGTGACAGTTACTAGCGTAAAAACCCAATTTTGTTGCTTTTTACGCACAATGGGTCAAGTCTATAAATAGACTTATTTTTCAGATCAAGACATGATCAGAGAGACAGGAGAGAATACAGAGATCAGAGCCTAGAGACTTTGATTTTCGAGAGCATTCTTCTTCGACTTTTCTTCCAGAACAGAGTGAAGCAAAGAAGGAAAGCATTCGACCTCGCCATCAGTGCCCAAGTGCGTCGATACCTTTCTGGTGACTTAGTTCTTCCGGCTGTTCATCTTCTAGCAGTGATCTTTATCATCATCGTATGGTCCAAGGAACAAAGTGATCGCTCTCAGATCAGACTTCCATAGCAATATTTTCCAGAATAATTTGTACTTTCTGTACTTTTTTCGTTTTATTTCAAAAGCCAATTTTAGGCATTTTGTTAAGTAAAACAAAATGGCCCTTCAAAGTTTTCAAATATTTTCAAAATTTGAAACACTTTGAACAGAAGCGTAAATTCGGAATTTGACCAGTTAGCGTAAAATTCGGGATATCCAACGGTCATCCGCGTAAAAGTTGGGATATCAACAGTCAGCGTAAAATCTCGAATTCGAACCGATTCAAAAATTCCCTATAAATAGGGTCTCCGGGGAGAAAGAAAACTTTACATTGTTTCTTTGTACTCCCAAGCTTTCTCAAATCCCCTTTCTCGTTCACTCTTTTGCATTCAATTCGATGGCCCCAAAGAAATCCGCCGCCGGCAGCAGCAAAGAAAAGAAACCTACCGTCGATTCCTCGTCGGTCGACCGTACGCAAACTTCTGTCCGATCATCCGCATCGTCTCAGCCAGGCAACCCCGTCGTGGCTCCTTCAATGAGGGGTAAAGCATTGCTCCTTTGGCTGTAAAATTCGTCGGAGAAGAAGACCCAAATCTTTGATTTCACGCCCACGTTATACGTGTCAGCGTAGAAATTAAGATAATCAAAATATGCCCACGTTATACATGTCAGCATAAAATTAATAAATACGCCCACGTTTATGCGTGCCAGCGTAAAATTTGAAATACACCCACATCTATTGTGCCAGCGTAAAATTTGAAATATGCCCACATCTAATGTGCCAGCGTAAAATTTGAAATACGCCCACATCTAATGTGCCAGCGTAAAATCTCACAAAATGAAAGACTTTGTGTAAAACAAAGACTTTTTTACATTTTAAAACTTTTTACCCTTTGTATTTAAAACTTAGACCAATTTATCTGCATAAAAGATACCAAATTAGATTTTCACTAACTTGATTTTTCTTTTTTCTTTTGGCAGTGGACTTGCAAATTCACCCTCTCGCAGAAGTTTTTGGCTCATCAGTTGGCATGGTGGGTTCAAATTATCTGGAGAATTTGTCTCACGTAGCATTTCCTTAATCGAACCCAGATTACCCCATAGAAAGGGCACAATTGATAGCTGCTCAAGGGGATAGGATGCTGCTATCCATGATAAATGGAGAATAGTTGACTTCACTGAATGAACAACAATTTGCAAAACCAGCCTTCTTATTTGGGGATGCAAATGACTATAAGTCACAGACACACCCCAAGAAGGAGTCTTGGGTGTTCAAATCTGGAGATAGAGCCATGTATCTCCCTAACATGGACAGAGATTACCCTTTGTCGGCATTCTTCCATGCCACCCACCCTTGACAAATGCTGTGGAATTTGACTCCCAGCAGTCACGGAAGGCCAGGTAGAATCGTATTTAAGAGGGATCATACCAATGATATGGGGTATTTTGCTAGCGTTCCCAATGGCGGTGTCACTTCTTTCTCTGGCCTCATGCCGGGATTTACTCCAAGTGAAGATTCGGGTTTAATGCAACCAGTGCAGACCCAGATGTTTGTCAACAAGTTCATTAGGGATGGTGTATTATATCCCCAAACAAACCCCAGGCTACCGGGATGGTTGACTCCTTTCAACCAGAATTGGATTCAGATTAGCATTTGGATGATGAAGAACTTTGAGACAGAGCTGAAAGATATCGGCCTGTATGAAGCGGTAGCTTCCACTAGTTAGGGTATACCATCAAACGGTAACCTGTTCATGGCCCTGATGGAGATATACATAAGTTCGACTGGAACTTTTGCGACTCCGAAAGACGAAATGGGTCTTGCACTCCATGAGATGCAATTCATCTCAAAACTACCCATGGAAGAAGCTCCGTATGAAGAATACGTTCCCTCCAACCGGGAACTTGCTGAAATCAGAGAGACAAACCCTCAGTTGATTGAGGTATATGAAAAATTAATGTGCCACTACATGATTTATACTACAATGCATGAAAGTACATCTCATCTAGCATACATTAATAAGTGGACAACGTATCTCTTCTTCCATAAGGAAAAAATATCCAAGGATGACAAAGAAAGATTCCAGGAAAATAAAGCTCCAGCTATCAATACAGATTCAACCATTCCTGCTAACAAAATTCGAGACATGATGACTGTCTATAAATTATCGAATAAATATCTGTCCACCAAGACTGGAGAGTTCCCTGCTGGAACTGAAGCCTTGAGCTTCCTTAGATACGGCAGCCAAAAGATATCTAGGAAAGCCTTACTAGCAGGCTTCCTTTCTTTATGGTTGAGAAGATGGGTCGTACCGAGAACTGGTACGGTTGATAGAATCCACCGTAGCATACTATGGCCCGCAGTACGCTTGGTTTTTAAAGTCAGAATTAACCTGCTATCGGCGATGGTGTGCCGAGTAAATGCAGGTTTGAGGACTTTCGGTGAGGAGTTAATCAACAATGCTCCACATCAGAATACATTCCCCAGGGTAGAAATGCCCTATACTTACTTGATGGGCTGGTTATTGCACCACAACTGCAATCTGTTGCCACCAGGCCCAGGCGATGATGCGGAGGTCTTCCTCCAAAAATTCAGCAAGGCTACATGGACTGCCACAACGGTGGCAGATACCCGGGAAGTTTTGAACTATTCTTATGGTTGGAACTTCTTCTGTACTCGGCCACATGTTCCAGCAGATTGCTTCGACATTCAATTTGAAGATGAAGTCGAAGGAAGAGCTGTATTGCCACCATCAGTCTTCAGATGGCTTCAGTGCATCAGACCTTCTCACCTGATGTACAGAAATGAAGATAATTGCACGTTCGAACCATATCTACCCAGTAGGTTTGCTCGTCAATTTGGGTATGACCAACTTCATGTTGGTAATCCATGTACCAGTTTCCGTCACTACGGGAAACTGCTTGATGGTGCCAGGGGTTGGAGATATTTTAGTACTGCCCGTACGGGAGCCAAATTCAGAGTCTCAACCGCCACCAGCACTACAGAGCTACGTATTCTTCACTCGTATGCTCACTTTTACGCTTCTATCCGTTCCTTTGCCCATGGCTATAATATGAGAGGTAGCCTGAGATGGCCTAAGGAAGGCACTGTTGAAGAGCCAGTCAGGGTACCAATAGATATCCCTGACGATGCTACTGTTCCAGATCCATATCTGGAAGTTATTGCTACAGGAATTGGAGAAGAGGCTACAGAACCTATTATTATTGGGAAATCCCACAAGCGGAAGCAGAGTACAGCTACTACTCTTCCAGTGAAGACTTCCGAAAAAAAAAGGTCACTGTCAAAATGCCTTCCAAACCAAGAGCTGTCACTCTAGAGGATGACATTTCTGTCGAAGAGCCGCCACATGTCGCATCCTCTTCAACTCATTTTGAAGAAGGATCCTCAGCCTCCCAAGCAGCCACATCAACCGAAGCTGTAGGGATTTTATCGCCAGGATGCCTTAGTACTTCACTTCATTTAACCTTGCCACAAAAGGCACAAATAGTTGAAGGTGTCGCTTCACAATCTATCCCACTGGATGAACCAGCTCTCGATTTTGATGATGAAGATTGGGACGGGGATTATGACGCATATTTTGCACGTTCTACACCTACTCCAGGTATATATACAAAATCTATACAAGATTATACATTATGATTTTGTATTTTAATTTGTTTTGTTCATTTTGCAGGTGTTATTATTGCACCAAAACCTATGGCTCCTCCTTCTCCTCAAGAAAATATTTATGAGGACAACCCGGAGTCTGAGGAAGAGAGTTCTTCTTCAGATAGAGTAGAGGAAATTCAACCAGAAGAGGAACTACGACAAGAGCTTGAAACAGAGGTTCAACCAGGATTATCTTCTCATATTGACAGCAGAGAAGAAGAACAAACTGCAGAAAAATCAACTGCAGATCAAGAAATAGCTGATGAAGAAGGAACTGATCTCAATGAAGCGATTGAAGTGTTTCAAGAGTCTGAACAGCCAGAAGTCCAAGAAGGTAATGAAGGCGTAGTCAAGTCATCCACTGAAACTGGAAATGTTATGATAGCATCATCTGCTATTATTACTAATCCAACAGAAGTTCATGAGGAGACAATGCCTGAATCTGAGTCAGCTGCTTCAACTGTTATTCCATCCACCACAATTACCGCCACCAGAACTCCAAAAATGGCTGGAGTGACAAGTGCTAAAGAAGTGATCCCTGAAGCTCCCAGGGATCAGTTGGCTGTGGTAGCAATGACAACATCGTCTATATCTCAATCTGCTACCGGAGCAACCATATCTGCTAGTGCTGAAGACATAATCCCTAAAATTCCTAGGGATCAATTGGATATGGTTGTGACGACAACAACATCTTTATCTCAACCTGCTGCCGGAGCTACCACATCTACCCTAGTCTTTGAAAAAGAGACTTGATAGAGATTGCTGCAACGCCAAGCTCAAATGCAGAAATGAATCTGTTAGTTGAGATTCATACTGAAACTTTCTACAAGATACTGGCAGCTTTGATTAACATGGTCCTGAATAGGGGCCTCAGTTATGAAAGTTTAAAAGGCGCGATTGTTCCCACTATCAGGAATTTCGCCATGTTTAATGATGTTGAGAGAGCAACGGTACTGGAAAAGGTGGTAGAAGAACTTGAGCAACCTATCAAAGAATATCTGCGGTTGACAAGTAAAACTACTGAAAGTCTCATTCAAGCTGAGTATGACGCTTTATCAGCTGAATACACTGCTCGAGATACTACTTTCAACGACTCTCTCAGAGAACATAGCAGCAAAGTCGCCAAAGAGAAAGCTTTCTTGACTGACGCAAAGCCTCAGTTGGAGCGTTATAGAGAAGCCTATGACACTTCAAATACGAAAATTCAGGAACAAAATGATAAAATTTGTGAAGTGGAGGCTGAATTAGCTCGTCTGAAAGCTGAGAAGGAGCAATTAATAGCAGCTCGTGACCAATATTTGACACAGAGCTCAATTCTGGAAAAACAAGTTTTTGGAGCTAAATCCACTATCAAGCATCTTGATGATGCCAGAGATAATCTGATAGCTACTTTCGCTAAGTTTTCTCCTATTTGCACTCCAGAGGCTAGAAGAAAGATAGCTACTGAAAATGTAATGGGCTCTCGTGAAAAGCGCTTAGCAGAGCTCCAAAAATTGTTGAAAGATATATCTGCTCCGCCTTAGGCAGATAAGGAGCTTTTGTAATCTTTTATCTTATTCAAAGAATGAATAAATTTTTTTTTTGTGATCCTATCATTTATTTTAAAATTAAATAATAGGTATGAGATAGAAAACACTTATCAGAGGTAATATGGACATGATAAGTCTTCGAAACTCAATAAATTGTATCTATCCAGAGGTAATATGGACATGATAGATAATAAATCTCGTTTTCCATTTAGAGTATACATTACTATCAGAGGTAATATGGACATGACAGATCATAACAACTCAAAGAAAAATAGATTGATATCTATTCAGAGGCCAAATGGACATGATAGATAGGCAATACAAGCAGACTTAATATTTATTCAGAGGTCATGAGAACATGATAAATAACAAATCCAACTTTTTAATCAACTGATAAAATAAAAGATTGAAATTTCGCTCCGAGGAGACAAGTAATCAGCTTAACCAAACATTGGTAGCCGAGGAATAAGGAAGAAATTCAAACATAATATTTCTTCAAAAATTTGCTATTGATAGGCATCATGAGTAAATCTCCATTAGGTTTAGATAACCTATAGGCACCATTGGAGAAAACTGTTTCGATGACATAAGGGCCTTCCCATTTCGCTTGGAATTTCCCTTTGCTCTTATGAGTCATCACCATCGGTCTTCGAACAGCTAGTACTAATTCACCGACTTTGAATATCCTCTCTTTAACTTTACGATTGAAAGTTCGAGATATACGGGCTTGATATAGCTCAATATGCTGTTGTGCTTGAAGACGCTTCTCGTCCAATCCTTCAAGTTCTTGGAGTCGTAAGCGATCATTGTTCTCTATAGTTAGCTCATTAGCAATGGCTATTCGAAGAGATGGAATCTGGATTTCTAGTTGAAGGACAGCCTCACATCCGTAAACCAATAAAAATGGTGTAAAACCAGTAGGAGTTCGAACTGTTGTTCGATAAGCCCATAAACATTCTCCAAGTTTCTCATTCCAATCACGTTTATTGGAAGAAACAAACTTTTTGAGAAGTTTGATGATCGTCTTGTTGAAAGCTTCGGCTAAACCATTAGCAGCTGGATTATAAGCCTTAGATGCCAGGTTTTGGATTCGATTCTTATTACAGAATCGATAAAATGCCTGACTGGCAAATTGTGGTCCATTGTCATAAATTATCCGTCGGAGAATCCTAAATCGATAAATGACATGGTGTTTGATGAAACTAACCACATTGGATGTCTTTACTTCAACAAGGGGAACTGCTTCCGCCCATTTAGAAAAGTAATCGGTTATAGCCAGTATAAACCGATGTCCCTTAACAGAAGGAGGATTAATCGGACCAATAATATCCATGTCCCAAGCTTCGAAGGGCCAAGAAGCGGCTGTAGGATGCAAGAATTCAGATGGTTGATGAATAAAATCAGCATGAATCTGACATGCTTTACATCGTCTGGCATAATTTACAGCATCTGCTATCATAGATGGCCAATAATACCCCATTCTTCAAATGCGGTCCTATAATTTTGGACCCGGTTGATGGGCACCACAAACACCATTATGAGCTTCACGAAGCATTTGCTTAGCTTCATTTTCAGAGAGACAACGCAGCAAAAGTCTATCATATGAACAACGATATAACATATGTAGAGACGAGTCATAATAAAATCGAAATGATCGTCTCTTGATTGAAGCAGCTTCTTTTAGATTTTCAGGTAAAATCCCATGAACCGCATAATCAATGAATGGACTTCTCCAATCTCTCTGTTGGGGACTTGATTCTGTAGTATAACTCTGTTCAATATATAGATTATTCTTAACACAGAATAAGTCTCGGTCCAACAAAGTAATGGTGTTTTGTCTTCGAATTGGAACAGCCAAATCTGCAGCTAAGCTAGCAAGAGCATCAGCTTCCAAATTCTGAAAACGTGGTACAAATTCGATGAAGAATCCTTTAAATGAGAGAACTAATTCGATTACCACTTGATGATAAGGGATAAGGTCAGGATTTCTAACTTCATATGTCCCTCTAACTTGATTAACAATCAGTTGAGAATCTCCATAAGCTTCGAGGAACTCAATGTCCAATTCTTTTGTTACTTGGAGACCAATCAACAAAGCATTGTATTCTGCCACATTGTTAGAGCATGGCTCATTAAGCGAATAAGTACGGTATATGACTATTTTGTCAGGAGAAACCAAGACGATTCCTACTCCAGAGACGATATTGCCTTTAGGTCCAACCCGTGATGCTCCATCAAAGTATAATTGCCAAATATCATCCCTCAAAGTTATATTGCAATCCACGACTTCATCTGGAATATCTTCATATAGCTTCGATGTTTCAGGTATAGGGTGAGCAGCTAAGAAATCAGCTAATGCTTGACCCTTCACTGATTTTTGAGGTACATAGACCATGTCATAAGGAGTGAGCAACATCGCCCAGGTAGCTAACCTGGAGTTAAGAATGCTTGGTTTTCTCATCATTACCCGAATAGGATTTATTCTGGAGATGACATGAATAATGTCATATCTTTTGAATAGCAAAAACCAAAGCCAGACATTCCTTTTCTACAGGAGTATACCTGTGTTCAGCTCCGACCATCATTCGGCTAAGATAATAAATTGCTTGTTCATGACCCATATCACTTTTCTGTGCAAGAAGAGAACCAAGTGAATGATCTAATGCTCGAACATATAGCAAAAATGGTCTTCCCACTACTGGTGGTACTAGAACAGGTGGATTTGTTAGGTATTGCTTGATGTCATTGAAAGCTTTCTGACACGCTTCATTCCAAAGAAATGATACACCCTTCTTTAATAGACAGGAGAAAGGTTGGCATCTCCCAGAGAGATTAAATATAAATCTCCTGATATAAGCAATGCGACCTTGGAAGCTGTGGAGTTCTTTTAAATTGCGTGGAGGACGCATTTCAAGAATTGCTTTGATTTTATCAGGATCAACATGGATACCCTGAGAAGTGATGACAAATCCCAAAAACTTGCCACTGGAAACCCCTAAGAAGGACTTGGTAGGGTTCATTTTCAATTGATGTTGACGCATCAATTCAAATACTGTCTTTAAGTCTTGAATGTGATTATCTTTTGATCGACTTTTGACAGCAATGTCATCTACGTAACATTCAACTATCTTTCGTAAATGTTCTTGAAAGATGTTGCTCATAGTCCTTTGATACGTGGCACCGGCATTTTTAAGACCAAACGGCATAACCGTATAGCAATAAACCCCAAGGGGTGTTCGGAAAGCAGTATGCTTCTCATCTTCGGGATGCATCTTGATCTGATTGTATTCTGAGAATCCGTCCATGAAAGACATGCATTCAAAACTGCATGTATTATCTATCATGACATCAGTAATTGGAAGTAGAAATTCGTCCTTTGGACAAGCTGCATTAATATCTCGAAAATCTATGCAAACTCGAACTTTTTTGTTCTTTTTCATAATAGAAACAATATTGGCAACCCAGTCTGGATGTTGTTCTTCACGAACAAAGCCATATATAATAAACTTTTTGACTTCTGCTTCAATTGCATCCATCATATCTGGTCGAAAACGTCGCTGCTGTTGTTTTACAGGCTTGGCATTAGGAAGAATATTGAGTTTATGAGTAACAACTTTAGGATCCAAACTCGGCATATCCTCATAACTCCATGCAAAGATATCAATATATTCTTTAATCAATTTTATCAACTCTTCCTTTTAATCTTCGAAAAGGTTCTTACTGATGAATATTGGCTTGGATGTAGTTTCGTCTCTAATATTGATTTGAAGAATCTCATCCTCCGTAGGTGGTTGTCGTTGTTCAAAACGAAGTTCCCACTGTGTGTCCATCTGTTGGGCCCAAGGGTCATTTTCAAATGGCTCAGATTCGCCATGAGTTTGAACCATGTTGACTGAGAATATACACTCAGATTCATCATAATAGTCTCCTCCAACATATTCAGATTCAATGAAATGGATTTCTTCGGAATCTAAGGATTGTGAAGAACTAGAAGAAAATTCTTCTCGTATATCATCATTAAACATGTGGGACGGATCATATCCCAACCCATGATGAGTTTTCTGGTAAAACGGATCACCACATAATGGTAATCGTCTACCCTTATTTTGATTGAGACCTTGCATAGTCTTCAAATAATATCCCATATTCTGGATAATCTTGAGAGATTGTTGACTATATTTGTCAATTCGGATTCTTCCTTTATCTTTATCTCTAAGATCATCCGTCTGAACAACATGGATATTTCTAGCCAGGCCAAACACAATTTGGCGCTTGTTTTTCTTATCAGACGGAATCACGAAATAAGATTATTCGTGACGTCTATAAGTTACACAAGCTTGTGATGAAGCAGCTGCAGGAAGAAGATAAGGAGAAGATTTTAGGAATTTTGAGCGTAAGGGCCTACATCGACATGAGGAGGAAAAGAATTTTCTTTATGATCAATGTATAAAGTTTCATTTGTATCTATGTCGTCTTTATATTAATGACTTTGATCATCAGAAGATAAAGACATTCATTCAACAAATTTGACAGCCATATACTCCAAAAGAAAATCTTCATTGATATTAGAAAGTACAGAATGATCAATATTTATATCATTTACAAGTTGAGTACTACGTTTAGGATTTATCATTAATGGACTGTCATCCATCTTCTGCGTAGATTTGCCAAGGTTGATGATCAATGGTGATCCTGGATCATTCGTACGAGAGGTACGTCCCTTGACTTTGATCATAAGAGATGCATCTTGATTCTTGGCAGGAATATTCACTGATTCTTCAGATGAAGCCCGAGTTCTTCCTTTGACTTTGATCATTAGAAGTTGATCATTGATAGGTTGGGGTTGGATTCGACCTTTGACTTTGATCTTCAAAGGTTGCTCTTCCGGAGGATCTTCATTGACAGACTGATCTTCAGCAGGTGATTGATCTTCAGCCATATCTGATATTTCCTTCACATGCTCTTGCTTGTAGAGTTTAGAATCAAAAAAATAGGCTTCAACACCCTTGAAGGGATTGATATCAACAAATTCAGTCTTCACAACCCCCTGTGAATCCACATACTTGAAGCATTGGTGGAGAGTTGAAGGCACAATATTATGCTCATGTATCCACGGCCTTCCAAGAAGGATGTTGTAGGATACGTCTGAGTTAATAACATAAAAAGTAGCCATAGTTCGAAGATCACCAATCTGAATCTTTAGCCGAATCTTCCCAGTGGTTTACTCTTGCCAGAGTTGAAACCAACTATTGTGGTACTAGTGTAAATCAAATCACTAGTAGGAATCCTCAAAGGTCTTAGCATACTCTGAAGAATAATGCTAATAGAAGACCCAGGATCAATATAAATCCTGTCAATTTCAGTAGATTCACTATACCCAGTGTAGCACAAAGGTTTGTCATGCTTGTTATGCTTCAACAGCATATCTTCTTGTGTGAAGGTAATGTTAGGAATTGCCTCCATCACACTATGACATTGTAGATACGACACTGGTGTATTATCAGGACTCTTGAGTTGAGCCAAGCATGAGTCTGCTTGCAGCAAATCTTCGCTCAAAGTCTCTCTGCTTTCTTTAGAAAGACGCAGTAGCTCGAATATAGAGAGTCTAGCCGGAGTATTGGCTAACTGGGTTAGGATATCAAATTTGTAGGGCTTCATCACCACCCCTTGAGTTGAAGTAGATTTTAAGGGAACATCAAAGCGTACTGCTTTCTGTTTTCCTTTCTCAACCACCGATGGTTTAGCAGGAACAGGAGATGGTTGAACTGGGGTCGTTTCTATAACATCCTCGGCTTCTTTGGAAGATCCCTCGTAATCTTTGTGGTATTCTTTTCCAGATCTTGTACCAGCAAATCTTTCTTCTTTAGAATCATGAGAAGGAAGTACCATATTGCAGGATTTAGTCTTCTTTCTCTTAGCCTTCTTTTTGCGAGGATCTTTAAGAGAAAGTTCAGAACCCAACCCAACAGTGGATTTTTGACTTTGAATCTGTAAAGGAAGTCGCATTCCTTTATCATAGTTCAAACCCTCTGCCTTTTGAAAGTCATAACCCATCTTCTTCATGAGATGGACTGATTGTTGACTGTACAAGTGAATGGGCAGCGGACTTTCAATGAATGGTTGCACAGAAGAAGAAACAGAGATCTCGGTAACCATCAGAGAAAAAGAAGGCATAGAGACTTCTGAAGAAGGAGGAATAGGAATCTCTGTAGCCATAGAAGAAGAAGGAATACTCTGGATACAAGGAAAGATCCCTGTAGGAGCTTTCTCATAAGCAGCGAAGACTTATTGTACCCTATATAAGGGAACACTATTCATAGCTAACCACTGCTGATGAGTGAGTTTGAGCTTGGTATGAGGAACTAGACTTGGAGGACATATGTTCAAACCTTTCAGCCTATCCTCCAAGGGAATGCCATCCCAAAGATGATCCAAATCGTCAGGATCTGGAATAACATGAGAAATCATGTTGCAGGTTTTAACTTTTCTACCTTTCTTGGATTTTGAAGTTTTATCTTCATCCTCCATTTCAGGTACTAAGTCAGGATGTACCCACATGATTTTACCATTCTTTAGTGTGAGAGGCAATAATCCTTCATTTTCCTCTCTGGCAGGCGGGATATTTACAATCTTCATTGTCGCCTTCGGAACTGGGACAATTCCATCTGGGACTTGTTGTGGAGGAAAACCTCCAAATTGAAGAAAAACCATATTGGTTGTGACCGTATGCTCATCATTAGTTAAAGCGATGGCATTGGCATTTATCAGCTCCTGAATTTTCTTCTTCAGAACATAGCAAGCCTTGGTAGGATGATTGATGTATCTGTGATAGATACAATATTTAGGATTATCAGTCAGATTCACCTCATTAGGCCTTTTTGGCTCCGGAATCTGGAGTTTGCCACTCTTGACCAGACATTGGAATATCCCTGGGATATCGCTCTCGTCAAAAGAATATTCTTCTTTTGGCTTAGAAGACTCCTGATTATTCGGTGTCGTTTTGTTTTTGAAAAGATTAACCATAAGGGTATCCTTTTCTTTTCTATTACGATTACCGGAATTATTACCAGAAGAGCCTTTCTTTCCTTTGTCTTCTGAAGCGAAGATCATCCCGTGCTCCCTAGCCAATCTACCATTAGTCTCGGCTGAAACTGCTGCTATGATAAACGAGGCCCAATCTGTGAATTGGAAACCCGTAAAGACAGTAATAGATGGTCGCAGATTCATCTTGCACGTATCAATTAGTGCTGAATCTGGCATGCCTGGAGGCATCTTCAAAGTTTCCTGTCGAAAACGTTCAATGAACGTCCGAGTATCTTCCTTTTCCTTTTGTTTGATTTCTATTAAGGAAGACATGGTCATGTCCATGCCTCCTTCATAGAAGCGGGAAAGAAACATTGCTTTGAATTCATCAAAAGACGAAATGCAATTGTCGGATAAACTACGATACCAGTCGTAGGCTGAACCCGTTAGACACCCGATGAAAACTCGGGTAAGAAGAGCATCATTCTTCTGTAAGTGTACAGTCATAATATCAAAATAATTAATATAATGACTGGGAGATGCCTTTCCATCAAATAATACCATGGATTGTGGTTTGAACTTTGGAGGAAAAGGTACATCATTCCAGTGAGGAGGATAAGGTTGCTTAATTCCTAACCTTTGGAGCTGATCTTTATGCTTCAAAACTTCAAACTGTGATTTTAATTCTCACACTGCTTGAATAGC
The DNA here is from genome assembly GCA_029216955.1 of Iris pallida. Classification (NCBI taxonomy): domain Eukaryota; kingdom Viridiplantae; phylum Streptophyta; class Magnoliopsida; order Asparagales; family Iridaceae; genus Iris; species Iris pallida. The sequence goes on along the minus strand of JANAVB010018196.1, from coordinate 1,438,385 downwards.
TTCACTGGATTGAGGAAGCACATTTGATTGAATTGTTGTCGGATGTACCGTAACCCCCACCGAAAGTGGTACATCTTCTGGAATGATAGGATCTGGGGATGCAGAATTCTGATTGGTAGCAGGCTCCTGACTTTGATTATTCAAGGGTATATCAACCCCTTGACTATCTAGAGTTTGTGCTGCTACTTGCACCGGAGTTACCACTGCCGGTTGAGCAACTTGCTGAGTCATTATTATTTGATGCATACTTTGCATCATAGTAAGCATATCCTTCAGCGACTGCTCAACTGCAGAGAGACGTTGTTCTGTATTAGCAGATGATGTATCCGGTTCGTCTCCAATAGCATAAGATTCAACCTCCCTTGAAGATATAGAGGGATTGGTGTAGAAGTATGAATCAATGCTATCGGTTTTAGACTCTAAGGACTGGGTACCCCCAGCTTCAAAGTTAAAAGTTTATAACTGTCTTTGACTTCTCAATCGAGTATTCTGATATACGCCTTCAAAGTTATCAAGAAGCCGATTAAACTGTTGTTGACCAGGAGTTTGTGATGAGTTGCGTCTTGGACGTCGTCCTCTGTTGGTATGAGATGCCATATTAACTGAGGCATATGATAACTCATGTTCTTGATCTTCAACTGATTGCTGATCATTGTAGCCTAACCGATCAAAGACTGACCATTTAGACGTGGAACAGCAACACTTAATTACAATCTAATGACACTCACAATGGTGATCTTCTTTTGGGAGTGTCCCAGGAGACTTTCTGTCTTTACGCTTTTGTACAAGCAACTCGCGTAAATCAGAGGGAGTAGAGGAAGTAGTCTTCTTTATTATGTTTGGGACAGAAAGTCGTTTAGTCCCTTGTGTATAAAAAAGATTACTTGCTGCATTAGCAGAACCAAGCTGTATATTTTTATGCGCTTGGAGTTGCGTGCGTAAATCCTGAGATTTTTTAGCACTAAGAACTCCATCAGCATTACGCGTAATTTGTAGGTTTGGTACCTTTGCGTAAAGCAGTGCAAGAAAGTTGTTGGTAAAGAACCGAAGTTTTACCAACAATGTTTTTACGCTGGTTGCGTTCAGGTACATTCACTTTAGATGTAAAGACATCATTATGAATTTTATCTACACTGTCACAGACAGGAGATTTACCTTTACGCGTAAAGCGCAAAACATGAGTATCTGCCATGTCATAGACGGAAGATTTTCCTTTACGCGTGGAACATAAATTTTGTGTGTCTACCGCGTCACAGATGGGAGACTTATTTTTATGCTCAGAACGTAAAGCATTGGAGTCTACCACGTCACAGACGGGAGACTTGTTCTTATGCACAGAACGTAAATTTTAGTTTTTACGTGCTGAGCGTAAAACTTGGAAATCTTCTTCGAGAGATTGGTTTTTACGCTCAGGGCGCAATACTGAGGCTGCCTCGTTACAAATGGGAGCCTGGTTTTTACACCCGCGGTGCCTCACCGAAGTAAAGACTACCTCATCACTGATGGGAGTCTCCACAACAAGAGTAGGAAGGAAGCCTTTGCCTTCAGAGACAACAGGGAGATCCGAGGATGGTTTGGACTTAGGAATCCAAACCTTTCGCGCCTTCCGCAATTTTTGAACATTGGAGCAGTGAGCACTACCCCCAGTCCTGAGCATTTCTTCGTAGGCAGTCTGATCGAAGTGCACAACCAGAGTCTTCTTGGTCGATCCGACCAACACATCATCATATTGAGCAATTGCCTTCTTGTCAGAGGAGAAGGTCGTCCCCAGCAGAGTCGCCATTTTGTTAAGTGAAACAGTAATCAATCCAGTAGATTACTCGTGTACAAACCTCTGTAGAATACTCGTGTACAACATCGTACTGTTTACATAACCATCTTGTGCTCTGAATCACTAGTCACTGTTAGTTCTCTATATACGGTAGCTATTTATTTACAGTCTTTCTTTTTTTCATCATGTTATTCTTCAGTTTCTTGTATCTTACTCTCTAGCATGTTTATATTTCCTAACCTGTTATGATTTTGTTGAGATGTACTGTACTCGCTCCTGTCCTGACTGGACCTGTTGAAAATTTTACAGTGAATGATGAGGCCCTGGTGTCTACCCATTATGGTGCAGCTTTAGACATCACTTGTGAATTGGACCCACTAGCAGTTGATGACACTCCCCTAGATTAGGATGTCTTATTTATCTTTTCTGGATTACTGTATTGAGATGCTGAGATGTTATTTGGATATGAATTTATTTTAGACACTTAGACTTATCTTGATTGTATTCTTTGTAGATTTCATTCTGTTCTTATCTATCTATCTAGACACTGCCCCGCGCGCGCCACCCCCGTCGCCCCCCGCTGCCCCGGAGCGCACTGCCCCCCGCCGCCCGCCGTAGCCCCGCCCGCGCGCGCCAGCACCCCTCCCATCCCACGCCACCCCCGCCGCCCCGTGCTGCCCCGGAGTGCGCTGCCCCCCGCCGCGCACCGTAGCCCCGCGCGCGCCCGCCGCAGCCCCGTGCTGCCACGCACGCGTCACCCCCACAGTCTCCGCCACCCCCGTAGCCCACGACACCCCCGGCAGCCCACTACACCCACGACCACACAGAGAGAGAGAGAGAGAGATTACCTTTGGAAGAGAGAGAGAGGAGGGGTCGCCGATCACCGACGCAGGAGAGAGAGAGAGGAGAGTGAGGTCGTCGACCGCCGCGGGAGAGAGAGGGAGAGAGAGGAGAAAATGAAATTTGGGGAAAATGAAAAGTTCTCCCCGTCGTTTCAATTTAAGCCTGGGCCCTTTATTTAGCGACGGACCAGCGACTGTTTATATCCGTCGCTAAGCCGTCGCTATTTTTGATACTTGCCGACGGAATATCCGTCGCTACGTAGTCGAAGAATCGTTCTGCCATTTCCCTCAACAATTCCCGCCAAATAATCGACTGCATGGCGACGGCTACTTATCCGTCGCTATATCTCCGATGCCATGGCGACGGATGAGCGACTTTTTTCCCCCCTTAAAATAAAATAAAAAATGTATCGACTTGTGGTCGGTACTCCGTCGGCTATTTGTCGCAAATCCGTCGCTGATGCCGACGAAAGTTATCCGTCGCTAATGTGCCGTCGCTAACTTGCTGTATTTTGGTAGTGATATTTTAGGTGATTGCGACGATGAGAAGCTAGCCTATAGTTCTTACTACGGATCCGACTTGGATTTTGAGGAGTTAGCTGAACTAGAACAAAGGAACCAAGAGTCCTAGTTGCACCCTTATGTTTAGTTTCTTTCCTTTTCTAAAAGTTGTAATAAATGAACAAGTGATAACAACTAAATGTTTGTTCTGTTTCTGTTAGTTTAATTAGACTCAAGTTTTATTTCAAATGTTTCATAAAATTTTATTCCGTATATAGAATATTTGTGCCTGCGTTGCTACTGATTAACACAGCTTACTGTCGCCGTCTCACAACGGTGCAGGCTAGGCATGATCCGACCGGACCCAGTATATTAGGATCGGGTCGTGACAGCAGCTCAATGGTTATGCGCCTTTTACTTCAAAGTTCGTTGTATTAAAATGATGCCGCATAGACTTCATAAACTGTTTCATAGAGTGTTGCCTCTTTAGTTGCATGATTGTTAGTCGCAAAATACTTATACGTCTCTTTTGTGCTGATATTTTGCATTCTTCTACACCTGTCAACATGTTAATTGGGCCGCGTGGTCCGAAATCCGCACCGAATAAGGCCCGGCCAAACCCCAACTAGTTCAGCCCGACTCGTTACCCCTCTCCTACGGGTCAGGATGTGTTCTGCTTCCCCCGACCCGGGCCAGGCTGGCCCGACCTGTTTCCTCGATGGCCTAATCGGTGATCCGATCAGGCCCGATCCCCCCATGTGCAATGCCTCGCTTCGGACGGTTCATTATGATGATTCGTTGGCTCGAAAGACTTGATTGGACTTGAATTTATGTCATGGATTAATTCAGATATCTATGTATCGATTTTATGCCGCGCTCCGACATTGTGTTGGCTTCTTGGTTGTATATGTTGTTTAGATTTGTATCGTGCGAGATATTGTTGAATTTGAACGATAATGCAGACTTGTTTATTTCGGTCGAATTGAATGGTATATGAAGCATGACTCTTTTAAAATTTTTCTTCAATAATTAACTATAAATAAACTGTTGTAATTCATCATCATGGTGACTCTTCACCTTTGTAACTCCCAAGTAACTTTTCATTTTGTAACTCCCAACCTCTCTCTTCCTATATAAAGAGAGGTTGGGATGGCTTGTAAAAAGATATTGACATATATTGATATAAAGAGAGGTTGAGCTAATTGTCTACAACACGTTATCAGCACGATGCTCGTGCAACGCCACAAAAATGCCACAAAATTTTTTCAATATTGATATTACAAAATTTTAGTCCTACTTTAATTTTTTCTTTACTTATAGGCATGGACCACGGGGCAGTGGATTGTCTGGTTGATAGTGGAACGACTCACACTATCTTGAGAGATAAATCATACTTTATCTCCTATACGCCTAAAGTAACCTCAGTGACAACCATTTCGGGACCCTCAACCCTTGTTCAAGGTTTTGGCAAAGCCCGTTTTTCGTTGTCCAATGGTACTCCCGTTGAAGTATCAGAGGCCTTATATTCACCAAGGTCCAGTCGTACCTTACTGAGTTTTAAGGATATTCGAGAAAACGGATTTCATGTTGAAACTGCTCGAGAACATGGCTTCGAGTATCTTTTCATTACCTCCACTCAGTACGGCCAAAAGCGTATCTTGGAGAAGTTGAAATGTCTTTCAAGTGGTTTGTATCTCACTACGATACAACACATCGAGAGTAATCTCATCATTCGCCGAGCGCCAGTTGATGAGAGGACTTTTATGCTATGGCATGACCGGCTGGGTCATCCGGGTCAAAATACGATACTTCGTACTATGAATGCATCACATGGGCATCCTCTTGGAGGAAAGAATTTCGTTATAAATCCGAAAAGCCTATGCCAAGCTTGCTCGATTAGGAAGACGAATCTCAAGCCACTCCATGTGAAACCTACGAGATTGGTTTCCCAATTCCTTGAGAGAATTCATGGAGATATTTGTGGACCAATCCAACCAACATGCGGACCATTTAAATACTTCATGGTTTTGGTTGATGCATCGACTAGATGGTCACACGTAGTGTTATTGTCCACCCGAAATACAGCATTTCCTAAACTCCTTGCCCAGATCATTAAGTTAAGGGCTCACCATCCGGATTATCCGATAAAGTCTATTAGACTTGATAATGCCGCGGAGTTTACATCGAAGACTTTCGATGACTATTGCATGACTTTGGAAATAAATCTTGAACATCCTGTTGCGTATGTTCATACCCAAAATGGCCTAGCGGAAGCTTTTATAAAGCGACTGCAAGTGATAGCGAGGACCTTGGTTATGCGCACCAAACTCCCACTATCTGCATGGGGCTACGCAATTTTGCACGCTGCAAATTTGGTCCGTCTGAGGCCCATGGCCACCCAACCACTTTCCGCGTACCAGCTGGTTACTGGATGTGAGCCTGATATCTCACATTTACGCGTGTTTGGGTGTCTAGTCAATGTTCCAATTGAGCCGATAAGGCGTTCAAAATTTGGACCTCAGAAGCGACGGGGAATATATGTCGGTTATAACTCCCCGTCTATCATTCGCTATTTAGAGCCCTTGACAGGCGATCTCTTTACCGCGAGACACGCGGATTGTGACTTTGATGAGGCAATCTTCCCGTCGTTAGGGGGAGAAATGCACGCTAACGTTGATGAGGAACGACGTGAATTAGCGTGGCATGTGCCCGCTTTTGCTCATCATGATCCCCCCTCTGCACATAGTGATAAGGAAGTGCAGAGGATTCTAGGTCTGCAAGATATTGCAAATCAAATGCCAGATGCATTTAGCGACCTAGCAAAAGTCACGAGATCAATTATACCTGCTGCAAATGTGCCTGCAAGGATAGACGTCCCTGAGAGACGCCATGTTCTTGTGAAACATGTTGCTCCGGTCGAACCCGCCGAGCAAAGGACGCTGCCATCGGCCGTCCAGTCCGCCGCTATTCCCAAGAAGAAGGGAAGACCGGTTGGTTCCAAAGATGTTCTGCCCCGGAAGCGGAGAAATCTTGTTAAAAGTGTTTTGCCACATGAGATCATTAAGGATCACGGCGATGTATTAGAAGAGCACGTTCCAGATGAAACGCCTATTCCTAATCATGCCGATAACCTCGAAATATCCGTCGAGTATGCTAGCTTAGACGATATTTTGAAGCGAAACGAAACTGTCATCGATGATGTGTTCATATACTCAGTGGCCACTGACATTATGAACAATGATGACATGGAACCTCGTAGTGTTGCCGAGTGTCAACGACGAACGGACTGGTCACAATGGAAACAAGCAATCCAGGCTGAACTAGACTCCTTAGCGAAAAGAAGCGTGTTTGGACCTGTTGCTCCAACACCACCCAATGTTAAACCAGTTGGTCACAAATGGGTTTTCCTAAGGAAGCGTAATGAGAGAAATGAGATTGTACGATACAAGGCTCGCCTTGTGGCGCAAGGCTTCTCACAACGCCCTGGAATTGATTACGAGGAGACGTATTCTCCCGTAATGGACATCATAACGTTCCGCTACTTAATCAGTTTAGTAGTTTCCGAAAAACTGAATATGCAGCTCATGGATGTGGTCACAGCCTATCTCTACGGGGATCTAGACACAGAGATATATATGAAAGTCCCTGAAGGACTAAAGATGCCTGAATCAAGTAGTTCCCGACCACGGAACGCGTTCTCGATTAGACTGAGACGTTCGCTATATGGATTGAAACAATCCGGGCGAATGTGGTATAACCGCCTAAGCGAATACTTGATCGGTTTGGGATACGTTAATAACGAACTTTGCCCATGCGTGTTCATAAAGAAATCTACTTCAGGATACGCAATCATCGCGGTCTATGTAGATGACATGAATCTCATAGGAACCAAAAAAGACTTGTCAGAAACTGCTGATATCCTGAAGAGGGAATTCGAGATGAAGGATCTTGGGAAGACACGGTTTTGCCTCGGCCTGCAGATCGAGCACCGTAAAGATGGAATTCTTGTCCATCAAGCAAACTACACCCAAAAGGTGTTGAGACGCTTTAGTCATTTTAACGTTAAGCCGTCCGCTACTCCCATGATCGTCCGCTCTCTAGACATTACTAAGGACCCATTCCGTCCAAAGGAGGACGACGAAGAGATATTGAGTCCTGAGTGCTCTTATCTGGGTGCAATAGGCGCTTTATTGTACTTGGCCCAATGTACTAGACCGGACATCTCGTTTGCTGTGAATTGTCTAGCTCGACACAGCACCGCGCCAACACGCCGCCATTGGAATGGCATAAAAGACTTTTTCCGCTACCTTAAGGGTACTACGGACTTGGGCTTGTTCTATCCCTACGCGGTTTTGAGTGAGTCCAACGCTCTTGGCACTCGAAGCAATGCGACCCTTGTTGGCTACGCCGATGCGGGATACTTATCTGATCCGCACAAGGGGCGTTCCCAATCTGGTTACGTCTTTACCATTGGGAACACGGCGATTTCTTGGAGGTCTCGCAAACAGACCTTAGTGGCTACTTCAACGAACCACTCTGAGCTACTCGCACTTTATGAGGCGACTAGAGAGTGTGTATGGCTTCGAACTGTTATTGGCCATATTCGAAGTACATGTGATCTTCCATATGACCCAGATGAACCTGTTGTCATCTATGAGGACAATACCGCTGTTATTGATCAAACGAAACATGGTTACATCAAAGGGGATGCTACCAAGCACATATCGCCCAAGTTGTTCTTTACACATGAACAACAAGCACTTCAAAAGATTGAAGTGCAACACATTGGATCGGAGAATAATCGTGCAGACTTGTTCACCAAGTCACTGCCAAAACACTCGTTCCAGAAATATGTCAGAGCGATTGGACTTAGGAGCTTTCAGAGCTAGCCTAAGTGGAACATGTTTCCTGCACCCTGTTGTGTGCATGTGAGGAGGAGCACCCCAATAAGCGCCTTCCAACGCCCTGTTGTGCGTATATCCCGCACCCTGTTGAGTGCGAGTGAAAAGGAAAGCATCCTGATGTATGCTCGTGTACTCTTTTTCCCTTCGACCAAAGTTTTTCCCACTGGGTTTTCTTTGGCAAGGTTTTTAACGAGACACAGTTCAAATCCCTTATTCACTAAGGATTATTATAATCAGGGGGAGTATCCAGTTGTATACTTCTAAACCATCGTGTACTCTTTTGTCCTTCGATCAGCAGTTTTTCCCACTGGGTTTTCCCTGACAAGGTTTTGACGAGGCACCTTTGCAATGGTTAAGTTTACCCCATCACACTGACCTGTGTGTACTCTTTTGTCCTTCGACCAAAGTTTTTTCCCACTGGGTTTTCTTTGGCAAGGTTTTAACGAGGCACAAGTAGGTGGTCATTTTTGAATCTGCAAGCTACAGACCGACAAAGAAGCTCAGAGGTGTTTACAAGCAGAGTTTGTGAAGAGCCAAGGGGGAGTGTTGTAATTCATCATCATGGTGACTCTTCACCTTTGTAACTCCCAAGTGACTTTTCATTTTGTAACTCCCAACCTCTCTCTTCCTATATAAAGAGAGGTTGGGATGGCTTGTAGAAAGATATTGACATATATTGATATAAAGAGAGGTTGAGCTAATTGTCTACAACAAAGCTCAGAGGTGTTTACAAGCAGAGTTTGTGAAGAGCCAAGGGGGAGTGTTGTAATTCATCATCATGGTGACTCTTCACCTTTGTAACTCCCAAGTGACTTTTCATTTTGTAACTCCCAACCTCTCTCTTCCTATATAAAGAGAGGTTGGGATGGCTTGTAGAAAGATATTGACATATATTGATATAAAGAGAGGTTGAGCTAATTGTCTACAACACGTTATCAGCACTTTGCTCGTGCAACGCCGGAGATCCGACGTACCGCTCGCCTCGACGTCCGCCTACCGTTGCCCCGCGCGCACCCCGTCGCTCGTCGCCGATCCCGCGTATCCGCAATCGTCTTCCCACTTTCTTCAACCGTACGGTAAGAAAGGTAAAAAAAAAAAAAATTTGCTTATTCTTTTGAATTTATTTTTCACACTCTGTACCATTCCAGTATAGACATTACAATAGAAAGATTTTTGAATTTTTTCACAACTCTGAAATCTATGTGCTGTTTTCTTTACTACGGAAAAGAAAAAAAAAATAATAAATTGTTACAATCTCTTAGACTAGATTTTTTTTCTGCTCTGTTTGTTTCTGCTCTGTTTGTTTCAGAGTCAAATTGCACATAGATTTTTGTTCATACCATATTATAATATGGTTTAGTATTATTCTATTTTTGTTATAAAAGCCAATATCAAATGCATGTTATTCTATTTGTGTTTCAGAGTCAAACTTCCTGGTAATGTTGTGTCTGTTATTAAGAAGTAACAGGAGCCAATATCAAATGCATATTATTCTATTTGTGTTATGAACGCCATTTAATTACAGTTTAGTATTACATTTAGCTTCTGGTTTTGATTTTGTTTTATTTAAACTCTTAAAATTGGTTTTGACTTATTCTATCTAACCAGAACACAAAAGAACACTTCCTGAGTTCAAGCCCAATGTTGGGAGTGGGTTGTAGGTTTTTATGTATAATTTTGCTATAATCTAACCTTTAGCATACTAGTTTTTTTTTTAAAAAAAACATATTTGTTAGTTAATTTCTGAGAAAATAAATTTTTGATAGCAAATTTTCATGTTGAAAAAGAGAATTTATATGCTAACTTTTTTTTTGGTAATGATGGATTTGGAGCGCCCCGGCGAGCGTCTGCGTCCCGACAAGCAACTCAGTAGCAATTTTGTTTATGTTACTTAGTGAATTATTGTAACAGATGGGTAGTAAAAATTGTAATTTTTTTTTTCTCGCTATTTTTTCGGCGTCGCTTCATTAGACGTCGGAAAAATAGTTGATATTTTTTTGGTGCCGTTTGCTTAGGCACCAATTCTTTTGTGTGTTGTTGCCTACTTAAGTTGTACGTTTTTTTTTAGCGTAATGGCGTAAAAATTGAAAAATTGGTTTTGGCTATATAAACAAATTCTGGCACCGCCAAATTTGGGCCTCCCAAAAATAACTTTTTTGGTTAATAATTTTTCAAAGGCAACGCTCATTTTGAGCACGCACTAAATTGTCACCTATTTTGCACAGTTCGCAAATAGCGTGAATTTCTTGAAAAATCTTATTTATTCTTACATTTGACAAAAATTTTACGAAGTCTCTCCGAATAGGCTCACCTACTTGGGTATGATGTCAGAAAGAACTTGGGGCTTGGTTCTTAAGAGGTCCCCGGTGACCCTCCTCCCCCATTTTCCCGCCTGGTCATATTCACGTAGAGCTACTGAAAGGGGTTGACCGAATATTATTTTTTGCTCAAATTGTATTTATAATTATGCATTTTTGCAAGAAACTTATTGACCTCTCTATATCGGCCCGTCGATCGAAATAAGATAATTTTTAAACAAAAATCGTTTTTTCAAAACCGTTGTTTTTATTTACGATTGTTTGTTGTTGCTTATACAAACCAAATCCATATAAACCTGTCGTTTTATATGTTGACTGATCAAGATTTTTTCTCCTGTTGTAGAAAAATGTCGATCAAGATTGATTTTCCCATCCTTGAAGCCTCTGGCAAGAACTACTTGGACTGGACGCAAGACATCCAGAACCATCTAGATGCGCAGGGCCTCTTGGACGTCATCTATAACGAGGAAGAGCGTGAAGTGGAAGTCACTCGCTCAATGAACGCCAAAGCGATGATTCTATTCCGCAGGCATTTATCTGACGCCATGAAGGCGGAGTTCATTGAAATCTCCTCGCCGAAGACGCTATGGGACTCTCTGAAAGAGCGCTTCGACCACCAGAAGACCATATGGCTACCTGAAGCACGCCATGACTGGTTGAACCTGCGCTTCCAAGACTTTAAAAGTGTAACTGATTACAACAATGAAGTCTGCAGGATTCGATCACTTCTCCAATACTGCGGTGAGATATTAACCGACAGTGATCTATTGGAGAAAACATACACCACATTTCCTTCCACTGACAACTTGCTCCAGAAGCAATACCGTCAGTCTAAGTTCACCAAGTTTCCCGAGCTCATCACCCAGCTTTTACTAGACGAGAAGAACAGTCTCATTTTAATGAGAAACAACAATTCTCGTCCTGCTGGAACAAAGGCAATTCCAATGCCTGATGCAAACGCTCTCCGTGGACCAAATCCACGGTGGAAACGAGACAAGGGCCAGTCGTCCCAGCCAAGGAACAGAGGCGAGTTTAAGTCTCGCCATCCAAAGCGAGGTTCTAACAAGAACCAAGGACCTTTGACTCCTAGGCAGTCTCATGGTAAGAACCAACGGGCCAGTCGTCCCAAAGCGAGAGTGGAAGGCCAAGCGCCTACTCTTTGCTACAAATGTGGTGCTTATGGTCATATGTAACGGACTTGCAGGGCGACCCCCCAAGAAGTTAATAACTATCACAAGGGGCGCCGGGCCGAAGCAAATCTGGTCAACGAGTGCGAAAATCTAAATCTTGAGACCCCCGATTTTGTAGCAGAAATGGAAGAATGAATCTCCATTTTCTCTATATTTGATTTAAGTCATGAAACTTTTGGTGGTTTGTATTTTCTGTTTTCTCGATAAATTAAAGTTCTATTTCGAGCACTTTCCTCAAACGTGTGACAAACTTTAATTTTTTCTTTACTTATAGGCATGGACCACGGGGCAGTGGATTGTCTGGTTGATAGTGGAACGACTCACACTATCTTGAGAGATAAATCATACTTTATCTCCTATACGCCTAAAGTAACCTCATTGACAACCATTTCGGGACCCTCAACCCTTGTTCAAGGTTTTGGCAAAGCCCGTTTTTCGTTGTCCAATGGTACTCCCGTTGAAGTATCAGAGGCCTTATATTCTCCAAGGTCCAGTCGTACCTTACTGAGTTTTAAGGATATTCGAGAAAACGGATTTCATGTTGAAACTGCTCGAGAACATGGCTTCGAGTATCTTTTCATTACCTCCACTCAGTACGGCCAAAAGCGTATCTTGGAGAAGTTGAAATGTCTTTCAAGTGGTTTGTATCTCACTACGATACAACACATCGAGAGTAATCTCATCATTCGCCGAGCGCCAGTTGATGAGAGGACTTTTATGCTATGGCATGACCGGCTGGGTCATCCGGGTCAAAATACGATGCTTCGTACTATGAATACATCACATGGGCATCCTCTTGGAGGAAAGAATTTCGTTATAAATCCGAAAAGCCTATGCCAAGCTTGCTCGATTGGGAAGACGAATCTCAAGCCACTCCATGTGAAACCTACGAGATTGGTTTCCCAATTCCTTGAGAGAATTCATGGAGATATTTGTGGACCAATCCAACCAACATGCGGACCATTTAAATACTTCATGGTTTTGGTTGATGCATCGACTAGATGGTCACACGTAGTGTTGTTGTCCACCCGAAATGCAGCGTTTCCTAAACTCCTTGCCCAGATTATTAAGTTAAGGGCTCACCATCCGGATTATCCGATAAAGTCTATTAGACTTGATAATGCCGCGGAGTTTACATCGAAGACTTTCGATGACTATTGCATGACTTTGGGAATAAATCTTGAACATCCTGTTGCGTATGTTCATACCCAAAATGGCCTAGCGGAAGCTTTTATAAAGCGACTGCAAGTGATAGCGAGGACCTTGGTTATGCGCACCAAACTCCCACTATCTGTATGGGGCTACGCAATTTTGCACGCTGCAAATTTGGTCCGTCTGAGGCCCATGGCCACCCAACCACTTTCCGCGTACCAGCTGGTTACTGGATGTGAGCCTGATATCTCACATTTATGCGTGTTTGGGTGCCTAGTCAATGTTCCAATTGAGCCGATAAGGCGTTCAAAATTTGGACCTCAGAAGCGACGGGGAATATATGTCGGTTATAACTCCCCGTCTATCATTCGCTATTTAGAGCCCTTGACAGGCGATCTCTTTACCGCGAGACACGCGGATTGTGACTTTGATGAGGCAATCTTCCCGTCGTTAGGGGGAGAAATGCACGCTAACGTTGATGAGGAACGACGTAAATTAGCGTGGCATGTGCCCGCTTTTGCTCATCATGATCTCCCCTCTGCACATAGTGATAAGGAAGTGCAGAGGATTCTAGGTCTGCAAGATATTACAAATCAAATGCCAGATGCATTTAGCGACCTAGCAAAAGTCACGAGATCAATTATACCTGCTGCAAATGTGCCTGCAAGGATAGACGTCCCTGAGAGACGCCATGTTCCTGTGAAACATGTTGCTCCGATCGAACCCGCCGAGCAAAGGAAGCTGCCATCGGCCGTCCAGTCCGCCGCTATTCCCAAGAAGAAGGGAAGACCGGTTGGTTCCAAAGATGTTCTGCCCCGGAAGCGGAGAAATCTTGTTAAAAGCGTTTTGCCACATGAGATCATTAAGGATCACGGCGATGTATTAGAAGAGCGTGTTCCAGATGAAACGCCTATTCCTAATCATGCCGATAACCTCGAAATATCCGTCGAGTATGCTAGCTTAGACGATATTTTGAAGCGAAACGAAACTGTCATCGATGATGTGTTCATATACTCAGTGGCCACTGACATTATGAACAATGATGACATGGAACCTCGTAGTGTTGCCGAGTGTCAACGACGAACGGACTGGTCATAATGGAAACAAGCAATCCAGGCTGAACTAGACTCCTTAGCGAAAAGAAGCGTGTTTGGACCTGTTGCTCCAACACCACCCAATGTTAAACCAGTTGGTCACAAATGGGTTTTCCTAAGGAAGCGTAATGAGAGAAATAAGATTGTGCGATACAAGGCTCGCCTTGTGGCGCAAGGCTTCTCACAACGCCCTGGAATTGATTACGAGGAGACATATTCTCCCGTAATGGACATCATAACGTTCCGCTACTTAATCAGTTTAGTAGTTTCCGAAAAACTGAATATGCAGCTCATGGATGTGGTCACAGCCTATCTCTACGGGGATCTAGACACAGAGATATATATGAAAGTCCCTGAAGGACTAAAGATGCCTGAATCAAGTAGTTCCTGACCACGGAACGTGTTCTCGATTAGACTGAGACGTTCGCTATATGGATTGAAACAATCCGGGCGAATGTGGTATAACCGCCTAAGCGAATACTTGATCGGTTTGGGATACGTTAATAACGAACTTTGCCCATGCGTGTTCATAAAGAAATCCACTTCAGGATACGCAATCATCGCGGTCTATGTAGATGACATGAATCTCATAGGAACCGAAAAAGACTTGTCAGAAACTGCTGATATCCTGAAGAGGGAATTCGAGATGAAGGATCTTGGGAAGACACGGTATTGCCTCGGCCTGCAGATCGAGCACCATAAAGATGGAATTCTTGTCCATCAAGCAAACTACACCCAAAAGGTGTTGAGACACTTTAGTCATTTTGACGTTAAGCCGTCCGCTACTCCCATGATCGTCCGCTCTCTAGACATTACTAAGGACCCATTCCGTCCAAAGGAGGACGACGAAGAGATATTGAGTCCTGAGTGCTCTTATCTGGGTGCAATAGGCGCTTTATTGTACTTGGCCCAATGTACTAGACCGGACATCTCGTTTGCTGTGAATTGTCTAGCTCGACACAGCACCGCGCCAACACGCCGCCATTGGAATGGCATAAAAGACATTTTCTGCTACCTTAAGGGTACTACGGACTTGGGCTTGTTCTATCCCTACGCGGTTTTGAGTGAGTCCAACGCTCTTGGCACTCGAAGCAACGCGACCCTTGTTGGCTACGCCGATGCGGGATACTTATCTGATCCGCACAAGGGGCGTTCCCAATCTGGTTACGTCTTTACCATTGGGAACACAGCGATTTCTTGGAGGTCTCGCAAACAGACCTTAGTGGCTACTTCAACGAACCACTCTGAGCTACTCGCGCTTTATGAGGCGACTAGAGAGTGTGTATGGCTTCGAGCTGTTATTGGCCATATTCGAAGTACATGTGATCTTCCATATGACCCAGATGAACCTGTTGTCATCTATGAGGACAATACCGCTGTTATTGATCAAGCGAAACATGGTTACATCAAAGGGGATGCTAACAAGCACATATCGCCCAAGTTGTTCTTTACACATGAACAACAAGCACTTCAAAAGATTGAAGTGCAACACATTGGATCGGAGAATAACCGTGCAGACTTGTTCACCAAGTCACTGCCAAAACACTCGTTCCAGAAACATGTCAGAGCGATTGGACTTAGGAAGCTTTCAGAGCTAGCCTAAGTGGAACATGTTTCCTATACCCTGTTGTGTGCATGTGAGGAGGAGCGCCCCAACAAGCGCCTTCCAACGCCCTGTTGTGCGTATATCCCGCACCCTGTTGAGTGCGAGTGAAAAGGGAAGCATCCTGATGTATGCTCGTGTACTCTTTTTCCCTTCGACCAAAGTTTTTCCCACTGGGTTTTCTTTGGCAAGGTTTTTAACGAGACACAGTTCAAATCCCTTATTCACTAAGGATTATTATAATCAGGGGGAGTATCCAGTTGTATACTTCTAAACCATCGTGTACTCTTTTGTCCTTCGATCAGCGGTTTTTTCCACTGGATTTTCCCTGACAAGGTTTTGACGAGGCACCTTTGCAATGGTTAAGTTTACCCCATCACACTGACCTGTGTGTACTCTTTTGTCCTTCGACCAAAGTTTTTTTCCTACTGGATTTTCTTTGGCAAGGTTTTAACGAGGCACAAGTAGGTGGTCATTTTTGAATCTGCAAGCTACAGACCGACAAAGAAGCTCAGAGGTGTTTACAAGCAGAGTTTGTGAAGAGCCAAGGGGGAGTGTTGTAATTCATCATCATGGTGACTCTTCACCTTTGTAACTCCCAAGTGACTTTTCATTTTGTAACTCCCAACCTCTCTCTTCCTATATAAAGAGAGGTAGGGATGGCTTGTAAAAAGATATTGACATATATTGATATAAAGAGAGGTTGAGCTAATTGTCTACAACATAAACTAAAATATAGTAGAACGAATATAAACAACAACCGAAACGTTTAAATACTTTTTTTTTTTGAAACATGTAATTGCTTATGTCCGACATATAAGCTCTGGACTTGGTACAACTTACTCAAACACTACCTGAAGGACTTAAATCTTTGTACCGTAGGATCAACATCACTCTCTCTTGTGGGGCCCACCACTCCCACTTCTGCATTTATTTATGAGAAAACTATACTTTTGGTCACTGAATGTTTACCTCACCAAAGTTTTAGTCACTCAAAGATATTTTTCAAAAATTTAGTCATTGAATGTTTGGCCATCCAAAAAAATGGTCACTCTGTTAAATTGTTATTTGTTTTATTAACATTTTTTTGTTGACATGGCATGTTATGTACCATGTCAGTCATTAAGTATGACCTAGCACATTTACGTGGGCTATTTTTGGATTTTATTTTTCAAAAAAATTATTTGGGTATTAAGTTTTTTTTAAAAAAAATGAAATATCATGTCATAAACATTGAAACATGGCACATAACTTAATACCCAAACGAATTTTTTTGCAAAATAAAACCCAAAAATAGCCCACGTAGATGTGCCACGTCATACTTAACGATTGACATGGCACATAACATGCCATGTCAACAAAAATTGTTAATAAAACAAACAATAATTTAACAGAGTGACCATTTTTTTGGAAGACCAAACATTCAGTGACTAAATTTAATGAAAATATCTTTGAGTGACTAAAACTTTGGTCAGACAAACATTCAGTGACCAAAAGTATAGTTTTCCCATTTATTTATTAAATAAGAAATGATATGCTCCCACCTCGATTTGACCTCTGACAGCAAATACTTGCCACGTTAGCCATTTTAATACATATATAATATGCTCCAAAAAAGTATTTGACATTCATTTTCATACATACTAAACACGTAATTTCAAAAATATTTGGTCAGCTTTTGGCGATATTGTCTATTCATCATCATCTGTAGTTTCAGAATCGTCATCTTCAATGGCAATATCATAAGCTCGTTTCAACAACATATCCATGTATCGATCATATGCTTCCGTTTTCCTATCCACATGCGTCTCGACCTGATCCAATCATACACGAAGAATACTCTTATTGAGATGAAACTTATCGATTTATTTGGGCACTTGTCTAAGTACCATCACCAATTGCAAAAGAATTAATTATGTTTCCATGCAGACTCCATGATAAGATTGATTGCATTGTAATTGTCACTAATAGCATGATAAGATTGTCGTAAAAGTAAAACTAACATGAGCTTGCAAAAAAAGGATTATTCACATTTAATTTGGAACTGAAATAAGAACCCACCCTTATTAATTTACTCACTTCAAGACGAAAAAAAGTTTGTCGATTTCGTGTGGACCGACTTGAACAGTTGGATTTTCTCGTTCAAGCTTAAAACAATTTCACCGATCACTCGTCAAGAACAACATCAAGGTACTAATTAGCCAACTCATGACCCGTTGACAAGTACTCTCGAGTACCACAAAGTCTACTCCCTGCAACTCATATGACACCCCATTTACATTTGTAGTGACACTAACCTACTTACAAGAGAGACTATATACACATGATCGATTTTATGACAAAGGTATCCAAAACGTCATCGGTCCGCCCCCACACACACACACATACATTCGTCCCTCTGCACCCTTCGGAGCCTACCCCACAAATTTTGGCCGCCACTCCAATGGGAGATCGACATGTGGCTTGCGGATTAGGACCATGGTCACAAACAGCTAGCTGTCCATATAGCTTTGCCCTTTTTTCAGTTCAAGAACCTGGCTATTGTAACTCTCACATGACTACTAATTATTCTAACCCTTTAGTGGCTTCTCGCTCTCCTAATTGTTGTTTTTTCAGCACTTAAGTAGTACCAATTAGATCGGAGTACATCCTATAAACATGATGCGTACAATTTCTATATAGGTATTTTATGTCTCAATCTGTCCTCAGACTAACGCTACAAGAATTCGATGAGAAACATGAAGTATATAACTTCAAATGATCAAGTTTTAATAGTTGCGATGAGGGCTGAATGTTATATATTTGTAAATGCTAGCTAATATATATGTGCGATTCTTGTTAATTATGTGAAACTCCAACATGAAGTTCATTGAATTACTAAAATTCTATAATAAAGCAAAAACACGAGTAAAACGAGGACAAGGCTCGTGGTAAGAGTTCCAATTCCAGATTGGTAAGAAGAAAAAAAAATGTCTGGCATGCATACGTAGACTAATTCATGAGATCACTCCATAGGTAGTAATTTGTATCATCGTCCTGTCCCTTAACTGGTTCGTGATGGTCTGGCCTATCTAATTCTTGACAAACATGGCTAGCTGCTAAACTAATAGTTGAATTTAAACATATCACTTTGAATCACTCACGAAGAATAATCACCACTCGTTAATGTTTTGAATGTCATAACTTACATAAACAGTAGGGAATTTTTCTTAGCTTTAATGGGCATATGCTATTATAGTTGCTGAAGCAATTCACATCAAGATCAGGCTTAAGACTCGAGAGAGAGATCTTATAAACAACAAATTATTATACTATTTATGGAACAAGAATTAAGTACGTCCAAAGGAAGTTGGAGGTAGTATGGAGTGATCAGTATATGATTGAATGACTATATAGGGATAAACCTACACTTGCCTGACCCCAAATCTTTGGGAATAACTGTTTTGTTGTTAATTTGCGATAGGTATATTTTCTTTCAAATGCAAATTGTTGGTCGAGCGCTTGTGGCTCATGTGGAAAGCAGCACGGACGTCAGCTAGAGTCGGCAGGGATCGAGCCTCCAACCGTAAGATCGTGTAGGTGTGTGGGTTGTAATAAAAAAAAAAAAAAATCTAAACTGTTGTCGAGGTTTATAACCATTTCCAAACCACTAGCACTCACTCTTCTCATCTACAGAACAGTGCGGCAAATGCCTTCTGTTCTGTTCTTATAACTAAGAATGTTGCATAAGTTATATCTACAAGACCTGACGTTAATTTGAGGAATTTTTTATAAAATGTGTGAATCTAAATTTTACCTCCGAGTCGCTGTTTGGTTGCTCTTCCATTTGATCAATACTTTCTTCGGTGTCGGAATGATAATGTTGCTCATATGAATCAGTACTCTCCATTGACGATGCTGGTATATACTTGAAGACACCTGTAGTAAATCTCTGTATTTACTGGCAGGAGTACTTAGTTTGCTTCCTTGTTGATGGCCAATTAATTACACGGACACTGTATATATAGCGCAGAGGACGTGAGATTCGAAGGGGTTGCACTTCTACTGCCAATCCATCGGCTTGTCCTAACCCCCTCGTCACCACTAGCATTGGCTATTCTCCTCCCCGGCCTCGGCCTGCACATCAAACCGTGCCCGTGCATGAGGTTCGCAATCATCGGTTTGGATCGACGCCCGATGTCCTTTGAGGAATTTTGATGGCTACGTACTTAGCGACTTGTCAGCGGGATTTTCTCCAGACGTCTGCAGAATGGATCCGCATCGTCAAAGTTAGAGTCGAGATCTTTTTCTCGTTTGTTTGCACGCATTTGTTCGGTTGACGCTTTCTAAATTCCGAAGCAATGTCACAAGAGAGAGAGAGAGAGAGAAATTGGCCGCTGTTGCATGCATATTCTAAGTGGATCTAGCCAGTTACTGGGTTGCACTGGTAGGGACCAGGTCAATACATTTACTACTCTATGATGTCTATTTTAACGTTGACAGGGGGAACTTGTTTATACATGGCCAGCTGGTTTTGAAGTTGAAGTTCTAGTCCGAGCTCTCTAGCCTAGTGGTATTAGAGCGGACACCCGGAGGGGCCGGCAAGGTTCGAGCCCCCCAATTGTGTGTGTGAGTGTGATTTCAAAAAAAAAAAAGTTGAAGTTCTAGAACATTAATTAACTAACATGCAAGCGAAAGGACGTGAACTTTCCCAGCCAAAGGTTGATGTTCTCGATCGCCTCCACTGATTCATGTGGGCCGACACGCCCAGTGCTACGTTCCCGTGTCAGAATCGTCGTCATGCAGTACATTCTGCGACTCCATTCTGAAGTTCATCAGATTTAATAAATTCTCTCGTCGTCCACTCTACTGTGGGAGGAGTGGCATTAGAGGGATAGGACGTGGGAGAACTCCATTGGGATATATAAATAGGAAAGTATGTGCATCGATCAATTGAAATCTCAAAATCTACTATGTAAGTTTTATTTTAACGGCATTTTGCTTCCCTCGTAATCACTGAGCGTTCAACTTAAGCTCTTTACTAATGGCCATTCTATAGGGCTACTAGCTCTGTAATTACTGAAGTACTAGGCTACTAGCTCTGTAATTGGGTCCTTAATTATAACGATCAATTAAGGAACTAATTAAAGGCCATTCGAGCAATCTCTGTCTACTGAGGCTGTACACACTACCAAAATAAGTCATATTGGCGACAAATTTAGCGACGCAAGTCATATACGTCGGTAATATTTGTGAATTTAGCGACGTTTTATAATAACGTCACTGAACGTCACTGAACGTCACTATCAGCGACGTTTAGCGACGTTTAGCGCCACACATTATGCTTTGGAAAGCTGATGTCGCGGTCTAGTCGCAGAACGTCGCTGTTTTGTCTAACTCAGCGACGTTTTGCGACTCCACATTATTGACGTCGCTAGTTTTTTATTGGATAGCGACGTTTAGCGACGTCCTTTGTCGACGTCGCTAAAATGTTTCATATAGGGTTCACCCGATCGATCTTTTATTTTCTTTCACCCAAAATTTTTAATCTCCCGCTCCCCAAATTTCTCTCCCCCTTTCTCTCTCCTCTCCGGCGACCCCTCCCTCCGGCTACCCCCTCCCCGTGGTGACCCCCTTCCCTGCGGTGACCCCCGTTCCTCCGGCGTCCCCCCTCCACCGTTGATTCCCCTCGTCGACGCCGACTCGACTCCGACGCCAACCCGTCTCCACCGTTGCTCCAGCGCCGGCGACCCCGACTCGACTCCGACCAAGTCAGGTAAACCCTAACCCTAACTGTAGAAATTATGGTTTCTAAATTCTACATAATGGTTTCTAAATTATAAATGTAAAAATTATGAGAATAAGTTATAGTTCCTGTGAATGGGTTGAGACCATCATAAAACTCCAATTGAGCCTTAATATTCTACAGAATGAGCTCCTATATTCTGAACTTATAACCTAGAAATTGGGATGGACCTTACTATCTAACCATAGTGGAAGTTTTGAGGGAATTTGAGTCACTTACTAGAAAGTATAACTTGTATTTTAAAAATTGGTCATGTCGGTTCAATCAGCTGACTCATGGACCGGTACCTTTTTTTTGGGATCAAATTAGTGTTGACTCACGATTTTTTCAATGGTTGTAAATAAATATTTTTATAAAAATCAGTATCTAGAAGAAATTAAATTTGGATCACTTAGATTAACTCTGATAGTTGAACCACTAGTTGAACCATTTGACTCAACCCATTGTCTTATCTAAAACAGTCTCCGATACGAATGTTTAAAACATTAAAGTCGGTCATAACTTAGATAGTAATACATAATACAAAATAAAATTTACTTGATTTAAACGACATACTTGGTGATCACCACTAGGGTAGTTTTCAGGTCAGAGTGTTAGTAACTGTTTAGAGTGTCGGTGGGTGTGTGAATAATAATAATAATAATAATAATAATAATAATAATAATAATAATAATAATAATAACAACGTCAAGAATTGGTATTCTTTCACCCAAAATTTTTAATCTCCCGCTCCCCAAATTTCTCTCCCCCCTTTCTCTCTCCTCTCCGGGGACCCCTCCCTCCGGCGACCCCTCCCTCCGGCTACCCCCTCCCCGCGATGACCCCCTTCCCTGCGGTGACCCCCGTTCCTCCGGTGTCCCCCCTCCACCGTTGATTCCCCTCGTCGACTCCGTCATTTTTATGATCGATCATAAACGTTATCTTTGTTTGGGCATGCACATGTTTGCTCTTGTTCTTAGTCATGGGTGAGCACATATACCTATGTACCGCTAGTCGCACACCCGTACTAAATCCACCCGCATACGCGTTTATGTTCTTGAGAAACACAACCACTAGGGGCGCACCAGATCTATATCTGCTCGCACGTGCGTGCTTGTTCTATTACTGCGGGCGAGAACAAACACATTTACCCGCGTGAGCACCCATGCACCTTTATGTCATGGACGCTTGTGCGATAAGCCACCCCCTTAAAATATGACTAAGCTCTCTATAAGGGGCATACTCTCCCTCTTCCCTTTCCATCCTCATATATACAGTATAAGTTTTTAAGCAAAAAATGAGGTTGTTGAAGTACCAAAAAAAGGGGTAAACCAATGTGATCATGAACAGACAATCTTTTTGAAAGTTTGAGCGATATTGGCGCATTGACGCAAAAATTGAGGCATCTACTTTGCACTTAACAGTCGCATGTCACTTGAATCAAGGTGCATGATTCATCGCTTTCAATTGAAGTGTCATCGACGCATGATTTTTTGAAAATCAGAGCATCATCTATGGCTGACAGTGCTCTAGCCTGTACCTATAAATTGAGGGTCTACAGGAGAGAAACTCCCTGCTATTCTCTTTTCTATATGTGTCAGATCTTAGTATGTGTCAGATCTTAGTATTCCTAAGTAAGAGTGGGTATATGTGAGTGAGTGTCATTAGAGTGTTAACTGAGTGAAGTAACTCTTGTATACCCAAAGGGTCGATATTGGACAGTTGGTGTCGTGTACTCCTACAAGTACAATTATACCTCACCAATAATCTCAGTTTTCTCTAAATTGTCACTCTCTACTGACCTCTATCTAAATTGTGCACCCATATCTAAACTGCCTTAACATTCATTCACTGACTGTAATGTGCTTGTATCTATCTTACAGAATTATTCTCAAATAGATATGGAGCTGAATTACTATCTGCAGAATCGTTCGTGGATGTACAACCGTCATCCTGATGACATGTGCGGTGTGCGGGATGAATTCATAGAGGGTGTACACCAGTTCCTGCAGTTTGCCAAGGTGTTCCCTCAGTACATGGACGGTACCAAAATTAAGTGTCCGTGTGTGAGATGTCGCAACTTGAAATATCATCCAAAAGTGGATGTCATGTATCATTTATACTCGAAGGGTTTCACGCTGAATTACTATCAGTGGAGAGAGCACAGAGAACTTGTGTCTTTAGCATCAGAGTACGAGCCTTATGTGGATGTCAACAACAACGCTCCTTATGACGATGGGTTGGTGAACATGGTTTTTGACGTGGCCGGACCTAGTTTCGATCCGGATGATCATGATGCACCTGAGGAGGCACCGAACCCCGATGCTGCACAGTTCATGGAGTTGCTGGAGAATGCAAGGACTCCATTATATCCTGGTTGTGAGGATCATTCACCGTTGGAGGTGGTTACAAGATTGTTGAGCATCAAGTCCGATTTTAACATGTCGCAAGATTGCTACAACCGTCTTATGGAGTTGCTTATAGAAATATTGCCTGAGGGTGCGAAGTTGCCTAAAGACTCCTACCGGTCCAAGAGGATGGTTAGATCGCTCTGGATGGGATACAAAAAAATCGATGCCTGTCGCAACGGGTGCATATTGTACTACAAAGACGACAAGGATGAAGACGCCTGCAGATTTTATGGTGTCGATCGCTATAAGGCATGTGGTAGAGGAAAGTCTGTCGGTGCCAGGAAGCCTACCTCTTCGATGCACTACTTGCCGTTGACGCCGCGGTTGCAGCGGTTGTTTATGGTGAAGGAAACTGCAGAAAACATGAGTTGACATAAGCGGGAAAATACCGAAGGAGTGTTGGATCACCCATCTGATGGAGAAGCATGGAAGCACTTTGATCGAGAGTATCCAAATTTTGCTTCTGATCCACGTAATGTCAGATTGGGTCTCTACTCCGACGGTTTAACCCCATTCGGACTTTCGGGATCCCAGTATTCGTGTTGGCCTGTGATCGTCACCCCGTACAATCTACCGCCTTGGATGTGCATGAAGACTCCGTATATGTTCCTCACCGTTATTATCCCAGGTCTGAACAATCCGAAAAGAAACATCGATGTGTATTTACAGCCATTGATTGATGAGTTGAATCATCTGTGGGAAGTAGGTTCCAACACGTATGATGTATCTAGAAAACAAAATTTCTAGATGCGGGCAACACTTATGTGGACCATCAACGACTTTTCGGCCTATGGAATGTTATCTGAATGGAGCACGCATGGTCATCTTTCATGTCCGTATTGCATGGACAGCACTAAGGCTTTCTGTTTGAAATACGGAGGCAAATCGTGTTTCTTCGATTTTCATCGACAATTCCTGTCGAAGGATCATCCGTACCGAGGAACAGGAATGTTTTTCGTGCTGGCGTTGTGGAGAAGGCTAATCCCCCGCAAAGGTGGCCCGGATACACGATATGGGAAGAGATAAAAGATTTACCAAGAGTTATTGAGCAGCCTGCTACGGGCTATAAGTGTGACGGATTTGGTCGCACTCATAACTGGACGAAGAGGAGTATATTCTGGGATCTTCCATATTGGAGCACCAATCTGATTAGACATAACCTTGATGTCATGTATATCGAGAAGAATGTGTTTGACAACATAATTAATACTGTAATAGACGTAAAGGGAAAGACGAAAGACAATCCAAAGGCTAGATTGGAGAAGGAGGATAAAGTGAGGCTTTGTAGGTGGATTCAAGGTCTGAAATTTCCAGATGGGTATGTTTGAAACTTGAGAAGATGCGTCAACCTCGAGGAGAACAAACTGACAGGTATAAAGAGCCTTGATTGTCACGTATTCATGGAGCGGTTAATTCTGATTTTATTTCGAGAATTCTTACCGCATGCAGTTTGGGATCCATTGACGGAGCTTAGCATATTCTTCAGGGACCTTTGTTCTAAGAAATTGCTCATTGATCGTCTAGAAAAGCAAGAGAAGGACATTGCGGTAACACTGTGCAAGCTAGAGAGGGTGTTTCCTCCGGGATTCTTCGACTCTATGGAGCATTTTGCCGATTTATCTTTCCTACGAGGCACTTGTTGGTGGACCCGTCGAATATCGATGGATACACCCGTTCGAGCGATATTTGAATCACCTAAAAAAAGGTGAAAAATAAGGCTCGGGTTGAGGGTTCTATTTGTGAAGACTATATTCTCGAGGAGATTACAAATTTCTGCTTCTCTTATTTCAAATCTCATGTTGCTACGAATAGAACGAGGGCTCCGAGAAACGACGATGGATATCAAGAATTTAATGATGGAATACTGAAAGTATTCAATGCGTCCGAAAAGCCTTCGGGAAAAATGAAGAAGAGATATTTGAATGACGAAGAGCTAAGGGCTGCTCAGTTGTATGTATTACTCAATTGCGATGAGGATGAAGTGGAGAAGCTAGAGGGGTAAGTAAGGAATGATGAGTTTACGTCATCTCAATGTAATAGTATAAGCTAATATTATTGTACTAATCGACGGTTGCTTCGTTGTTTTCCAGCACATATAATGATGAGTTGAGGCTGGTTAGACCCTACCTAACAGAAGAAGCATTATAACAAGAAATGAGACGTCATTTTCCTTCTTGGTTGAGCGAATATGTAAGTAGCTCGGTAATTACTGGCCTCTTCTAATGCAACTGCGCAATAAATAACTTATTATCTCTTTTTTGATATTCAGGTCGATCATCTAATTTCACCCAAGATTGAATTAATTAGAACTCTTGCCAAGGGACCAATTACTTTTGTTAAAATATGGCCAAGTTACTGTGTCAATGGCTTTCGGTTCAAGTCGACAAATGCTCCGATCAGAGACAGCTTCCTGGATCTTGATTCCACGAAAAATAGTTGTTTATGCATCAAGTCTTCGAAGTACAAAGACGTCGATCCAGAAAATAATTTCTTTGGCATCTTGCGAGAGATTGTGGAGTTGTCATATAATAATGGCAGAAAACCTGCAAAGATCGTGTTGTTTAAGTGTGAATGGTTCGATCCGATTGACAATCAAGGTTAAAAAATTGCCAAGTATGGTCTTGTGGATATAAACTACAAGCGTAGATATCAAGGCTACGAACCGTTTGTCCTAGCAACTCAGGCTCAGCTCGTGTACTTCACAGCTTATCCGAGACGGGGAGCAACGAAGTCTGACTGGTGGACAGTATGCAAGACTAAAGCTAGAGATACTTTAATGTTGACGAAAAAGCTTACTAGGAGGACGAGCTACCTCTTGTAACCAATATTGTCGATGTGGACTCCACGGAAGTTACGCATTACACGACACATAATGTAGAAGATGTAGAATTATATGAAGAGGAAGACGATGCCGACGAAGGCGAAGATGAAAGTGAAGATGAGGAGGAAGAGGAAGATGAGGTCGAGGAAGACGAACAAGATGATTATTCTGAAGATGATTGAGAGAGATATACT
The DNA here is from genome assembly GCA_029216955.1 of Iris pallida. Taxonomy (NCBI): domain Eukaryota; kingdom Viridiplantae; phylum Streptophyta; class Magnoliopsida; order Asparagales; family Iridaceae; genus Iris; species Iris pallida. The sequence goes on along the minus strand of JANAVB010018196.1, from coordinate 1,411,820 downwards.
TATCTGAACTTAGATATTTTTTCTAGAATATATTATCTGGACTTAGATGTTTATTGTAGAATGTATCATCATATGTTGTCTTGGTTATTATCTTGTCTTTGTTGTACTTTCATATTTCTAGTCTCTATTATTTGTTGTACTTTCATATTTCTAGTCTCTATTATTTGTTGTACTTTTATATTTCTAGTCTCTATTATTTGTTGTACTTTCATATTTTTAGTCTCTATTATTTGTTGTATTATCATATGTTGTTATCAGGTATGGCAGGTCGTCGCGGATCGTTTCGAGGGGGACGACGAGGTCATGATCCTCCGGTACTTCCTACATGTACTGCTAGAGGACGGAGTTTTCCTTCGGTACCTCCTACTGGTACCGGCTCTGGATCCTCATTGCCGATTACTCCTCCATATCGGACAGTAGCTGGGCCTGCTGGGACGACGTCACGTGGCATATCTTCTGGGACGAGTAGTTTTAGGCCTGTTGAGAGTGCTCGCCCGTCTAGCGTTCCTGCTGCTGATACGACGATGGAGACGGATGAGCAGATGGCAGAAGCTGCACCGACAGCCGAGGAGGACGCGCCGACGGCCGACCAGCATCATGCAGATGATGCGTGCGCACCTCCGAAGGAGAGGAGGACGGAGATCTGGGCCGACGGTACAAAGTAGGTATTTTGGTTTATAATTTTTTTTTCTATTTTTATCATAAATTAACTTTTTCCATGAATATAATATGTCTGTATAGATATTGTCCCCCAGAGGTACAGAGACGTCTAGGCCACAAGCTGTGGCATAATTATGGTGGTGCTTGGATTAACTACTCTGATGCTCCGGACGAGAGGAAGGCCTACTGGTTTGCGCGCTTCAAGGTTAAAATATATTTGCTTTTAACATAAATCATATAATTTTTGCATATTATATATTAATGATAAATATTTGGTTTGCACTCTTCTAGGATATGTTTTTCTATCCTCCGCACCGGGCCGAGCTTATCGAGGGAATGTTTCCTGCCGTCGCTGCCAAGCTGATCCGCGACGCTATTAATGATCAGAAGGCTCGTGATCGTGCAGGAAAGCCGATCCAAGGTTGGATCATCCCTGATCAGTGGAATGCGATGAAGGCTCGATTCGACGAGCCAAGGTACAAGGAGAAGTCGGAGAAGGCCAAGGCGGCTAGACAACATGCCTCGAAGTGGTACGGTGGGTCGATTCCGATGACGGAACATTTTCGTCGTCTGGTATGTCTTTCTCTTTTAGAAATATTATTTTAATGCAAAATCAATAAATTATTACTAAGATAATATATTTAATTACAGGTAAGGAAGATCGATAATGCCGACATGGTGACCGTCTTCCTGGCCACCCATCGGAAGGGCAAAGACCTTATTGACGAGAGGGCCGAGCAGACCTATATAAGTATTATAATACGTTATCTTAATTTAATACTTCGTGTCAATTTTAATATAACTTAGTAAATATGATGCAAATAAATATTCATGTAGTTAGTAATAATAAGTACATTAATTGGTAATAATAAGTACATTAATTAGAAATTAGAAATTATAGAGTACTATCCATACTTTCTAGGCCGAGTATCAGAGGCTGCGGGAACGGGCAGCTACTAGTGCACCTGATGCAGGAGAGGCCGGTACTTTCTCGCAGCCCACTCAAGCTCCGTCGACGGACGAGCTGTGGATGACCGCCGCTGGTGGACTCCGTAGGGGTACGTACTACGGTACGGGATCCTATGGCGTCCTAGTTGCGACCCAGTCCTCTAGGGCATCTCCTGCTAGTGTGCATGGTCCACAGCCATTCCAGGAGTCTGCCCGAGTCCACCAGATGATGGAGTCTCTCCGTGACGACCTGCTACGACGGATCGAGGAGCAGTCTCAGCACCCTGCGGACGATCCTGCACTGCTAGTACGATTGGATGTGCTCGACCGCGACATTATAGACCTCATGGAGACGACTGAGAGGACAAAGCGCACCGTTGGAGGGTTAGAGCGTACGGTGACGGAGCTGCAGACAGGACAGGTGACCATGGCCGAGAGGCTGAGATTGGCGCAGGATTCGATGGTCCAGAGCAGTGATAGAATGTTATCTATCATGGATTCATACCACCAGCGACTTACAGCGTTGGAGCGTGCTGGTCCTCCGGGTGCGCCATCATCGTCGTCGACTTCGCCGCCTCCACCACCTTCTTCTTCGATACTGACTCCGCCGACGTCACTGCCTGCTCCATCGGTATCGATTTTACTTGAGAAGTATGAGTTGTTCTTATCCCTTCGTCACGGCGATGCCCCTCCTACACCAGATCCCTAGTAGTCCTAGTTAGGACTGTTTGTTTGTGTTTGTTTCATCCTATTCTATTTGTGACTTGGATATTTGTTGGTTGTGTAGACTTGGATGTTTGGATCCTATTTGTTGGATCCTATTCTATTTGTTGGTTGTGTGTAGACTTTGGTTATTTGGTTGTAGACTTTGTTTTTGGTGTATTTGGATGTTATTATTCGTTTATGTTATTATTCGTTTCAATTGGATGTTAATGTGCTTCTGTGGTTTACGTTTACCGGTGTTGAGTGTTCCACCGAAGGGGTCGGCGAACCTAGGGAGAAAAGAATATCTGTTATACTGTCTTTATGGTTATATTTTTAAACTGCAGGGAGAAAAGGACATTCTGTATTTTATTTTTTTATTTTTTTTAGATTTACCGACGTTTACCGACGTCCACCGACGTACGTTTGCGTCGGTAAACGTCAGTAAATCTGAAAAATTTTCCAGGGTACCGTCGTTTACCGACATCCTTATAAGTCGGAGACCGTCGGTAAGCGTCGCTACACGTTGGTAAAAATCCTAGAAATTATCGACATTTAGTGACATTTTAAACGACGGTAAACGTTGGTAAATTCCCAGGTTACCGACGTGTAGCGACTTTAAAAACGTCGCTAGTACACCGACGATACGACGGTAGACATCGGTAATATATCGACGTTTTTATACGTCGGTAAACGTCGGTACTTGCGACGTTTGGCGACGTTTTAAAGATCAGCGACTTACGTTTCTGCGACAAGCCCAAAACGTCGGTAATTGCGTCGGTAAATATTTTTAGCGACGTAATTTGTCGTTTTAGCAACGTCATTGGGCGTCGCTAAAACGACTTATTTTGGTAGTGACATGAAATAATTGAAAGATCGTGATGAAGGTTGCAGATGATCATTATATTCCGTATTTAGAGAGATGAATACAAATATATGCAATCTTCGCCATGATCTTTCGATAAAAGCGCGGAGTCCAACACCAAAACAATTTGAAGGACTCGATGCACACGATGCCAAGGCCAACTGTGTGCGCTTATCTTCTGAAGTATATAGTACCTTTGCTTAATGATACTGTGGACAAGATATAACAAGCTGGACCATTTTTTTTTGTTGGTTTTTTTGTTGGGTGTGGGGGGGGGGGCGGTTGAGGGGAAGGGGGAACTAGCTTTTCACGACTAATTTGTTCATTGTTTCAGCATCTAGAAGAAAATTATGTTTTTTTGTGAAACAATCTTATCCTTTTGACATATGCTATCAACTAATGCCAACATGTTTGGTCAAACAGGTTATGACATAGGGCGGTGCTACATGGACCGTGGATTGCACAATTGGCCCACGACCACGTGTCGACTGCAGATTGAAGGGAGGCAGCGTTTGTCCAGACGTGGGCCCCAGTGATTGTATGGGGGTAGGTTTGGACGAATGGGAGGGTGACAAGTCGGCTGCAGGCGTGCCGCGATCACCTCCTTGCTGGCCATTTAGCATTTTCTTGTGACATGGGTTACTTGTATTGCAAGAATTCTAGGAAGTGTAAATTGTGCCCTCCGATTTATACCTTTTGAAAATGAAACCCATAAATTCTTTTTCCATTTCAGCATAAATCCTGTTTTTTTTTGTTTTTTTATGGTGTACAGTGGTTTGTTGTTATTTTTAAAGATCTCTCACAAATTAATAAAATTGTTTGGTTATAAACCCTCCATCTTTATGCGTAGTAATTGTTATTCCCGTGGTTACAAATAACGTACAAACCGAAAAATTAAAAATTGAACACCATGCTTACAACCACGAAAAAAGAAAGATTAGAATTTACTTAGCTTATTTCTTGTTTCGTTCTTCCTTGTTCTTGTACCATTCAAGAATTGAATAAAGAAATCCTGGATTTTTCCTCCAATTTGAGTATTCCATTTGATATTTCCTGCAAATTACTCCAGTTCTATGGCTGGTAATGCTAGATCTTCATTAATCTTTCGCCATATTGGAAGGAGATACTATCAGGATCGAGTACCTCGAACCCAAATAATAAACTTACAAATGCTTTGTCTATAAAAAATAACTTCTTTGTCTGGTTTTCTGATCGAAATCCCCAAAGAAAATCTGTAACCCTAGTTAACCAAATTCCTCTGAACCCTAATTTTCCTAAATTCTTCGAAACCCTAATTTTGCAAATCCCTCTAGAGGCCCGATTCCCTACCTCCTCCAAAAATCCCCCGACTGATGAGAAGGAGAAGAACTGCGACCAAAATTCGATGGTTCCTGTGCCATAAGAGAAGAACATGGACGGAGACAGAATGCCGGAAGGGGGGAGAGAAAGATTACCTGTCACCTAAGTCTGTCGCCGTCGATGAGGCAGATAGGAGCGCGCCTTCGTCATTCGCTGTCGAGGAGGCTGAGAGGAGAGGAGGAAAAAAAACTCTATAGGGCTCGAGGAGGGCACGGGAGGAAAATAAGAAATAGCACAAGTGTAATGCCAATATAACACATTTCTTTTAATTTTATTCAATTTGCTAACGGCTTTAAGTGTTACCAAATAAATATGGTGTGTTACTAATATAAAATTTTATTTTTCACCATTTTTCCTAACGGTTTTTTGAATTTCTAACAATTTTTTACCGTTGGTAATTCGTAACGGTAAAAATCCGTTAGCAACTGGAAAAAAATGTGTTGGAAAAACCCTCTTTTGGGGTAGTGATTACAACTTGAAGAAAATACAAAGACTAACAAAGCTTGTTACAATGAAGTTGCTAATAAAAAATTTGTAACAACTAGAGACGGAATAGAAAAAGAACTCTTGAGGAGAAAGGAAGCTCGTTGGAGTGATGACAATCACCGTTGTTCAAAACAAAATTCGATCTTGTTCTATCGATCTTCTTCCAGGAACTAACAAACTCAAAAGATAGAACTTCTGGAACGCTACCTTTGTCACTCTTGCACGAACAACTCGGACAGAACCTAGACTGTCCTTGTATGCACGGACAACACTTGCTCTTTGTGGCGTTGCTGCCAACTCCTCTCACGTAGCATATGTTCACTTGTTCACTCTATCAAAAGAGGAACTTGTGAATATATAGGGGAACCAACCCTCCTAAGCATTCCATGCACTATCCATAATGGGCATTAATATCACACCCGATCCCGTGGGACCGAAAGTCAGCACTAGACGTAATGACGTAGAAGTTTAAATTGCACGTATACAAGGCAAGAACGAAACACAGTAGATAGAACATCTCAGAATACAAATCATTGCAATAAAAATAAGCAAAAAAATCGAATAGACACGAGATATACAAAATGAATATCTTTATTGATAATATTGCAGCAAAATTATAACAGCTTGAAGTCAAAGAATAACTTAATTACAAGCACAAACACTCTATCTCTCGATAAATTGAAACATGCCACAAGGCTTACAACTCAAGAGCTATACAGCAATGTTGTTCCATAGATTATGTCCTCTATAAAGAAAAGACAACATCCCCAACTTCAAGCACCAACAGATCTTGGAAGGACGTGCCTAACTTCATTACATGCACTATCTTCTCTCTTTTTAAAATTTCTCTTTTAGAAACCTCATCGATTTGGGCTTTAAGGAAGGGAGAGCAAAAGGGAGGAATTCTTGGAAGGACATGCCTAACTTCATTCCAGCAGGTGTCGTGTCCACAGTTATTTCTAAGTAAAGTCTCCCTCACTCCACTAGAACTTGAGAGATGTGACGAGCAAAAAGTTATTTTGTTATGGTTGGGGCTATTTGATGGACCACGACACAACCAAGATTCACATAACAATTCTTTTAAAACCTTTTACCATACAAACTTCATGGGCTTTAAATATGTGTATAGTTTTGATACCATATATTTTACATTTTTACCAGTGCATCAAAACTCTACAGTACGTCATCGGATTGACCATGTCAGTGTGTCATTGTGTGCGTGTCCCGTGTGTGTGTCTAAGTTTTACTGTGCATGTTCCATGTCAGCGTGTCCCAGTCTCTGTACTCAGGTGTGTCCCGTATAAGCATGTGTGTCCAAGTTTTTGTGATCGGGTGTGTCCATGTGTCCCGTGTCTGTTCTATGAGAGAGGGAGAGAGAGAGAAAGGGGTTTACCGAGATGGGGGACTGGAGGCAGTGTAGGTGAATAGGGGCTGGAGTCGGAGGAGGGGTTGGAGGCTATCGACCGGAGACAGAGGGGGGCTGGAGGCGGCGTAGGCGAATGGAGGGCTGGAGGCGGAGGAGGGGCTAGAGGCACGTGGAGGAGTTGTCGACTGGAGGTGACGGAGGGGAGCTAGAGGCGGAGGTGGCGGAGGGGAGATACGCAGACTTTTAAATTTTTTGGGATCGAATGAGTGGGGGAAAGAAAATTGCAATCGGAACCTTATATCAAAAATATTAGCGACGTCTAAAACAGACGTCGCTAATAGTCGCTAAAATTTTAATATACTACGACGTAGACTTACATCGATGAACGTCGCTGATATTAAAAAGTCAGCGACGTTCACCGACGACAATTTTCGCAATACTAAGTAAAGTCGTTGATTATCGCGGAACGTCTCCAACGGCGACGTATTGTGACGTATTTATTTTGCGTCGCTAATTTTTTTGTATATTAGCGACATAGTCTTTTTTTATCGCCAAATATGTCGCTAAATTGACTTATTTTGGTAGTGAGAGCTCCAACGCCTTAGCACATCCAAGTAAGCTCCACATCTGGAGGGTTGGAGATTAATACATTATCGTATACTGGTGAGTGACCTCTAACCAACTCAACCAAAAACTAACAGAGTAATTAGAGTGCATGCATATATATGTCATCTTTCTAATACTATCTTAGGATCAATTAACATGGCATAACAACATGTGTCTATAAACATACATGTGTCAATCTCAATATAGTAGATCACAATACTTATCATCCTTCTCTATCATTACAAAGATATCATTCTTAAGACATAGATGTGTCATGAGTACGTTCCTGCATAAGACATTTGTTTGCCTTCACAAAATACATATAAGCAGATGACATTAGCATGCTACCTAATTGTACGAGGGTCGTTAGCAACATAAGCCATATTAGACAATTCTCCTGTCGCGTACCCGTAGTTAGTCCCACCGAAGGTCCCGAAATATCCAATTGCGATGCGACCTCTCAGTTTGGGTAACAAGCCCTACTGAAAGCTTACCCCAATATCCTGTGCATGAAGCATGTTCTACATAATTTTCTCCTATAGGCCAAATCGGTTATGGTGTCCCCCATAAAATTGTTCGAAAAAAGTACAACCTTGTGCACATGTTGTCCATGACCATATGCGTGAACAGTATAATTGTCAACTATAAAATATAGGCATGGTACATAATCGAACTTAAAAACAATACCAGATCTCTAGTCATACAACAGATCATACTCGCTATATCAACACCTTCATTCGATGTTCCGATTGATGACCCATAAATTTCAAACATATCGCGCCACCGTCCAATAACTCAACACTTCCAATCAATGTTTCGATTAGCAACCCGCATGTCCCAAATATATTATAGTACCATGTCATACATTATCGTGGTACCACGCATACATCCTATACCGTGGCACCAAGCCATATACTTACCATTCATCTTTCCTGCATAAACAACACGATATGCCACAAGATACATAACAATGCTATGCTCCACATTACAACATAAACAATAACACTATATTTCATGGGATATGTATCTAACAATAATTCTATTAATCTATTTAATTTTTCTTGGTTCTTTTTGTTATCATGCTACACTTTCATAACATAAGAAATCAGACATACAACATAATTCATTTAGTGTGAAGGTAAGAGAAGCGAAAGATCAAAATCACCCACTATAAAAAAATGCATAACTGTCTCGATCGAGAAAATACCGAATTGAATCATGCCTCAAACAGACAATTTGATGTGATACACGAACTTATTAATCGAAAACCATGCAATCGAGCCATGCTCCATAAACCAACCAATCCGACTGAATTAAGCAAGAATGCATCACCACTTATATCTCGCTATACCTCGCACAAAACAAATCCAAACATCAGAAACAAACCAAGAAAATGTCTCTGCCTAGAGTGATCGAGACAAAACACCAAATTAGGATCTCTGAATGATACCGCCAATAAACTAGCATAATACACCGCGTGGAGAAGGACATTAAAATTAATTAAATGGGTGGTTACAGCAGTAACCCCCACTAAATGACAGTTACTCTCTATAAGCAACGAACAACCATTTACGTGCACAAATTCAGCATTTTGGCGTGGAGCGCCTCTACGCAGCATTTCCACAAGCCACTTATAAACTCAACTCGTTTGGGTCATTCGTGGCAAAATGACCCTAACACAACCACTATCCTAAAAGGCATACAACTCGACCCCGAAGGGCACATACTCGGCCCGTAGGTCCATACATGGTCTGAAAGCCCAACCCGGCTTGTAGGCCACATAACTGACCCAAAGACCCCTGCATTCGACCTGAAATCCGCACCTGCACTCGGCCAACACCCACTGGCATCAATTTGTTGCTTCTCCCATGGCTTGAACTATAATTATCAGAAAGGATGCCTCACATTTTAGCTACTTGAGCAAGAGGAGTTTGGCGATATATATTATGTACTAGTCACGTTTACGTACATTGCACATTAAACTATAATATTGTTGAAAAATTAAATAAGCATATTAAAATATTTTAAATATGATTTGAAGATATTTTAATTAGGATTTGTTAATTTTTAGAATTTGGAATATGTGTTTAGTTAGATAATACCATGTACCTAGTTTAAATATAATTTGAATATAAAATATATTTTAGGATCTGATATATGTTTAAGTATTTAGAAGAATTTTAGAACATATATATAACTTTTAATATGTGAGAAGATACATATGCGATACAAAGTTAGAAAGATTTTTAAAAAAAATTAAATTTATTTATTATAATTTAATGGAGGATATACATACGGCTTAGATGGATAATTTTTTAAACTTTTTTCAAGCCGCAATATATATACTAGTAACGTACACATGCATTGCATGCACGTAAAAACAATTGCTGAAAAAATTTATATTAAAATTTGTTATAAACAACGTTGCCCCTGGAATTGAACCCACCCAACCAAATAGAATGCCTACCACCTTAACCACATGAATTAGAGGTATTTGGCTATAGTTAGATTTATGTGGTTAAATAATTAGATTAAAAAAATTAATTACGTGAGTATATACATATGACTTAGACGGCTAATATATATATATATATATACATATATATATATATATATATATATATATATATATATATATATATATATATATATATATATATATATATATATATATACATATATATATATATATATAAATATATATATATATATATATAATTCCAATAGGATTGGATTTTTTTTAGAAATAAGATTAAATGTTTATGTCATGGACTACTAAGCATCAAACCCTCTCCCATTTCGTTTCAAAAAGAACATACTACATTTAGTTATTTTATGACTGGAATTCAAATTCATGCCCATTCATTCCTTCTCGTACAAGTGCTATCATTGACGGTATTATAGATTTGGAATTGTTAGAATTTGGTCGGATCGCAAGCAAAAATGTACTACTTAATAACATGTATCACCTGACAAACATATTTGTGACTGATAACCCAACTATCTCTTGGAAAGGCTTAAATTGGTAAAGATGTGTTTTATTCCCAAAACAGATCTTAGATGGAAGAACGTGAATGGACAAAGTAATTCTCAGGAACAAATTCTCGTCACACACTCTGTGTAAGAGATACTTAAGAGGTTTTATAGCAAAGAATTTGCAACTCTAAAGGTCCTGAAGTCTCTATCTCGAAGACGGAGGAAGAAGAAAATCCAACTCGGCTGGAATGATGAGGATCACCATTACTCAAAGTAAGATTCGTCTTACTGCGATATGCTTCCAGGAACCAGCAAGTTTGAATGAGAACTTCTAGAACGCTCATTGTAACCTCTGACTGAACTCGCAGACCTTGTCATTACCACATTCTAGAGCAAAGATATTTTGGTAATTGGTAATTTTTGACTATTTTATTATTATTTAAATTGTTCAATTGTATTAGTGTCTTGTTAAGTGAAACCTTAGAACTATATTGTGTAGATGTTAGTCATGACCATAGAAACTTGTTAGAGAGGTTAGACAACTTAAGTTAGACTCTAATCTAGCTAGCATATCATTTAGGACCTATTAATTAGCTTAAACCTTAAGTCACTTTGGACCTTTCCCTTAAGGGGCCTTAAATTACATGTTAGGAAGGCCTTTTAGCTAATTTCACCAAACCCTATGCAACGCCCCAATCCTAAAATACATAGGACCAAGCACGTGAACATGCCAGCTGCACATATACGAAGAATACTCCAATATATGGAATCCTCAAATATGCACATAAGCTGTAAATAAAATAACCACAGGCCAGTAATATATAATCTAATCTCATCACAGCTCAACACAAAAGATAATAGAGTACAAATAAATAAGTAAGTATATCAAAAGATAGATGGGTGAACATACTCACTCCAAACAGCAATGAAAAATAGTCTCACAAGATCGGAGTCCAACCTCCGCAAATAGAAAGAAATGAGATGTAAAAATAATGTCTACTAATGTCTCAAATATAAAATAGACTAGAAATCGGTAAAGACTGCCTCATCATCGATGTAGGACAGCTCTAACGCCGCTTCGTACTCCTGTGAAAAATCGTTTAACCCTGGAGAGATAACCAGGTCCTCAGAGGGACGTAGCAAGATACAAGAAAAACACCATGCCATATAAACTGTGATAATATAATAAGGGAAAAGGTATGCATGCAATCGGGTCCTGACCATTCTACTGTGAATATGCAGTTGAGATACAATCCTTCGACGCATGAGCCCTGGCTGAATATAGGATCCGATATAGTCCCCTTTTGGGCACCAGTGACCAAGCGCATGACGTTCCAAAAACGACAGTGGCAAACCTGAGAGGCTAATCATACCCGTATCTCCAGCAGAGCTTCCGGGTTACAAGAGAAGTACAATCGAAGCCCATACGTCAGGTATTGTTCTCCCCACCCAATGCCTAGTATCATCATCTCTATGACTGACATGTACCTCTAGTAACCGCCAAGTCTTCTAGCATGCAACTCTATTGGCAGTTACCCCTATCCGTCGTACGCTCCATACGTATCGGTGGCCAGCCGACTACGCGAATACGTGTCCTACATGTGACTCACATCACGTGATACAATAAGTGTCAAGGTCGTATGAGATATACCAATACCTCAACATCAATGCGTGGTCACTAGACTGAGTCAGTACAAGAGAAATAAATAATGTGAGAAAAACGACCGATAGAGTCGCTTGCACACAAGTGTGACTCGGACGCACAGTTTAAATATCAAGAAACAAGAATGCTGAAAATAACAACTGAAAATAAGAAATATAATAATTACAGAGTAAGTTGGCAAGGTATCTTGCCTGATGGTGCAAAATAGCAAGTCCAGGTAATCACAATGTCAGCCAAGAAACGTTACAATCTCCAAACAACTCCGGACGCTGAAATAAACATCAAAAATGCACTCGGTGTAAAAGATATACCTAAAAAACGCCTGTCTAAAAGTCTAATTCTGGAACAGGGGCAAAATTATAATTTCGGGTCAAAACGATGTCCGTTGTTGGACCCGCTTTGCACCGAAACGCGTGCTAAAGTCTATGGACTCTAAAGTCATCAAACTATATGTCTACGGATTCAGTTTGAGGAGAGGAACTCAATGGTATGTCCATTTTTGGATTCTGATGAGCCGTGTACAAAATTGCCCGTTTGAGTGGGTCGCGGGCCCGCCAAAAAGGTTTTCCGATTCGACCTTCTCAGAATCGAACCAAACTTGGCACACATGACCAGAATTTCGATTCGGACCTGTTGGCGCAAGTTTTGTTTTGAATCGATGACTGTACACAAAATTAGGACGAAGTTTGCAAATTGGCGATACGGGGTATCTTGACGGATACGGACAGATTTCGTCGTGCACACACAACAAAACTGAGTTTCGTCAGTTACCACACGTCGGTAACATCCATACGAGCCTTTCGATGCATATAGCATGCGACCACCTCGCCTATTTTGTCGGGACGCACTCCGTATCGAGAAAAATTCAAAAAATTTATATAAATTAACACAGGTTTTTCTCCAACTTCAACATCGATTTACTTTTTACACGTTAATCGAAACGATGATCCAGAAGATGCATTCCGATCTCGGTTATGTAGTCTTTTACTGTTTTCAATTAGTTTCTACAACTCTTTACTGCACAGCTAAAAAATTGGCTGACAAGTTGTCGTTTTACAACAGTTTTTAGTATTACAGAAAACAAGTTTTTCTTCAACTTCGTCTCGAATTTTTGAGCAAGTCGATGGGTTGTTTCGAAATCCACCTGGAGGATCTCGAAGAGGGTCAAGTCTACTTTCCAAAAAATCTTACGGATCAAAAATCGGTGCTACGAGTAAAAAGTTACGTCGTAGGGAAGTATGGTACCTTGGATGGAAAAACTGCTCCGTGGGTGGCGAAGGGCTGACTTTCGATGCTCCGTTCGTCGCGCACAAAGCTCCATCGCTGGTGGAACAAAATTGTAGGCGAAGAGGGTATGATCAGCCGCAACTTTCGTTTTAGAAGTTTAGGGTTTTGAGTTCTGTGCAAAAAGATATATATGTAACAAGTTGCACCCAACCCTAATACTAATTGGTTTCGGATTACCCGATTTCCCTCTAACCTATTGTTCTCGCACGGGGGGGGGGGGGGGGGAGGGGGGTTTGCTCTGCTGCTACGCTATGGGCCCGCTCACTTAAGTGAGCGGATGTTGCTCACTTTTCCTTTTCTAATTCTTTTTCTAATTCTTTTCTAATTCTTTTTCTTTTCTTTTCTAATTCTTTTCTAATTCTTTTTCTGAAAACTTAAGCATATATATATATATATATATATATATATATATATATATATATCTTTCTTTTAGCTAGCAAAAATTATCACAAAAATTACAATTAAATTACTAAAATCCTAGATTTAATTATATTCCTTATTTAATAGAAATACGAACATGCACACACATAATATTATATATACACTCATACATTAATTATACTATTAAACTAGTAGTAAATAAATCCATAAATAATGAAAGGCATAACGAAAATTAATTAAATTATAAAAAATCAATTATAAATTATGGAGGCTTACATCCTATCCAACTTAAAGAAAATTTCGTCCTCGAAATTAAACTAAGGTCGGGGGATCGAATGCAATGCAAGGAAATTGATAGTAATTTAAAAGCTTAAATGCAAGACATACCTTCGTCTTCGAACAAATGCGGGTAGCGATTTCAGATGTCGTCCTCGCGCTCCCAAATAGACTCCCCTGGCGTGTGATGCTTCCATGCCACACGAACCAATGGAATAGATTGATTCCGCAACACCTTTACTCGGCGATCGAGGATACCTACTGGTTGCTCTTCGTACGACAAACTCGGTCCAACCGTGATCTCGGAGTGATCAAGCACATGATTGCTGTCCGCCACGTACCTCCTCAACTGAGATACATGGAATATGTCATACACTCCCTCTAGCGACGGTGGCAAGGCCAATCTATAGGCAACCTCTCCAATACGTTCCAAGACATCGAAGGGTCCGATGTACCTTGGACACAACTTGCTACGTCCTCTGAATTGAATCGTGCCTCTAGTGGGGGATATCTTCAAGAACACATGGTCGCCCTCTTTGAACTCCAAGGGTCGACGACGATTATCTGCCCACTGGTTCTGACGATCCTGTGCTGCTCGCAGGTGGCCCAGAATTTTCTTCACTGTCTCCACTATGCTCAAGCCCAACTCGGGATCCAATAGCTGTCTCTCTCCTATGTCGCTCCAACAAACAGGAGACCGATACTTCCTACCATATAACGCCTCAAACGGAGCCATCTGAATGCTCGCTTGATAGCTATTGTTGTAGGAAAACTCAATAAGATGGAGATAGTCCTCCCATGAACCGCCAAAATCAAGCATACACGCTCTCAACATATCCTCTAGCGTCGGAATGGTACGCTCCGACCGGCCGTCTATCTGAGGATGGTATGCCGTACTAAACTTCAATCGGGTGTCCAAACTCTCTTGCATACTCCTCCAAAAATGCGAGGTAAATTTTGAGTCGCGGTCCGACACAATACTAACAAGCACACCGTATAATCTCACAATCTGTTCCATATACATCTCTGCCAATACCTCTGTCGACTGGCCCACTCTAAAAGGTAAGAAATTGGCTGACTTTGTAAGTCTATCCACAATCACCCACACTACATTACGTCCCCTAGGACTCCGAGGAAAACCCGTGACGGAATCCATAGTAATGTGCTCCCACTTCCACTCGAAAATAGATAGCGGCTGCAATAATTTGGCTGTCCTTTGGTGCTCCGTCTTCACTTATTGACATACCAAGCACTTGGCAACGAAACGAGCTATTTCTCGCTTCATTCTGTGCTACCAATAATACTGTCGTAAGTCGTGGTACATCGTGGTTCCTCCGGAATGAATAGAGTAAGTCAAACTGTGAGCCTCTGCCATAAGCTTCTGTCGTAGCTCACCATTAGGAACATAAATGCGATCACCATATCGTAATGTCCCATCGGGGTGGATCCTCAATCCCGTCTGCTCTCCTGCTTCAGTCCTCTCTTTGAGCCGTCGAAATCTAGCATCATTGGGCAATGCTGTCTTGATGCGCTCTACCTATGATGATTGCACTTGGAGGTTGGCTAATACGCCGTTTTCTTCAGGTAATACTACCTCAATATAAAGCTGCTCCAAGTCTCTAATCAACTCCTTCTGCGTAGTCAAAAAGTGTGCCATGGCCTTGCGGCTTAATGCGTCTGCCACGACATTAACCTTGCCCGGATGATAATGAAGCTCGATCTCGTAATCCTTCATCAACTCCAACCAATGTTGCTGTCGTATATTCAACTATTTTTATGTGAAAACGTACTTGAGGCTCATATGATCAGTGTAGATATCAACCTTCTTGTCGTACAAGTAGTGTCTCTATAGCTTCAAAGCAAAGATAACCGCTGCGAGCTCCAAATCGTGGGTCGGATAATTCTTCTCGTATACCCTCAACTGTCACGATGCATATGCTACTACACGACCGTGCTGTATCAATACACATCCTAATCCCTTCCCGGATGCGTCACTGTCGATCACAAACCCTTCCGGGCCCGATGGTAGTGTCAAGATCGGTGCTGTGGTCAATCGCTTCTTCAACTCGTCAAATGAAGCTTGACACTCGTATGTCCATACAAACTCCTGATCCTTGCAAGTTAATCGAGTCATAGGCTCCGCTATTCGAGAGAAATCTTCTACGAACCGTCGGTAGTAACCCGCAAGTCCGAGGAAACTTCTCACCTCTGAAGCTGATGTGGGAGCGGGCTATGATTTGACTGCTGTGATCTTCTCTGGGTCCACTGATATACTATCACCCGTAACAATATGACCAAGAAATGATACCTCCTTGAGAAAGAAATCACACTTGCTAGGCTTCGCAAAAAGTGGCTCATTCTTCAACGTTCTCAAAACTATCCGTAGATGCTGCTTATGCTCCTCTTGACTCTTGGAGTAAATCAAGATATCATCTATAAAGACTACTACAAATTTGTTCAAGTATTGGTGAAAGATCTTGTTCATTAAATTCATAAAAACTGTGGGAGCATTGGTCAAACCGAAAGGCATGACCAAGAACTCGTAGTGTTCATACCTTGATCGAAAAGTCGTCTTTGCAATGTCTTCCTTTCGGACCTTCAATTGGTGATAGCCCGATCGTAAGTCAATCTTCGAGAATACTTTTGCTCCACTCAGTTGATCAAATAGATCGTCTATACGCGGCAAGGGATACTTGTTCTTTACTGTTACTGCATTCAATGCTCTGTAGTTGATGCACATGTGCACCGTTCCGTCTTTCTTAGGCACAAAAAGAACGGGTGCTCCCCACGGTGACATACTAGCACGAATAAAGCCCTTCTCCAATAAGTCATCAATCTGTGTCTTCATCTCTACCAACTCCTTGGGTGCCAGACGATATACTCGAGATAAAATAGGCTCGGCTCCGGGAATAAGCTCAATGAAAAACTCAATATCTCGGTCAGGTGGCAGTCTTGGCAATTCCTCGGGGAATACATCCTCGAACTCGGTGATAATAGGGTGCTGAGGGGTTTCATGCATCATCATATGAGTCTCCGATGCGGGTGCATCACAACTATCTCCGTCTTCTTTGGTGAACTCAAATTCTACCGCATTCGGTGGTCAAAAGATAATACTGATCTTATGGCAGTTTATGAGAGCGAAATGCTGGCTCAACCAGTCCATTCCAAGAACCACATCAAATGTCGGCATAGGGAATACAAAAAGTCGTGCCATCATCTCCCTGCCACTTATCACTACAGGACAAAGTCTATAAACACCACTAACAGGTACAACTCCTCCAGTGAGGATTCTAACATTCTTAGCTAAAAGCGAGATGGGAATGCTGTGTCTCGTGGCAAAACTAGTGGCTATAAATGAATGCGTGGCTCCAGTATCAAATAATGTAATAGCAGGAAAAGATACAACTAAAATCGTACCTGCAATAACCTCTGCCTCTGTCTCTACATTCTCAACAGCTAGAGAGCATGCCTTTCCATGGTTCTGTCCTGGGCCTTGAGCTCTGGCCTTATTGTACTGAGCTGTCTGTGGTGGTAATAGTGGACGAGGTGCTGGTGCTGTGGGATTCTGGGCCTAATGTGCATAAACTAGAGCCTGCTGCTCAGGACAATCTCTGGCCAAGTGCTGTCCTGATCCACATCTCATACACAAACCCAAATAAAGTCGACAGTCATCTCTGATATGACCCTGCTTTCAACAATAGTAGAAAGTGGGCTTCTGGTAGGGAGTAGTCCTCTGTTGGTACTGCCCTGTGGTCCTCCTAATAGGTCCACCCTGAGTAGCTCGGGCTGGTGTAACAGCTGGGGTATGGCGTCTCGACGTCTGCTGCTGCTCCTTACGAAGTATCTCCTGAGCGCGAGCTTCTTCCAAGACATCTGAATGGGAGACTCGAGACTGGGTAGTCGTATAAGACTTGAGCTCTGGTGCAAGCCCCTGGTGAAATCTCCTCGCCTTCTCTAACTCTGTCGGTATCAATCCCACACCAAATCTACTCAGACGATTGAACTCTGAGTCATACTCATCAACTGTCATATTTCCTTGCTTCAGATGAAAGAACTGGTCGTAGAGACCATCTCTGACATGAATAGGGAAGAACCTCTCATAAAATGCATCATAGAACTGCTTCCAGGTGATCCCATTGCCTAATCGTCTCTCTGTCGCCTTCCACCAGTGGTGAGCGTTATCTTCTAATAGTAGGTCAACTGCTGTCATCCAATCTCGAGATGGCAACTGGGATGCCTTTGCTAGCTTTTTTGTACTAATAAGCCACTGTGACACCTCTAATGGCTTCTCCATTCCTCTAAAGGCCTTGGGGTTCATATCTGTGAAATTCTTGATAGAGCCTTCATAAGGATGCAGAGCCGATGCTAGTGCTGGTACTGAAGGTGGTGGTGGAGGTCTAGCCAATGCTGCCATCGTCGTCTGTCTCATCAGCTCAGTCTGCTTCCACTGAGCCTGCATCATGGCGTACATAAACTGAGTAGTAGGGCTCCTATCAGGCGGTGGCGGAGGCATCTGAGGTCCCGACTGTGGGGGAAACTGCTGAGGGAATGGTGGTGGTAGAGGCAGTGGTACATTCCCTTCCGGTGGCATGGTAGTGGTCTGTCCAGTCTGGCTGCCTGGGGGTGCTGCGATCTCTGGGTACTCCGTCGTCGGTGTCGTAGTAGGCTGCGACTGTCCTCGCTGGTATGGTGTCGCTGGAGTCATAGGAGGATTCTGTCCCTCCGGAGTAGCCTCTTCACCAGATGTGAGGGCCAAGGCAGAAGTACGTCCGCTTCTTAAATGCATACTGTTGGCACGAGGAAGATAAGTTGATATTAGAAAAGATTAGATATGAGGTAAATTAAATAATCAAGAAAGTTTCAAAAAGATCGGAAGTCAAGAGGTAGTAGTAGTTCTGGATGAGATATTTCTATTCCTATATGCAGGCTTGTTGGGCACAGTCATGTAACCCAACAATATTATTGTTGACCTGTATGGGCCACCACAAAACATGTTACACCCCAGTCCCAAATTACATAGGACCAAGCACGTGAACATGCCAGCTGCACATATACGAAGAATACTCCAATATATGGAATCCTTAAATATGCACATAAGCTGTAAACAAAATAACCACAGGCCAGTAATATATAATCTAATCTCATCACAGCTCAACACAGAAGATAATAGAGTACAAATAAATAAGTAAGTGTATCAAAAGATAGCCGGGTGAACATACTCACTCCAAACAGCTATGAAAAATAGTCTCACAAGATCGGAGTCCAACCTCCGCAAATAGAAAGAAATGAGATGTAAAAATAATGTCCACTAATGTCTCAAATATAGAATAGACTAGAAATCGGTAAAGACTGCCTCGTCATCGATGTAGGATAGCTCCAACGCCGCTCCGTACTCCTGTAGAAAATCTTCTAATCCTGGAGAGATAACCAGGTCCTCAGAGGGACGTAGCAAGATACAAGAAAAACATCATGCCATATAAACTGTGATAATATAATAAGAGAAAAGGTATGCATGCAATCGGGTCCTGACCATTCTACTGTGAATATGCAGTTGAGACACAATCCTTCGACGCATGAGCCCTGGCTGAATATAGGATTCGGTATAGTCCCCTTTTGGGCACCAGTGACCAAGCGCATGACGTTCCAAGAACGACAGTGGCAAACCTGAGAGGCTAATCATACACGTATCTCCAGCAGAGCTTCCGGGCTACAAGAGAAGTGCAATCGAAGCCCATACGTAAGGTATTGTTCTTTCTACCCAATTCCTAGTATCATCATCTCTATGACTGACATGTACCTCTAGTAACCGCCAAGTCTTCTAGCATGCAACTCTATTGGCAGTTACCCCTATCCGTCGCACGCTCCATACGTATCGGTGGCCAGCCGACTACACGGATACGTGTCCTACATGTGACTCACATCACATGATACAACAAGTGTCAAGGCCATATGAGATATACCAATACCTCAATATCAATGGGTGGTCACTAGACTAAGTCAATGCAAGAGAAATAAATAAGGCGAGAAAAATGACCGATAGAGTCGCTTGCACCCAAGTGTGACTTGGACGCACAGTTTAAATATCAAGAAACAAGAATGCTGAAAATAACAACTGAAAATAAGAAATATAATAATCACAGAGTAAGTTGGCAAGGTATCTTGCCTGATGGTGCAAAATGGCAAGTCCAGGTAATCACAATGTCAGCCAAGAAATGTCACAATCTCCAAACAACTCCGGACACTGAAACAAACATCAAAAATGCACTCGGTGTAAAAGATATACCTAGAAAATGCCTGTCCAAAAGTCTAATTCTGGAACAGGGACAAAATCGTAATTTTGGATCAAAACGATATCCGCTGTTGGACCCGCTTTGTACCGAAACTTGTGCCGAAGTCTATGGTCTCTAAAGTCATCAAACTATATGTCTATGGATTCAGTTTGAGGAGAGGAACTCAATGGTATGTCCAGTTTTGGATTCCGATGAGCCGTGTACAAATCGCCCGTTTGAGTGGGTCGTGGGCCCACCAAAAAGGGGTTCCGATTCGACCTTCTCAGAATCGAACCAAACTTGGCACACAGGACTAGAATTTCGATCCGGACCTGTTGGCGTAATTTTCGTTTCGAATCGACGACTGTACACGAAGTTATGACAAAGTTTGCAAATTGGCAACACAGGGTATCTTGACGGATACGGACAGATTTCGTCGCGCACACACAACGAAACTGAGTTCCGTCATTTACCACACGTTGGCAACATCCATACACGCCTTTTGATGCATATAGCGTACGACCATGTCGTCTGGTTTGTCGGGGCGCATGCCGTATCGAGAAAATTTAGAAATTTTATATAAATTAACACAGGTTTTTCTCCAACTTTGACATCGATTTACTTTTTACACGTTAATCGAAACGACGATCCAGAAGATGCATTGCGATCTCGGTTATGTTATCTTTTACTATTTTTAATTAGTTTCTACAACTCTTTACTGCATAGCAAGAAAATTGGCCGACAAGTTGTCGTTTTACAATAGTTTTTAGTATTACAGAAAATAGGTTTTTCTTCAACTTCGTCTCAAATTTTCGAGCAAGTCGATGGGTTGTTTCAAAATCCACCTGGAGGATCTCGAAGAGGGTCAAGTCTACTTTCCAGAAAATCTTACGGATCGAAAATCGGTGCTACGAGTAAAAAGTTACGTCGTAGGAAAGTAGGGTACCTTGAGTGGAAAAACTGCTCCGTAGGTGGCGAAGGGCTGACTTCCGATGCTTCGTTCGTCGCACACAAAGCTCCATCGCTGGTGAAACGAAATCGTAGGTGAAGAGGGTATGATCAGCCGCAACTTTCGTTTTGGAAGTTTAGGGTTTTGAGTTCTGTGCAAAAAGATATATATGTAACAAGTTGCACCCAACCCTAATACTAATGGGTTTCGGATTACCCGATTTCCCACTAACCTACTGTTCTCTTACGCGGAGGGGGGGGGGGGTTGCTCCGCTGCTACGCTATGGGCCCGCTCACTTAAGTTAGCGGCTGTTGCTCACCTTTCCTTTTTTTTCTATTTTTTTTTCTTTTCTAATTCTTTTTCTAATTCTTTTTCTTTTCTTTTCTAATTCTTTTTCTGAAATCTTTAGCATATATATATATATATATATATATATATATATATATATATATATATATATATATATATATATATATATATATATATATATATATATATATATATATATATATATATATCTTTCTTTTAGCTAGCAAAAATTATCACAAAAATTACAATTAAATTCCTAAAATCCTAGATTTAATTATATTCCTTATTTAATAGAAATACGAACATGCACACATATAATATTATATATACACTCACACGTTAATTATACTAATAAGCTAGTAGTAAATAAATCCATAAATAATGAAAGGCATAACGAAAATTAATTAAATTATAAAAAGTCAATTATAAATTATGGGGGTTTACACCCTAACCCTAGGGCAGCCCATGGCCGGCCAAGACTAGCCTTCCCTTGCCTATTTAAGTAAACATTAGCCCCTCTTTTCCCCTTACATTGAAACCCTAACCCTAAATTGGTGTTCTTCCCCAAATTTGTCCCCTTTCACCAAATCAACTCCAAATTCAACCAAACCAATTGCAAATCACTCCCTTTGAGTAAAGAATGTCTCTATTGTCTAGCTAGAAAGGATTTGGAACAATTTGACCATTAAAGCTTGGCGGAGATCTAGATCTATGAGTTTTTATTTAGATTTCAACTCTCAATTGGTAAGAGCCTCTAAACCAATTGAATTTCTGTTTTCTTTTCATAGATGCATTCATTTAGGGTCCCCCTAGTATTAGTTAAGTTTGGTTCGAATTTGAATCCATTTGGGGCGTGTATTGCAAGAGTATCGGATACGTGTCTCAAGTGTTCGATGAAATGTCCCTTAGGATATCTTGTTCTCTATTTTCTCTAAAAAATTATATATTTGCATAGCTTATGATGTGTAGATTTTATATGTATTTGACTGAGTCAAAATTATTATGGTTTGATGTGTCAAACTGGACACCGGGACACTGCACCCTGAGTTCAGCCAGGAACAGTATTCCCCTGCTACTCGAGTGTCAGTTCTCCCAAGACACGACACAATCTCACTTACTAGTGACTGATTTGGATAGCCCATGTGTCTGACACCTAACCCTAGTCAAGGGGCTTGAGGTTGTGGTGTATTCGATCCGTGGCATTAGCCACAGATCCCGTACGGTGCTGTCAAACACCACTGCTGTTGCGCACTTCACTACAGCACATTAGACACCTTCTCTGTTGCATTTGACACCACTCGACACTTGCACATTTCACTCAATTGTATGTTCAGCATGTATCCTTGCCCTTTGTAGCTCCCCTTCCCGGAAATTTTTGAAATATTTTTTTTATTTATTCATTTGATCTAAATGGTGATTTTTAGATTTTTGTAAATAATTATTTAGTTAATTATTACGGTAGATGATTCTAGTCATGGTTAGGAATTGGAGTACAAGGTGACTAGAAATCATGGCACAGATAGTACAGTGGCGTGCT
This sequence comes from Iris pallida, assembly GCA_029216955.1. Classification (NCBI taxonomy): domain Eukaryota; kingdom Viridiplantae; phylum Streptophyta; class Magnoliopsida; order Asparagales; family Iridaceae; genus Iris; species Iris pallida. The sequence goes on along the minus strand of JANAVB010018196.1, from coordinate 1,389,181 downwards.
TTGACTAGTGTAATTGTCCTGGTAGGGAAGGCCGAGCCATAGTGATGTCCTAACTAGAAAAACCAGGCCAAATTACGACTTGACTCCTATAAATATTTTAATTATTTATTATTAAGATTTATTAACTTGTAGGAGACCCGGTTGTACTAATTTAGTTCGGACTGGACCCGAACCAAATCTAAGCTCATGTAGTCGAGTAGTGAGTCCAGAGACGTTCATACATATGTATATATTGACTATTATTATATTGGCATTTATATTTTGGTCTAGAAAGTATATTATTATTATATTATTTAAATATATTAAATATGTTATTTCTATTTAAATGATATTTTACTTAGAAAATAGGACGACGACTTACTTAGAATAACATTTTAGTTTTGGGAATTTTATGTTAAGAATACTTATGTGTATAAGTGGTACGTACCTATTAAGCTTCGTATAAATATTTATAAATCAATAGAGTTTATCTATATGAATGTTAGTAAATATATTAACATATATTATAACTATATATATTTTATATATATATATATATATATATATATATATATATATATATATATATATATATATATATATATATATATATATATATATATATATATAAAATATATATATATATATATATATATATATATATATATATATATATATATATATATTGATATACATAAGTAGATATAAATTATAGGCATATATATATTTAATTATATAGGCACATAAATATATTTAGAATTTATCAATGTATATACATGGGGGGGTGTGTGTGTATGTATATATAAATATATATATAGGTATGGGTGTGAATGTATACACATATATATATATATATATATATATATATATATATATATATATATATATATATATATATATATATATATATATATATATATATAACATTAAAAAAAAAAAAAAATATATATATATATATATATATATATATATATATATATATATATATATATATATATATAACATTAAGTAATAAAAGAAAAGCAAAGAAAACAAAAGAAAAGCAGCAGCAAACCCCAGCCCAAGCAAGCCCGGCCCAACCATCCAAATTCCCCAGCCCGAGCGCCATGTTTCCCCCCCGACCCTGCCCATAAATACAACAACAACAACCAAAACACCACGAAACCCTAGCAGAATCCCTCGACCCCCGACCTCCTGACGCGCGCACGCCCTAGGGCTCCGCCGTGCGAGCGTGCAGCCGCCGCACGGTGGCCGGTCGGCCAGCATCACCGGCTATACGTGCGCATGGGGAGAAACACAGCAGGAGCCCAACTTCGCTGTGCGAGTGTGTCCTCCACAATCATCCTTTTCTCGAACCGATTCCTCTGGTACGTACCCAAACTATACGACTTCGCATACCAGTAATTAGATTCTGGAAAAACGTAGTTATAACTAGGGTTAATTCGACCCAAAGGTCGACCAATATCAGTTCAAAAATAGGGTATGGAACATTCCCAACACCCAAGTTGGAAGGCCAATTAATGGCAAACCGGAGACAGTCTGTGAAATCTATCTAAACAGTATTTTAGTCAACCTAAACAGCATCGAAACCATTTTTTTAGTTTTATTTTTCATCGAATATGTGTTGAGAAATCAGATTTCCAATACCAAGAAAAATATATTTTTAAAATTATAAAAGTTTCCGATACGGGGTCCATCCCGCCAATCCGGGCGACGTGGTCGCGAACCGAAAGCATCAAAAGGTGCGTTTCGACTTCGCAGACGTGTGGGCTTTGACGAAATTCAAATTGGTCGCGTGTGCACGACGAATTTGATGTGTATCCGTCAAAATTTACCGTATCGGCCTCTTTGCAAATTTCTCAATTACTTTGTGCACGTTCGTCAGATCGAGACAAAACTTGTGCCAACAGGACCGTATCATTTTTCTGGTTCTGTATGCCAAGTTTGGTCTGATTCTGAGATAGTTGACCGGATCACCGTTTTACGGGCCCCACGATCCGACTCAACGAACGATTTTGTGCACGGCCCACCGGAATCCAACTTTGGGTATGCGGTTGGGTTCGTATCATCAAAACGAATCCGTAGACATAGTTTGATGACTTTAGAGAACATTGACTCTGGCACGCTTTTCGGTGCAATCTCAGCTAATTTAACTATTCTGAGAACGTTGGTAATATCTATTTCAGCATCTGGAGACTATTGTACGAGTTTGACTGTTATGGCTCACTGAGTAGTATAGTATTATCAGTTTCACCAGCAAAGGACCTCAGGCAAGTGCACTTTCTGATTGCTTTTCGATTTATATTAGTTTTTACGTTTCATATTTATACATATGTCTTGCTGCTTGTTGACACGCTCGTCACACGGAGATTAGTATCATAGATTTATTGTACTTCCTGACTGTCATTACATGATTACCATGCTTGCGACTTGATTCCATGAGTACTAGCTGGACGGGGAAATATCTTAGTAGACGTGTGAACTATCCCTTATCCATCTTAAAATGTCTGAACTTGACTAATATCAGCTGCACACGACACGTGCAGGATGCCGTATTTACTCCTTAGCCGTTCACATGTCGAAACTGATATTTCAAAACACATAGATAGTTGTCTTTTATTTATTTTTTTATTTTCTTCACTGCTTTCCATGACATCAGTTACTTTCTAGTTTCTATTTCTCATATGTTATTTTCATGTCTTGTAAATTCTATTATGTTTTCACATTGTCGTCGGTTTGTGTGCTTGTTTCATTTTTGACTGAAAATCAACATTTTTCAGGTTAGCTGTGGCTTCACTTAGCAATGGAAGATACGGGTGTACTTGCAGACAGAAACCTAAAAATTAGATAGAAGTGATATCGTTTTCATTAATTGTAAGAATCTTGTATTTTCTTTAAATATAAATGTTGTAAATATTGTAATAAATTTAGAAATGTGAATGAGCAGTAAATATTATATTTTATGATTTTGAGCACCTTGGCCGTGACATCGTTCTATCGTCGACTCTGCGGCGTAGGCTGGCTTGGACACGTCACATATCCGAAAAAGTGGGTACGGGTCGTGACACCCTTGACTCTCTTCACACATGTTCTACAAATTGCAAATGCATATGCCATTTTGATTCTTGCATATATGTTCCATTCGAGTAAGGTATGCCTATGTCCCTTTACTTATCTAACCACTATATGTTTGAATCAGTAGCATGTTGGTATCAGATATGATCTTGTTCAGAGCATGTCCATGTACACACATCTGCCTTCATTATTTTGTATGTCCTACAGGTCCTTGTTCAGATATATATTGAATGCCCCATGGGATGTGTTGTGTCTGTCCACCATTAACTCACTACACTTAAGTAATATTGCACTTTACTGTCATGCCCTTTGTTGTTCATTCATTCACTATGACACACTTGCAATTATACATTTCACTCATTCACATTTCTAAGCATATATTGTTATTTGATGAGAGGGTATGTAGGTATATACATAGGTTAGTTGATTTCTATTTATGATATGCAGATATGTATGCAGTTGGGAAGGGAGAGCAGAATATTAGAGATGTTAGAGGGGTGATAGTGTATCAGCTAAGTGAGACAGGGTGCACATGCACCTGAACAGAGGTTATTTGAACCTGACTTCAGAGTGCAACAGAGTGTGCATCACATGTTAGTTCCTGTGTGATACATAACAGTTTGGAGACTTAAGTGTCAGTAATGTGTACCTAGGTGTATCCTATTATGTACATTTAGAGAGTGCTCTTTAGAGTGTCTAAGTGATGTGAGTGTCAAGTGAAGAGAGGGGTGTGTGAAATGAGTTGTAAGTGTCTAAAGTGGTTCGGTTAGTATAAGTAGCCTCCTATTAGGAGTCATGTTAGAGTTGCCTTTTAGTATCTGACATTAGGATTTAGAGGGTGAGAGGAGAGTTTGGTGTCAGTCATGTGTGAGTGAGTTAGGATATATATTGTCTCCTAGAGTGTTAGAACGTTAGAAGGATTTTTGAATTAGAAATTGTTAGCATCAGAGTTATTAGATGTTAGTAGGGGTTATGTGATTTAGGACTGTCCAACATCACTTTGAGCATGAGTTCACCACATACTTTGTCCTGTTCTCTTATCCTTTCTCTGTCACATTCACATACCAACCTGAACATTGCAGCCCCTTACTAGACCATGGTTATGCTCAGTTGTTTACATGGGTTGCCCTCATATGTTAGGCAGTGATATTAGATATTATATGTATATAGGGATGTGAGGTTGAGGGATGTGTAGTAGTGTTGGTATTTATATATATTACTCTTATCTTGGACTGTTATATGTTAGGCCTATTGGTATACCCTATATATACCTATAGGGATATGTTGATACCTTGAGTATATTATATACTTGTGATATTTGGATTTATATGTTTAGATTATAAGTTGAGCCATGGATGACTTGATAGATAAGGAATGGTGTCATATGCCCGATACTATGTTATGATTCATAGTTATAGGATTAGGATAAAGTAGATTTTGGGCATACCTAGTTACCTTCTACATGGCCAAATAGTCAAACCTTACACTAGACTAGTTAAGACCAATATGAACCCAATAGTCCAAGTTTGACTCAGTTGACCAATGTAACCCTAGATAATTGACTTTAACAACTAGTTGACTAAGGGTTGACCAAAGTTGACTCAGAGTTGACTTTGACCTAGAATGACCTAGAATCATGTAGATTGTATTATAAACTTCGATTATTACATATTGAACACATTTTAACCTGTATTGCTTTAAATAGGACCTTGTGACTCCAGTTCGGACATCTGTATACATCAGTCGCTCAGGGTATCCGACGAGTACATTTTCTGATAGTTCTTTCATTTACTTGATGATTATTGTATTTCAGTTCTAGTTAGTTCTATTTGATTCTCTGTCAACACGGATTGGTATTTCTGGATCCATTGCATGCGACACTCATATTTCACATGTCTGGCCTCTATTACTGGAATTACCCCTACTGGAATCACTACTGACATCATATTGTTCTGGCTGGACTTGTACTCGATTTACGTGTCATTTTATGGATTCACTTATACTTGTCGGGTGGGAAAATATTCGAATAGACATGTAAACATTCCCAAAATACTGGAAGCACCCCTACTGGTATAATCTGGAATAATAACAGTCATACACTTGTCAAGTGTGTGATGAGCCGTATTTACACTTAACTGTTTACATGTCGAGCTTGGTATTTTAAAACACACTGGTTAGTGCCTTGTATATGAATCACTAACTCGAATCACTAACTCGAATTACCTACTCAAATCACCAATACTCGAATCACTAACTCGAATGAAAAACTCGAATCACCAATACTCGAATCACTAACTCGAATCACTGACTAGAATTACTTACTGGACTCACACTGGGATCACACTTGACTATATTATACTGTCTGGACTCATATCACATTGCTCTAGTTCAGTTAGTTTTACTTTTACAGTCTTCATTGCCATGCTCTCCTGATTCGCTATATTACTTTTTCTGTTCTTTAAACCGTTGCTCTATTTCATTACCTATCTCAAACTTTCATGTTTTATCAATATAACTGTCTATAACTGCTTTATAGTCTTTATCATTTACTTAGGATTGCCAGATGAGGTGTGTTCGTTCCATCCTGACTGGATTAGCCACACTGAGCCCTGACCTTCAGGAGTGACCAGATGACTAAATATAGGACTTATTCAAGATTTTCATGCTTGAACTTGAATTATAATAAGTAGAGATATTTGACTTTGTATTTGAGATTGTTTTGAGATATTATTATTTAGTAGTTTATTTAGTTGTTGGTGTTTAGTCTTATTTAGTTATCTAGACTTCTAAGTTATCTTATCGTGCGTAGACTGTGATTGAGTTTTATTATATCTTTAATTGTCCTCCATTCAGAGTTGAGATCCATGACATGTACGTTATATAATTGCATGAGTTGTTAGATAGTGACCTAGTACAGCGTTCTACTGTCGATTCTGCGATGTAGGCTGGGTGCTGTTACGTACTCGTGCCCCTATACCAGATGCAGGTCGTGACAGACCTCCTTGGACTCCAATGGCAGCGGCCTCTCAACTCTCTTCGCCTCTTATTTTTTGAGTAAGTCGTCAAAGGAGACACGAAGAGGGTATTTATAGAGTTGGGCTGAAACCCTAACTCTAATCCTGACAGTACACTGACTGTGAAAAGATAGGAACGAATTAAGGAAAGATTTAACTGAATCAAATTCAAATCCCACAAAAATTAGATCTGTAATTTGACTCAATCTTTTTATAACCTCCCAAATCTTCCAATCAATGTCAACAGCAGCACAAACACGCGAATGCACTGGCACGTATACGCATAGGTACACGAACATACTGGCGTGCAAGCACACAAGCGCATGAGCGTACGCAGCCACGAAGAGCCGCACCTAGCTTACGCCTATGCCCGCGGGCCTGCACCCGTGACTGCACATGTGCCTGCACCCGTGCCAGCACCCGTGCCTGTACCTATGCCTACACTCACACGCTTCTGCCTGCACGCCTGTACCCTCGTGTATTGCCCATGCGTTGAGCCCATGCACATAGCGCATGCGACTCGTACATAAAACGAGCACACGAGCACAACAACAGAGCATAAAGTGCCATGCGTCGATGCTGATGTGCTAAGTGCTAAGTGTGCCAATAAAGCCCCACTTTGTACCCTTGAGTCCGAGCCCGAGTTCGAGTCGCTAAGCCCCTTCGGGACTTAGTTCTAAAGAAAATAATCCCATCAGCATGACAAAATGCATAAATATTTTCTTTTGTGGAGTTAACCTTCTTTCTACTAGAAAAACACTCCCATATGGCACCTATGTGCCTCTCCATACCTCATGCATCTCTCAACACAAGCAAAACTTTATATAGAGATGCAATCAATTTGGCCTGGGCAATGTGGGACTATCTTTCAAGTCTTTAAGGCAAAACGCCAACAATCTTCCATATATCTCTATATATGGGTTGAGCGTTCCCCACAGTGACTGTTCATCGTACACTAGGATAGATGTCGCTCCGACTTGAATCTTCCCGCATGGATTAAATAACTGCATGATACCAGAATGGACTATGTCTTGAATTCTGCACCATAGCTGCTCACATAATGACATCAACTGTGCTTTTGGCTGCACATTAAGGGCCTTGTCTCAGCCAGATTTTAGTGTATGTATCTTGAGTGTCTATAAGATTTCCCTCAAGAGACGACCTACATCTCTATCCATATACTCTAGGTGAGTTCTTTTAGAGAGTCTTTGACATGAAGTCTTTTGCTTCCTCGCGGTGCTACGCCGCTATGACATGGCCTAAAGTCGAGGCAATGCCTCATGTGGTGTCATACCACTATAGCATGAGGCCCAGCCTTTTTGTAGTGCCAAACTACCCAGCATAAAGCCTTTCACTTCCTTGCGGTGTTACGCTGCCGTGACATGGCTCACGAAGCCGTGGCTTTACCCTCTGTAGGTATCTCATGTGGTGTCACCCACTGTAACATGAGACCTAGCCTCCTTGTAGTGTTGTCTACAACTCTTCATTATACAACATTAGGCCTGCTTATCTATGTGCAGTGCTATGCCACTGTGACTTGGCCCGAAGTCGAGGCTTTACCCTCACTAGGTACCTCATATGGAGTCACCCCACTGTAGCATGGAGTACTATGCTCCTTTGTAGTATTGTGCTACCCATGCTTCCTGTAAAGCACGTCGTATATTCCAAATGCCCGAAAACTCATTAAGGCTTCTAAACTATCCTTTCACAGGACTTTATTCTATACAAAAAATAAACAATAGACAACAGTGGTTTTGAGTTAATAATCCCGTAATACCCCAAAATAATTGTCCACTAACAGTGGTTTTGGGACTGAAACCATGCAATATCCTAAGGATTGTCCACTGCACCTGATATTTTTCCAGTCAATGATCCTTCTTTGAAGTAAAAGCTAAATGCCTAATAGATTTTCATTGAACTAATAGCATAAAATTTTATAGTAGAATTACAAAGATACAATATCAGAATGTCTTCAAGCCTATTTTATATGTTGTGTCCTCAACCAGCTGGCGCTTGAGATTTTTGGTGAACGGATCTGCCAGATTCTCCTGGCTCCGAAAATCAACCACGGTAATGACTTATCTTTTAATAAGATCATTTACCGTCATTTGCCTTAGACGTACAGTCCTCTTCTTACCATTGAAGAGGTCATTCGATGCTACCGCTGTAATCGCCTGGTTGTCATAGGATATCGGTACCGCCGGTATCTGTGCACCAACCATTAGAAGACCATATATAAGCTCCCGAAGCCATTCTGCTTTATTCGCTGCATCCGCCAGTGCATAGAACTCAGATTCAATAGAGGAGTGTGACAACATTGTCTGCTTCTTCGACTTCCACGATATAGAAGCTTCATCCATGGAGAAAATATATCCTCATGTGAACCTTTCACTCTCTACTTCTGTGTACCAGCTCACATCACTGAAGCCTTCCACTACTTTTGGATCTCCGCACTAGTGCAGTGCATACTTACGAGTCCTCTTTAGGTATCTCATAACCCTCTTCACAGCTTTCCAGTGCTCCATACCTGGATTGCTCGTGAATCGATTCAGCATTCCCACGACGAAAGCTATGTCAAGCCTTTTAGAAGTAGTCGCATACATCAAACTCCCGATGATGCTTGAATACTCCAGTTGTCTAACACTTTTTCTTGGATTTGGCTTTAGCTTCTTGTCACACATATATGACATATCGATCCCTGGAAGATCCTGATACCCATACCATGTGAGCATCTTCTTAATATAATGATACTGTGACAGTGCTACTTTAATTTCCTTCTGGATGATCTTTATCCTCAGGATAACATCAGCTTTCCCTAAGTCCTTCAGGCTGAACTTAGGCGAGAGAAACTTCTTTATCTCAGTGACACTTGCTAGATCGGTACCCAAGATCAGCATGTCATCCACATACAGACAAACGACAACTCCTCTTCCGTCAACGAACTTTGTGTGCACACACTTGTCCGTCTCACTGACCCTGTAGTCGTTTGATCTTATAACTTTATCAAACTTCATGTCACATCTCAAAGCTTATTTCAGACCATAAAGAGATTTCACCGGCTTGTAAACTTTATCTTCGAGGCCCTTGATGATGAATCCTTCTTGTTGTTGCATGCAAATCTCTTCAGTTAACTCACTATACAGGAAAGCAATTTTGACATCCATCTGATGAATAACTAGCTTGTAAATTGTACTCCGAGCAATTAACATGCTGATGGTCGTCATACACGCTACTGGAGCATAAGTGTCAAAATAATCAATCACATGCTTTTGAGAAAACCTCTTGGCTACCAGTCTAGCCTTGAACTTATCAACAATTCCATCGGCCTTCATCTTCTTCTTGAAGATCCATTTACATCTGATTGGTTTTGCTCCTTCAGATAGATCGACCAACACCCACATATTGTTCGAGGTTATCGAGTTATACTCGTCATTAATAGCCTCCTTCCATAAGACAGTGGCTCTGGTCTTCATCGTCTAATCATAGGTAAGAGGATCTGTTTCCATATGATAGGTGACAAAATCTCTCTGAAGTCCTTCTGTCTCCTCAGCCGCTTAAACACTGGTTCTATGAGTTCTGGTTCAACAGTTGTTTCTGCAACAACAAATTCTTCTTAGACTACATCTTCGTAAGGAACTTAAGCCTCCTGTGCACTTATATTGTTCTCAAGAACAATATTCTTGTGCCTTGAAAATTTATCTTTAAAGAATTTTGTATCACAAGATTCAATGATATGATTGACTTAATATCAGGGAACCTCCGAGCATCACTTTTACCAACATAATCCAAGAATATAGTCTTCGTAGTCCTTGTTCCCAGTTTCTGAATCTTCAAATTCGGAAGCTTCACAAACGCCAGACACCCTCACACTCGAATGATATTCAAGTTGGGCCTGACCTTGAACAAGATTTCATGAAGAGTGACTTTCGAAGTTGCATATGGCGTTCTGTTCAGTATGAATGTAGCCGTAAGCACTGCTTCACCCCAAAAATAATTTGGAAGGCCCGCAGTCAACAACATCGAGTTTATCATCTCTGTTAACATTATGTTCTTCTTTTCTGCAACACCGTTTGATTGAGATGAGTACGGAGCAGTCGTCTCGTTGACAATTTCACGTTCTCTGAAGAACGATACGAATTCATGAAACCTATACTCTCTCCCTCGATCACTTCTGAGTCTCTTGAGTTTTGTCCAATTTTACGCTCGACTTCCGCCTTGAAGTCCTTAAATTTCTCAAACGCTTCATCTTTGGACTTGAGCAGATAAACAAACGCGTACATTGAGAAATCATCGATAAAAGTAATAAAATACTTCATCCCGGCTTTAGTGAAGAACTGTTTGAAGTTACAGATATCTGAGTGAACCAACTCCAGAAGATCTGTACTCCAGTTTACCCATTTGAACGATTTTATAGTGATCTTCGTCTACGCACAGACCTCACATTTCTCCAACTCTTTACCCCCACATTTGGAGATAAGCCCTAGACTAGACATCTTGTTAATTCTTTTATAATAAACATGTCCTAGTCTATTATGCCACAACTCAAAAGAATAATCAGAAAAAGAGACTGTATTAATTTTCTCAATAGGAGTTACAAGATGAAGTTTGAACATTCCTTGGGTATAATAAGCCTTTCCAAAGCAAGTTCCTTTATAAGACAAAATAACTTGACCCGCGTTAATGTCCATCCTCAAGCCGGCATTGTAGAGCAGACTTTCTGAGACCAGGTTCTTGGCTATAGCCAGTACATGCTTCACCTTCTGAAGCGTGAGCGACTTCTCCGATGTCAATTTCAGTATCACCGTTCCGATCTCTAGAACTTCAGCTTGTGTCTGGTTGGCCACCATAACCTTCTCAGCAACAGGTTTGTAGGTGGTGAACCACTCCTTCTTCGAGCAAACATGGCATGATGCCCCAGTGTCTATCCAATAGTCTGTGTCAACACCAGTTAAGTCAAGCTGCACAATCATAGCAATAAAGTTAGCTCATATTTCTCTTTCTATTTAGGTTTTTCCTTACAGTCCCTCTTTCAGTGGTCTTTCTTGCCACAGTTGAAGCAAGTCCCAGGTTCGTTGGACTTGGGCTTGAACTGAGCCGACTTTACCTTCAGATGGTGAACGTCCTTCTTCTTATTGTAGGAAGCCTTCTACTTCCCTTTAGAGTTACCTTCTTGTACCATATTCGCCTTGGCCATCTACATATGTCACGACCCGCACCCTAGAGTTAGGGCACGAGAACATAACAACGCCCAGCCTACGCCGCAGTGTCGGCGGTAGAACGCTGTCCTAGGTCTAAATGCATCTAATAGGATAAGACTAAACAGTTTATACTTCCCGAATGGGGGTGACATAGCAGAATGTAAACTCAATCACATCTAAGGTAGAGCATAAAGGAAGATAGATAAAACATGAAATCGAAAAGAGATACAACAGATAGAAGTCTAGTGTCTAAGATACAAACTCAGGATACATCTCAAAACCCAAATACAGTAATCCATAAATACAACTCAAGATGACTGAAAATAAACTATAAGCAAAAACCCTAGCCATCTATGCAACCTCTAATGTGTCTCCTCTAGGCTAGCAGGCAACCTCCAAGCTATCTGTAAAATTTATCAACAGGTCCAGTCAGGATAGGAACGAGTACAGTACATCTCAACAGATCATAGCAGGTTAGAAAATATAACCATACAGTAAAGTAAGATACAGGTACTGAAAGAAATACAGTATATAAACAGAGAGAGAGCTGTAATAGAAATATCTACTATAAATAGAGACTAACAGTGGCTAGTGAGTCAGAGTACAATATAGACATGTAAATGGCATAGGAGATTCTGATGCTACACTATGGAAGAGATTCTGATGCTACACTACTTGGGTAGTATTCACAAGTCCATTTCTACTCCTCCGTACCCCCAATCAATACACAAGGATCCAGCCAGGTTATGTTATGATTCCATGCAATGGCCTCCGAAGGGTGATACATGGATGTCCATAAATGGGTGATTCTGGGGGTTACCCAACAGTGAGTGATTCAAGGAGACTCTGTGATCATGAGGGTACATGTCACAAGTGATCAATGAACCAAGAAGCAGAGTGATAAACAATGTAAGTGAAACGCACAGAACATGTAATATTCGATGCTCCTAAAGGATAACATCTCAAGAAAGGATCCATATAGTACCAATCCGTGTGACCAACGTGACAGTATCAAGTAAAGTAATTTAAAGCAGGAAATAATTCTAAGCAGGATATGAAATGATCAGAGAATGTACTCGCCTGATATCTGAATGTCCAAGGTAAAGATACTATCCAAGGAGAGGTGTCTGGCTCCTAATTAGAACAGCACAAGTCACAACATGTCCAGAAGGGTAATATAAAGCACTACAACACATTCTACATGAATCTAGGTCAAACTAGGCCAAAGTCAACCCTTGGTCAACTACACTAGTCAAACTAGGTCAAGCTAGGTCATGTCCTAACCCAGCAAGTCTTACTAGGCCTAACCAAGACTATCCTAGCAAGCACACATCAATACAAGGCTATACAAGCCAACATACACCCGACTCTATATAGCATGCAATTATTCAATACTCAAATAGGCAAGAATTCACATTAGATATACACTAGGTAATCTATTACATTAAGCTATACATGTCTACACATATACACATGCATATATTGGTATTCAATATTAGGTCTATAATCATGGCATTTCAATGGCTATATAAACTTATATATTACAATACAATATGCTACCATATATATAATATACATACATAGCTAAGTTAACTATATTCATAAATACTTATTTAAGAGGCTATGTGTGTGTATATGAACATGGTAAAGGGGCAAGTGAGGGTTAAATGGGCATACATAGTGTATACATATCAAAAAGTGTCAAAGTGTAAGTGAACAAAGTGTCAACATTGTGTAAGGGGTACATGAGGTAATATAGGATTTTGTTAACATAGAACATTATATCTCATTAACTTGTATATTGCATACATTACATCTATTATTACATTACATTCATGCTTGCATTCAATTATCATTCATTTATTTTCTTGCACTACTATATGCACCATACATTACATACTATGGAACCTACATATTCATTACAAGCCATACTTATACATGCTTACATTAGATAGGATACTTACACCTCATACATTATTTATTTAACCATTTACTTATGCTTGCATTCTCTATTTAGTTACATAATGTATATACATTAACATGGGTTAAAATCAAATAGAACATTATATTACACACAATGGTGCACAAAATGCATATGCCGAATAGTAACTCCTACTAATAATCAATATTGTACCATCTCAGCATGAATTAAAATTTAGGATTAAAGTATGTTATAGATCTATGTGTTAGCTTTCCGAAACTTCAAACGGATCGCATTTTCGTTTCCAAAAACTCCCGAAATTGCGAAAACACCGAGAACACGTTTGTCTTTCGTACAGCTGACACTCAAATAATTCTCCAGAAAGTTACAGAAAGAATTTGGCCTATTAATATATGTTTTTGGAAACCTAACTTCAATACGCTTCTTTTAAAAAAAATTGAAGATTAAAGCAAGCTTTGAGCTAGAAGTTATGACATTTCTAAGTTAGGGCTGAAATTAAAAATGTGGATAAAAATCATGACGGATTTGGGTAGTTTGAAACAAAAGAACACAAGTATATAACATAATATATCAAGAACTCACTCTCTACACTAATATATATATATAAGACACTATAGAACACATCTCCAATACAAAAATATGAGATTAAACATGTAATAATTCATTCATACACAAGAACAACACATAGTGTGTCCAAATTTGGGATTTTCCTACATGGACACAACCACAACACAAAGGACACTCCTATGACCTCCAAATGGACACAAAATGGACACAAATGGAGATACAACCATGGGGGTCATTTCTAAGGGTTCAAAATAGACCTATATGTATGAGAAAATGAAAAGGAAAAGAGATTTATACCTCCCGGTAGATCGAATCGAAGAAAAACCTTTCCGGAGCGACACCGACACGTAGAGATTCCAAAAGGACACGAACGAGCTCCGAATCCTCCCAAACTTGTGTAGCTTCCTCCTTGGCTAGAATAGAGAAGGAAAGAAGAAGATTTGGTGGCAAAATAGAAGGATTTGGTGGAGAAATTGCTAGGGATTGCTCTCTAGGAATTTGGGGAAGAACAAGAGAGATAGTGTGGATGAGAATAATGAAATGAACTTGAGCCTATCCTCTCCCAAAGTGGCTGGCCATATGGGCTATTTGTCCTATTATGGTAAGGTCCAAAATGCCCCCACTAACCTATTCTATGAGTATTAGGAAAGGGCTAATTGGTTGGGGCTAAATTAGTCATTCTAAAGTCTCTAATCACACTAACCTTATCCACAATAATTAGTCTAACCTCTAACTAAAATATTTCTATCATGTGGACTAAAATTAATATCATGTGGGCCATGCCTAACTAGTGTGTGGGTCCCACTAGAGTCAAACTACCCCCGGGTCCCCGTTTCAAGTCGGATTGAGTTGAAATTCGAACCTGACTCAAATAACCCCAAAACAATATCATAAATAATAAAATAATATCAAAATAATTCAAAGAGGTCAAATACAAAAATATTCTTAGGCCAAAAATGATATTAAAATATCATAATCACATGGTTAGGCTCTAAGTCAAACAGTCTCTAGGGTTTCACTAGCAAAACGTCAAAACCACAAGTCATTGATTTAAATAATTTTAAAATGATTTAAAATCATCAAAAATCATATCATAAATTAAATATCATTATTAAAATAATTATAAAAATGAAATTTCAAAATTATCCTCATTTGGGAAACTGGGTGCTACAACTCTACCCACCTTAGAAAAATTTTGTCCTCGAAATTTAAGATCGATAGTACTCCTTCTAGAGCCTTTAACCTACCCAATATCTAAGGTAACACTTCCTAACACTGGAATAATAAACGGACATCTAAAAAGTGTCAATCTAGGAATATCTCCAATACTGCTCTGCTGTACGGCGGTAATGGAACATCAATAAAATATGGACTGGAACCTATATCCAAGGGACTGGACCTATTTTAAAGTTGTCTTAACTAAGGATGAAAAGGAACTGATCATAGGCTATAGGTATGCTCAAACTATTATCTTCCTATTAACCATCTATTAATACATTCTATTACCATAGGAACGATGCATTACTAAGACATATAGGCCCCTATCTCTCATAACACATTTATACTCACCAAAAGACTAGTACATCCTATCAAGGCTGATACTATAAATCCCTCATAAATCTCATAAGCTACAGGTTTATAGACACACATCCCCACATCAAGGACTAACCTATGTATATCTACAACTGACACTAATGGGGTGACGTCCCTATTTCCCAACAATCAAGGCCTTAAATTTTTTATCTAAATCATGCAATTTGAAGGAATAGTATACAAGGTCAGGGCATACCGTAGCAGTTGGAAGTCTCACCTTGGTGCACTATTCATTCTAGGTCAAAACAGTACTATGGTATCAACACACAAACAATCTAGGGTGTCCTAATTGGGAAGATAAGGGAACAACAATCATCAAGGTTGTAGGACTGTCTACCATCCTATATAAAAATTGGTCATTAACAAGCAACTAAGAAATTATTAAAAGGTTACTATTCCATAAAATGACAAAAATTGAAAATTTAGGCACAACAAATCACAAATATATTTTTGTCTTGACACGATCTAAGTTGATCAATTTCGGGATAAACGAGATTTGGGCAAGAAGGGAAATCAATGAAGTCAAAGTATGAGCACGAGCATCCAATGATGGAGATTCAGGTCATGATTAAATTTAATTCGACTGAGTACGAATAGGAGGTTCATTGGCGATGAAAAGATTTCAAGGAGAATTGTCAAGGTTGTCGCGAATGAGACTCTAGGGTCAAGTTTAACTATGTCTCCATTCTCGTAGATTAATACATGAAAAAGCGAACCAAAGTGCAATAGGTTGATCAGACCATCATGTACCGGTTCTGATTAGACAATATGTTAGTGGGTGGCCACCCAATAAAATATGTCATGACCCAGCTCGAAAATAGATAAGCTTGCAAAACTAAGGCTAATTTAGCAGCACAAGATATAAGGGTGGTAATGATGAAAGGAATTACATAGTCCAAGTTTCTTAACCAACGGGTCAAGTAATCAGATAAGGTACAAGGTTAAGCATCTAAGGAAACAAGTAGAACACCATCACATGTCGGGTCGAAAGAATTGAGTCAAGGCTGGATTTTTAATTAAAATAAGAAGAAATTTAGTATAATGGTAGAGGTTATAGTTTAGCCAGTTGACCAAAAAATCATATCAAGAAAATAGAGTACAAGAAGACGGGTTTTAGTGGGACATGATATACCTACACGAAGGTGAGCTCGTCTAGGTCTTACATATAAGATTTGTTGGAGGGTAACAGCTAGTATTACATTCCGAATATCAAAGTCACGATAAGGAACGTCAAGGATCTCAATTAGAAAGTGGGAGTTCAAGAGGTGGTAATTAATGTACAAAAATAATGAAGATCGAGTTATTCATCTGCTTCTGATACTCTTAAGTTCATCTGGTCATAACTTGCCAATCATATCTTTACCTCACCAGTCTCCATATGAAAATTTAACCTTTACTTAAACCCTTACCATGACTACCGTAGGCAATTCCCGATTTCCAAACATCACTCGTGAAGCATAGCCCTCACATTTAGGCATCAACATTAACCATTTATTTAAATTTCCAAGTTCTTTCACCTTGTCTTAAATTTGACCCAAAACCTCTAAATCCCGTTTACGAATTCCTTGAACTTGTTCAAATTGTTCTCCTCGTATTATTTAATTTAAATCTCTAGGCCTTACAAAACTTATCTTCCATCATAAAATCAACTTTCGTATTTTCTTCGACATACACCCTTGAATATTATTCTCCTAAAAATATTTCACAACAATCTCTAAACTTCCATAACTTTGTGTTCTCTCTATCCCTAGTCATTTCCTCGCAACATCTTGTTTAATATCCTTATTAAACACAATTAACTTTTTTTTTCCATTACTAACCTTCTACATAGCCTCAGAGTAAAAGTTTTTCCCAGAATCAATAACCAAGATTTTTTAAGTTCTCAAAACTAGGTTGACCTCTGATATCCTCATTAGTTTTGAATACACCTATAAAATATCTCATAACCCCAAAATTTCTCTAAATGTAATTGTTTCCAGATTGGCAGTATACATCTCTTTATTCTATTCGAGACCTTTACCACATTTCTATCTCAAGTTTTCATATGGAACACTCCACATTTGATTTCCTTTAGATCATCATATAATAACCAGTTACGTCTTCTCTGAGCTACATGATTTACGTCACTTCCTTAGCCTTTTCCATGCAAAAGATACGAAGATTCAAGGGTTTCGAAGTACATCTGGTAGGGATGACAAGATATGGGTAATTAATGTAATGAGACAGAGTTTAAGATAAGAGGTAAATAAGAATGCAAGGGAATAATGGCGAGAAAGAATAATGAAGATATGTTCCTTCTCATCAGTTCAAACGAGAGGAACCCATCAAGCTTAAATTCAATAGCAAGGAATGAGGGTGAATCCAAACAAGAGGAAAAGGAATTCCAATTGAAGTTCAAAATGAGTTTCTCAGGGGTCGTCTCAGAAATCTCTTAAAGAATCCTAAGTGTGATTGAGTACCTTGGATTTGAAAATATTAATCTAAATACAAAATTAAATCAACAACTACAAAATTTTATCAAAATCATCAACTAATACAAGGATTCAAAGTTCTACAATGAATCCACAAAATCAAATTCAAATCAAGGAAAAATGTGAATCAAAATAAGGAAAAGGAGTTTAAATCGGAATTCAAAATGAGATTCTCAAGGGTCATCCCAGGAATCTCTCAAGGAATCCTAACAGTGATTGAGTATCCTCTCATCCTAACATCTTAATTTATATATCCTATAGCAGGCTCGTAGTAGTACAACTAAGTCATTGCGCTACTACGAAATCGCACTAATGCGAATCTTGACCTGCATGGGCCACCACTAAAAACGTGTCACGACCCGCACCCTAGAGTTAGGGCACGAGAATATAACAACGCCCAGCCTACGTCGCAGTGTCCGCGGTAGAACGCTGTCCTAGGTCTCAATGCATCTAACAGGATAAGACTAAACAGTTTATACTCCCCGAATGGGGGTGACATAGCAGAATGTAAACTCAATCA
Organism: Iris pallida; assembly: GCA_029216955.1. NCBI lineage: Eukaryota > Viridiplantae > Streptophyta > Magnoliopsida > Asparagales > Iridaceae > Iris > Iris pallida. The sequence goes on along the minus strand of JANAVB010018196.1, from coordinate 1,370,822 downwards.
CATCTAAGGTAGAGCATAAAGGATGATAGATAAAACATGAAATCGAAAAGAGATACAACAGATAGAAGTCTAGTGTCTAAGATACAAACTCAGGATACATCTCAAAACCCAAATACAGTAATCCATAAATACAACTCAAGATGACTGAAAATAAACTATAAGCAAAAATCCTAGCTATCTATGCAACCTCTAATGTGTCTCCTCTAGGCTAGCAGACAACCTCCAAGCTATCTGTAAAATTTATCAACAGGTCTAGTCAGGACAGGAGCGAGTACAGTACATCTCAACAGATCATAGCAGGTTAGAAAATATAATCATGCAGTAAAGTAAGATACATGAACTGAAAAAAATGCAGTATGTAAACAGGGAGAGAGCTGTAATAGAAATATCTACTATAAATAGAGACTAACAGTGGCTAGTGAGTCAGAGTACAATATAGACATATAAATGGTATAGGAGATTCTGATGCTACACTATGGAAGAGATTCTGATGCGACACTACTTGGGTAGTATTCACATGTCCATTTCTACTCCCCCGTACCCCCAATCAATACACAAGGATCCAGCCAGGTTATGTTATGATTCCATGCAATGGCCCCCGAAGGGTGATATATGGATGCCCATAAATGGGTGATTCTGGAGGTTACCCAACAGTGAGTGATTCAAGGAGACTCTATGATCATGAGGGTACATGTCACAAGTGATCAATGAACCAAGAAGCACAGTGATACACAATGTAAGTGAAACGCACAGAACATGTAATATCCGATGCTCCTAAAGGATAACATCTCAAGAAAGGATCCATATAGTACCAATCCGTGTGACCAACGTGACAGTATCAAGTAAAGTAATTTAAAGCAGGAAAATAATTCTAAGCAGGATATAAAATGATCAGAGAATGTACTCGCCTGATATCTGAATGTCCAAGGTAAAGATACTATCTGAGAAGAGGTGTCTGGCTCCTAATTAGAACAGCACAAGTCACAACATGTCCAGAAGGGTAATATAAAGCACTACAATGCATTCTACATGAATCTAGGTCAAACTAGGCCAAAGTCAACCCTTGGTCAACTACACTAGTCAAACTAGGTCAAGCTAGGTCATGTCCTAACCCAGCAACTCTTACTAGGCCTAACCAAGACTATCCTAGCAAGCACACATCAATACAAGGCTATACAAGCCAACATACACCCGACTCTATATAGCATGCAATTATTCAATACTCAAATAGGCAAGAATTCACATTAGATATACACTAGGTAATCTATTACTTTAAGCTATACATGTCTACACATATATACACATGCATATATTGGTATTCAATATTAGGTCTATAATTATAGCATTTCAATGGCTATATAAACTTATATATTACAATACAATATGCTACCATATATATAATATACATACATAGCTAAGTTAACTATATTCATAAATACTTATTTAAGAGGCTATGTGTGTATGTGAACATGGTAAAGGGGCAAGTGAGGGTTAAATGGGCATACATAGTGTATACATATCAAAAAGTGTCAAAGTGTAAGTGAACAAAGTGTCAACATAGTGTAAGGGGTACATGAGGTAATATAGAATTTTGTTAACATAGAACATTACATCTCATTAACTTGTATATTGCATACATTATATCTATTATTACATTACATTCATGCTTGCATTCATTCATCATTCATATATTTTTTTGCACTACTATATGCACCATACATTACATACTATGGAACCTAAATATTCATTACAAGCCATACTTATACATGCTTACATTAGATAGGATACTTACACCTCATACATCATTTATTTAACCATTTACTTATGCTTGCATTCTCTATTTAGTTACATAATGTATATACATTAACATGGGTTAAAATCAAATAGAACATTATATTACACACAATGGTGCACAAAATGCATATGTCGAATAGTAACTCCTACTAATAATCAATACTGTACCATCTCAGCATGAATTAAAATTTAGGATTAAAGTATGTTATAGATCTATGTGTTAGCTTTCCGAAACTTCAAACGGATCACGTTTTCGTTTCCGGAAACTCCCGAAATCGCAAAAACACCGAGAACACGTTTGTCTTTCGTACAGCTGACACTCAAATAATTCTCTAGAAAGTTACAGAAAGAATCTAGCCTATTAATACATGTTTTTGGAAAGCTAACTTCAATACACTTTTTTTTTAAAAACGGGAGATTAAACCAAGCTTTGAGCTAGAAGTTATGACATTTCTAAGTTAGGGCTGAAATTAAAAACGTAGATAAAAATCATGACGGATTTGGGTAGTTTGAGACAAAAGAACACAAGTATATAACATAATATATCAAGAACTCACTCTCTACACTAATATATATATGAGACACTATAGAACACATCTCCAATACAAAAATATGAGATTAAACATGTAATAATTCATTCATACATAACAACAACACATAGTGTGTCCAAATTTGGGATTTTCCTACATGGACACAACCACAACACAAAGGACACTCCTATGACCTCCAAATGGACACAAAATGGACACAAATGGAGATACAACCATGGGGGTCATTCCTATGGGTTCAAAATAGACCTATATGTATGAGAAAATGAAAAGAAGAAGAGATTTATACCTCCCGGTAGATCGAATCGAAGAAAAATCTTCCCGGAGCGACACCGACACGTAGAGATTCCAAAAGGACACGAACGAGCTCCGAATCCTCCCAAACTTGGGTAGCTTCCTCCTTGGCTAGAATGGAGAAGGAAAGAAGAAAATTTGGTGGCAAAATAGAAGGATTTGGTGGAGAAATTGCTAGGGATTGCTCTCTAGGAATTTGGGGAAGAACAAGAGAAATTGTGTGGATGAGAATAATGAAATGAACTTGAGCCTATCCTCTCCCAAAGTGGCTGGCCATATGGGCTATTTGTCCTATTATGGTAAGGTCCAAAATGCTCCCACTAACCTATTCTATGAGTATTAGGAAAGGGCTAATTGGTTGGGGCTAAATTAGTCATTCTAAAGTCTCTAATCACACTAACCTTATCCATAATAATTAGTCTAACCTCTAACTAAAATATTTCTATCATGTGGACTAAAATTAATTTCATATGGGCCATGTCTAACTAGTGTGTGGGTCCCACTAGAGTCAAACTACCCCCGGGTCCCCGTTTCAAGTCGGATTGAGTTGAAATTCGAACCCGACTCAAATAACCCCAAAATAATATCATAAATAATAAAATAATATCAAAATAATTCAAAGAGGTCAAATACAAAAAAATATTCTTAGGCCAAAAATGACATTAAAATATCATAATCACATGGTTAGGCTCTAAGTCAAACAGTATCTAGGGTTTCACTAGCAAAACGTCAAAACCACAAGTCATTGATTTAAATAATTTAAAATTATCAAAAATCATATCATAAATTAAATATCATTATTAAAATAATTATAAACACGAAATTTCAAAATTATCCTCATTTGGGAAACTGGGTGCTACAACTTAGACAAGGTGTCCACCTTGAGTTGAGCCCTCAACTCATCTTCAACATGTATCCAATACAAGAGGCGCTAAAGATCTACCTCCATCTTCTTGCGGTACATGTCCGCGATGAAGTTGCTCCACCCAGGTGGGACCTTGGCGACAATACCCCCAACGACGAATGCATCGACTAGGGCATGTCGTCTTCTTCAAGTTTTTGACGTAACTTTAAAAATTCCATAACTTGAGGTAACCTGGTCTTGTCGTCCTCAAATCGCATCCTCCAGACCTTTTCGGTCACATAAATCTTATTACTATTTTTATCTGCCTTATAGAGATTCTCGACAGACTCCTAGATGTCCTTTGTAATGATCGTCTTGCTGTATGAATCCGTCAGAGAGTCCTCCATAGAGTTCAAGATCAACAACTTGCAGAGGTTGTTATCTCTTCTCCACTTCGACTACAAAGCCGTGGCTTCAGCAACCCTTCGAATATTTTTACCTTCTGAAATCAAAGGCTCAGGATCTGTCAATACGTAGTCGACGCTCACGAGTTGAAGATTAAGGCTGACCTTCCTCTTCCAAATGTTGTAATGCTTTCTGTCAAACTTCTCAAGTTTAGAACTTATGTCAAAAAGGTTTGTGCAGTTCTTCTCCATCAGATCTGAATCTTGTTTTGAGATTGTTATTTCCGAAACAGATCATAGATGGAAGAATGTGAGTGGACAGAGTGATTCTCAGGAATGAATTCTCATCACACACTCTGTGTAAGAGGAACTTCAGAGGTTTTATATCAAAGAATTTGTAACTCTAAAGGTCATGAAGTCTCTGTCTCGAAGACGGAGGAAGAAGAAGATTCAACTCTGCTGGGGTGATGAGGATCACCATTGCTCAAATCAAGATTCACCTTACTGCGATCTGCTCCCAGGAACCAACAAGTTCGAATGAGAACTTCTGGGATGCTCGCTGTCACCTCCTGACTTAACTCGAAGACCTTCCTGGACTCCAATGGCAACGGCCTCTCAACTCTCTTCGTCTCTTATTTTCTGAGTAAGTCGTCAAAGGAGACACGAAGAGGATATTTATAGAGTTAGGTTGAAACCCTAACTCTAATCCTGGCCATACACTGACTGCATAAAGATAGGAACGAATTAAGGAATGATTTAACTGAATCAAATTCAAATCCCACAAAAATTGTAATTTAACTCAATCTTTCCATAACCACCTAAATTTTCCAATCAATGCCAACATCAGCACAGACGCACGGACGTACTGGCACGTATACGCACAAGCGCACAACGTACTGGCGCACGAGCGTACGGGGCCACGAAGAGCTGAGCCTAGCCCGCGTGCCTGCACTCGTGCAGAGATACAACACACACTTTGCGCCACTTTGTGCCCTTGATCCCGAGTCGCTTAGTGTCACGTCCCGAACCGAGAAATCGCTCATCCTTGCTAGATTTTACCCGAATCATCGTCCTCGCTGGGACGTGATGCCGTACGAGCCTGGAGTTGCGCTCGTGCAAGGTAAGATAACAGTTTACATAGTGATTATCTCAAAGTCGTAACATAAGCAGCGGAAGGAAACAAAGTATAACATAAGAATCTCTTTTATTGATAACATATTAAAGATTACAAATGCTCTGAATAGTCCAACATATATGCCAATTGGCTACAATGTTTATGATCTCTCTAGCCCACGAAGGGTTACATTGTTCCATATATTATGCCTCTTTATAGCCACCAAGTAGTCTTCGTCCGAACATCTCTATGTCGTAAGTCCAAACGTCTATATGGAAGCTCCTCTTGAACGCCAAGGAATCCATGCCTCGGCACGTCCAAGCCAAGTCCCGCCCCGAGCCGATCATAACCTGAGCCTGCACACAAACTAGTGGGGGATTAGTGCTTTCGTCCTCGCTTCGTACTGATCAAGACCCGCTCGCACCCAAACCAAACACTTAATCATTTTAGTGAAACATGCATCTTATTTTGTGCTCTTTCTATTTAGCCTTAGGATCAGTTTTATGGCAATACTTAAACATAGCTCCATATCATAAATGTGTCCCACACCGTGTTCCTGCAGCAGATACAGTTAGATATAATCTGAAACATAAACATAGTGATCGTGCTCATCTCTGTCCCCTTTTTGCCTAGCCTGCAATGGTTAGAACATACATAGCCAATCATACGATCCGTCAAACCAACCAACCATAAACTTAGACATATGTATAAGGGTAGCAGGCCCTGTGCCTGCACCCAGCTCTCATCTCAGCCCACCGGCCCTAACTATATGAAGGTCACGGTGTTTCGTACCGTAATGGACTTGGCATCTCTTATGTGTAAGCCTACGATCACTTCGATACGGGTTGCTAGCCTAATATCCGAAGGATCCCAAACTTATGGATATCATAGCTTATCACAGCACTGGACGGTCGTAATCCATCCGAATGATGTGCATCATAAATACCACACATAATTCCCTCCTAGGCCGAACGGTCCCGGTGCCCCGGTCGTAACCGTCCGAGGGAAGCCGCACCCGTGCACGGGCTATCCGAGTCCATTGACCATGCAATACGCGCCATAGCAAACATACATAATATTCCAACCAAATCCTCCGTTGCATAAACATAGTCTCGTTCCATAAACGGTTTCCCGTGCCATAAACATATTCGCGTCTCATAACATAATCCACCATCCATATGGGGAGCTCCGTCGGCGTTATGTCCCAACACATCCATATTGATGTATGACACCCAATGGCTAGGTCGTCTCGTACTCATATTCAGCACGTACCATTCGTAAGTTATTCTTATAGCCTAATTCCGTAGTTACTCAGTCATTTCATAGCTTCCGTGCACGAAGGCATGCTCAGCGCCGTAATCAATGTTCTACGCCTAGTGTTCAATATTCTCGGAGCCGTGCACGTGATGCACATTTCGATATTTTCTTTCAATGTTCTACCATCATCGTCCTACCGCGACTCGTACACTTGATGCACGTCGCTTCAATTGTTCAATGTTCAATATTCTATCTTAATGTTCAACACATACTTAGACCTGTAACCGTTCGAGCCACGCTCGCTTACTCAATAGCATCTTACACATACAATGATATGTTTTATTAGACGTGAAAGAATAGGGAGAGAGAGTCAAGAACCCGCCCACCTTAAGTCGATACGCCTTGTCGTTTCACCGAGTTGAAGCGGCTCGCTTCTATAACTTGGTCGCATAGCTAACTCTCGGACTTAGCCATTCCTTTGAACTACTCGGTTGATTTGGCCTATCGCGCCCATGCCACAATCCGTTGTAAGGCCATGATTTGGTTTCGCGGACACTTCATTGCATAAGGCAAAATGCCGACTTCTTATCGTCCAGCGTAAAAGTATAGCCTGCACACCAGATCAACTAAAGTCAGTACTTGCTCAAACGGGACTCATCCTTTACATCGATTCGATTCATAGATTCCAATCGACCCAAAGCTTACCTTTGGCCAACGTAACTCTTGCATCGATTCGCATCGATACCTCATTGGGTCAACGTAACTCTTCGAGTCAACGACTCATCGTAATGCACCGTGCGGAGCGGGGCATTACATAATATACCACTCAAAATCAGGTTCGTCCTCGAACCGAAACCAACACTTAATCCAAGTGCCTCGCTAGATCGTTTCACGATCTCGTGCTACTATCGTTGGAATCATACAACTTAGTTTGGATCATACACATATTTTAGACGTCCCACCAATATATGCATTTCAGCCAAGCTCAGTTGTAGGATATCGGGACAACTAACAAGCTCGCTTAAATCCTCAAGCACCAATCAGTATGTACTCGACTTAGTCATATCTTAACGCCTATTCCCAAATACTTTTCGTATGTATCATCCCATAACATATGATCCTCTTCCATACATCTCTGCACATAACTTGATTCAAACCCGTAACTTCGATCTCATAAGTCTCTCGTCGGCCACCTAACACTCGCAGTGTATCAAGTCATTGCGCATCTGATCGCAACAATTCTTCACAACGCCTATTTGCCCAACCGTTTCCTATCTCTCATATAACTCAAGTCTTTCATCCTATCATTCATAATATTTGGCCTTAACGACATGGACTATGTCCACATGTCTCCATTTTCTTTGCCTACCATTGCACTAAGTCTCCCACACAACTATTCCAACATGATCCATGTTCTCAAACCATATACATATCGCATCTGGGGCTACCCCCGCCAGGTAACTTATCCAGACATCATGCTTAATCTCTCCCGACCCGGAGGTCAACTTGAGTCTACGATGCTCAAAGGCAACAATCTTTTCGACCCAAGGTCTCCGATGACACGCCTATCTCTGATTTTCGACCGAGTATGACTCCTTACTCAATTCTCAAATCAATCCCTACCCGTTCGTTTTCTAATATCGATGGTGCGATCAACACACATAGCCTAACCGTTACTCAAACCGATCTACGACACAACTCTTAGGATCATTCTATTATTCGTCGCTCTCGTGCATTGTAGAATCCTTGCAATCGCCTTACCGTATCGCTATGCTAAGTACGTTCCTCAACATCTATTTGATCATCGACCAACCAAGTCTACTTACGCACTCATTCGATCGATCATAACTTTTCTAGTCGTCTCGATCTAGTCGAAGGCTACTCGCTAACTTCTGAAACACGATACTCGCTCGCTCTGACTTATCCTCAACATGCACTACATCATTCCTTATCCTCGACAAAATCTTTATTCGACTTTATTGGGTCATCCTATGGGACTTTAACATTCACTTGATTTGGCGGTCAAGTCTTCTAGGGTCATCTGCCCCGAAACTACGCTCGATAATTGAAGATCATCAACGAGGGACAGTTACAACGAACCATGCTATATCCTATCGCGGAGCCAAATCAATTCACGACACTTCCTATGGGACTTTACCCAATCCGACATACCAATTCATAGTTCATCTATCCCCGCGCAACTGATGTACCGTTAACGATTAGAATCACTCGTATACTACCGTCGACTATCTTTGCCAGTCATATGACATCTACTCGCCTCAAGTCCGAGTTTACCTATCCGTGATCATAGCTCGACACATTCCGTACTCATTAAAACCATCCTCGAACAACTTTCGCATCAAACCACAAGTCAAATTCGATTTTGCCACGCCTTGCAAGTTTGATCATCCCCGCTGGATGAATCACCATACCAGCGCTCATGCAGAATGATCGTCCTAATTTGGCGTGACGCATGTGCGATGCTGGAGTTGCACACGTATAAGACAAAAATGTCAACATAGTGGTTATCCACGAATCAATCCAGACACTTTCGATTTTATTCGAGTAATATCCATCCGTTTCCAAATTCTTCGAAGCATTCCTATCATAGTCATCCAAATTTCCATAACTTAACTTGCATCCTATTCATCCAACGACAATGCTCAACACAATTTTCGTTCATTCGATCAGAGTATCCCCGACTTATTACATATCATCTTTGATACGCCTCAATACTATCGTCGATATGCATAACTTGAACATCTTCCTTTCTCATAAGCTCAAACCCGTTGCAATCATTGTCATTATCCGAACTCGAATACGAATCAAGTCTCGCACTTATCAAGATCCATTCAGTTGTAACTACTTAAAATCGTCGCGACACAATTTTAAATTCACATATCCATTTTTATATTCCTAACTCGCACTTCCAAATCGTGCTACCGACTCCTCGTGCTAACCCAAATCTGTTCGCACGATTTTTCCATACCTACTCAACACGTTTCGAACAAGTCTTCGTACTAACTCACGTACGTTCGACCGGGTCGACTATTTCTCGACATAATATTTCTTTGCCATACTCAGCCTATCGTTCGACTTACACTTAAGGACTCCTCGTTCGACATATCCTGCATAGGTAAGACTTCGCACGTAATCATTCAACTCAATTCACCAGCGCATACTTGCATCGACTTCTATCAAGTCATTCCTACTCGAGTCTCGGTACTACTCCGTCCGTTACGGACAAACATATCGTAACAATACAATCGTCTCGACGTAACCTATCACAAGTCACCAACCGGCTTAACATAACTATCGCTAAGTGGTATTCCATATACCACTCAGAATCGAGCCTATCTTTATCGATACAATACTTCGCTACACTGATCGCACAAGTGGTATTGCATATACCATTCGAAATCGAGTCATTACTCGACTTTACAGTCCGCATAGGTCCGACATCTATTCTCCAAATCAACTATCCAGTATAGTGATCCTTCCGATCCCAGCTCTAGCGTTTGCTTACTCGAGTTGGCACAACAACTAGACCAACATGCCCTATCGTTCGTTCAAGTTCGACATTCGTTCAAGTCTCACCGTGCCTTAGCGATCAAATCGATCACACACGCAACATTTGCTTATATTCAAGTTCAACGCGACGTACGGCCAACATACACGTTCGCCTACTCAACTCGACTCATTACTCATTGTAACTTGTACAACAACTCATTCTCGATACTTAAGGACTTTTACTCAATCTCGTGCAACATATCGCTATCCATTCGCATAGCCATACAACACGCATCATACCATATCGACTCGTCGCACTGATGCAACGAATGATCCACGACTTGCTGCACTCCGTGCAACCAACAACACATAACCGTTCTCATAGCAACATAACACGCATCGCCTCACATATCGACCCGTTGTACTTTATGCAACCAACAACACATATCTCCTCGCACTTCGTGCGACCAACAATACATAACTTCTCGCACTTCGTGCGATCAACAACACGCATACCATTGCACTTCATGCAACCAACATCACCATATTCGTTGCACTTCGTGCAATCAATGACTCAACTTTTTTGTACTTTGAAAAACCATAAACTCATAACCCGTTGCACTTCGTGCAGCCAACATTCTCCGATGGCACCCGGAGATAGCGCGATAGTCACGACATACTTGTGGCAGACGTACGCACCTAATATAGCCTTATTGTATGGAACATCCAATGTAGCGTCAGCAGATCCATGAGCCATGCGGTTGCGGAAACAACTTAGAGTCAACTGAATTCGATAGCGAAGCGACTGAGGGTCAAAGAGATTCATACACGGTCCAAAGGATGGAACCGCTCTGATACCAACTTGTCACGCCCCAAACCGGAAAATCGCTCGTCCTAGCTAGATTTTACCCGAATCATCGTCCTCGCTGGGGTGTGATGCCGCACGAGCCTGGAGTTGCGCTCATGCAAGGCAAGATAATGGTTCACATAGTGATTATCTCAAAGTCGTAACATAAGCAGCGGAAGGAAACAAAGTATAACATAAGAATCTCTTTTATTGATAACATATTGAAGATTATAAATGCTCTGAATAGCCCAACATATATGCCAATTGGCTACAACGCTCATGATCTCTCTAGCTCGCAAAGGGTTATATTGTTCCATATATTATGCCTCTTTATAGCTACCAAGTAGCCTTCGGCTGAACATCTCCATGTCGCAAGTCCGAACGTCTATGCGAAAGCTCCTCTTGAACGCCAAGAACTCCATGTCTCGGCACGTCCAAGCCAAGCCCCGCCCCGAGCCGATCATAACCTGAGCCTGCACATAAACTAGTGGGGGATTAGTGCTTTCGTCCTCGCTTCGCACTGATCAAGACCCGCTCGCACCCAAACCAAACACTTAATCATTTTAGTGAAACATGCATCTTAATTTGTGCTCTTTCTATTTAGCCTTAGGATCAGTTTCATGGCAATACTTAAACATAGCTCCATATCATAAATGTGTCTCATACCGTGTTCCTGCAGCAGATACAGTTAGACATAATCTGAAACATAAACATAGTGATCGTGCTCATCTCCGTCCCCTTTTTGCCTAGCCTGCAATGGTTAGAACTTACATAGCCAATCATACGATCCGTCAAACCAACCAACCATAAACTTAGACATATGTATAAGGGTAGCAGGCCCTGTGCTTGCACCCAACTCTCATCTCAGCCCACCGGCCCTAACTATATGAAGGTCACGGTGTTTCGCACCGTAATGGACTTGGCATCTCTTATGTGTAAGCCTACGATCACTTCGATACGGGTTGCTAGCCCAATATCCGAAGGATCCCGAACTTACGGATATCATAGCTTATCACAGCACTGGACGGTCGCAATCCGTCCGAATGATGTGCACCATAAATACCACACATAATATCCTCCTAGGCCGAACGGTCCCGGTGCTCCGGTCGTAACCGTCCGAGGGAAGCCGCACCCGTGTACGGGCTATCCGAGTCAATTGACCATACAATACACACCATAGCAAACACACATAACATTCCAACCAAATCCTCCGTTGCATAAACATAGTCTCGTTCCATAAACGGTTTCCCGTGCCATAAACATATTCGCATTTCATAACATAATCCACCATCCATATGGGGAGCTCCGTCGGCGTTATGCCCCAACACATCCATATTGATGCACGACGTCTAATGGCTTAGTCGTCTCGTACTCATATTCAGCGCGTACCATTCGTAAGTTATTCTCATAGCCTAATTCCGTAGTTACTCAGTCATTTCATAGCTTCCGTGCACGAAGGCACGCTCAGCACCGTAATCAATGTTCTACACCTGGTGTTCAATGTTCTCGGAGCCGTGCACGTGATGTACATCTCGATATTTTCTTTTAATGTTCTACCATCATCGTCCTACCGCGACTCGTACACTTGATGTACGTCGCTTCAATTTTTCAATGTTCAATGTTCTATCTTAATGTTTAACACATACTTAGACCCGTAACCGTTCGAGCCACGCTCGCTTACTCAATAGTATCTTATGCATACAATGATATGTTTTATTAGACGTGAAGGAATAGGGGGAGAGAGTCAAGAACCCGCCTACCTTAAGTCGATACGCCTTGCCATTTTGCCGAGTTGAAGCGGCTCGCTTCCATAACTTGGTCGCATAGCTAACTCTCGGACTTAGCCATTCCTTTGAACTTCTCGGTTGATTTGGCCTATCGCGCCCATGCCACAATCCGTTGCAAGGCCACGATTTGGTTTCGCGGACACTTTATTGCATAAGGCAAAATGCCGACCTCTTATCGTCCAGCGTAAAAGTATAGCCTGCACACCAGATCAACTAAAGTCAGCACTTGCTCAAACGGGACTCATCCTTTGCATCGATTCGATTCATAGATTCCAATCGACCCAAAGCTTACCTTTGGCCAACGTAACTCTTGCATCAATTCGCATCGATACCTCATCGGGTCAATGCAACTCTTCGAGTCAACGACTCATCGTAATGCACTGTGCGGAGCGGGGCATTACACTTAGCTCCAAAGAAAATAATTCCATTAGCATGACAAAAAGCATAAATGCTTTCTTTGTGGAGTTACCTTCTTTCTACTAGAAAAACACCCCCACATGGCACCCATGTGCATCTCTACACCTCATGCATCTCTCAACACAAACAAAGCTTTATATAGAGATACAATTCATTTGGCCTAGGCAATGTGGGACTATCTTTCAAGTCTCTACGGCAAAACACTAACAATGTGTTCGGTCCCAACTATTTTTTTTTAACTACATCTTCATTCAGGATACATATTTGTGAACAAAAAGAATCTTATTTAAATTGGTTCACATATTTAACGCTTGCATTTTTTTTTGATGGGAATAGTAGCTTTTTATTGAAAACTAATAAAGACCATCAAGGCTAGGTGAAGGTGTTACAGCCTCACTATGAATCAATTCATGGATACAATCTGGAGGGTGGAAAGTTGCATTGTTCAGAGCATTCTCCTTTGCTAGTATGGCCAAAGAGTGTGCTACCTTATTGCCATCCATGTGGATAAACCTAATTTCGAATTGGATTCCCGTCCTCTGTGCTTCTGCAAGAACGGTTGATGCCAGATCCCAGAGTCGCCAAGGGGTTAAGTCCTCCTCTCCATTGAGGATCCTAATGGCTGTGAGTGAATCCCCTTCCACGATGATGCCTTCCGCTTTGAGATTGTTTGCTAACAGGATCCCCTGGTGCATGGCATGGATCTCCGTAAACAGACTTCTCTCGTCTTTAAATACTAGAACTTCCTTGGTATAGAAAGTTCTGGCAGCAACAAACCTGCCTAGACTGTCTCTGGCTATGGCCGCAGCCGCTATGGCATTCAATGACACTGCTCCATCATCGTTTATCTTCAATGTTCCCACCGGTGGGGGCTTCCAAGTATCTCTTTCCTGGCTTGCTTTTGAATCCTGGTATTTCTTCAACTTGTCTAAGCATGCTCCTGTGTAAGCATCAACAGATAGGTTTGCTTGCTGCACAATCAACGGGATTTTGGGGGCATCTTTATTGAATATGCATTTGCATCTCGCCTTCCATAAGCCCCAGAGAACGGCCGTACCTTCACGAAACACGTCAATATTCTGAGGGTCCCTGAGCCATTCATCTACAAGTTTGTAGATATCCTTAATCGACTCCGTACGAAGCCCAACCCTGCTGGCAAACCATGTTGCTTTTGCCACTCCTCATTGAAGGAAGAGGTGGTTTCTATCCTCCTCATGTGCGAGACAATGGACAGAGTTTGCTCGCGGCTGGGATACGTCTGTTGATGGCTGTTAGTAGTGGTAGGGAGTTCTGGAGCAGCGTCCACACGAAGACTTGGATTCGTGGCGCCATATTCTTTACTCTCCATAATTTCTGCCAAATAGGCATATCCGACCCATTTGATGAAGAGCTAGGTTCTTGTCTTCTAAACTCTTCATAAAGTGATTTCGGAGAGAATTTACCGTTCCTTTTTTTTGCCAGACAAGTTCGTCTTCGCCGTCCCCTTCCTCTATTCGAATTTTTGCAATTGCCTCTGCCTCCGTTGGAGAGAAGATAGATTGTAACAATGGAATATTCCAAAAATTCGATGGTAAATACATGAGTTCATGGACAAGTGTGGGACCCCGAGTGGGAGGTCTGCTATATGCAATACAGAATTTGGGAAGGATGGGAATCCATGGGTCATCTCTGATCTTCGTCCATCCTCTTTTTATTCTCCAGAACATATTGTCCTTCATGTAGCGCCTCATGTTGAGAAAGCTAGCCCATATGGAAGATGCGCTTCTCGGCTTCGTCATCATCCAAAAGGATCGATCTTGAAGGTAAAGACCACGTAGGATTCGTGCCCAAAGATGGTTTGGATTTGAAATGAATCTCCATAGCAGCTTCCCTATAAGAGCCTTGTTCACCCACTCAGTATTCCTAATGCCAAGGCCCCCTTCTTTCTTCGGCTTAGAGATCGACCCCCATCGTAGAAAATGGAGTTTGCGGTCGTAGGTATCATGCCCTGTCACTACCACATTTTAGCTTGAGGGTATTTTAGTCATTTTGTGAATTTTTAATTTATTTTGAATTATTGAAGTGATGAATGTTATTTTTGACTTTGACCAGTTGAAACTTTGTAGACTAAACTAGATGTTGACTCTAGCTATGGTGACTTGGTTAGTATGGTGGGACCCTAATCTAACTTAAGTCAACCCAATTTTAGTCATTTAGAATCAAGTTTGAAATAGGAAAATAAAGACTAGGTTCAAGGACTTGTGACTTATCAATTTATTTCCCTTACTAATGAAACTTGGCCCATAGCCCATTAGTGGAACCCTAACGCTAATTTCAGCCTAGTGGCCGGCCACACATTGGTTTTCCCCTATAAAGTCTCTCATTCCTTTGTTCTTACCTCTTTTGTATTAAATCAACTTTTTGAAGGAGAGGTAATTTCTATTCTTTCCCAATTGATAAATCTCTCATTTTTATTCCTTTTGATTCAAATCTTTTGCAATAGAATCTAATCATCCTCTACTTGATGTTCATGGAGAGTAATTTCAGTTTGGGAACAATTTGGAGAGTTTGGCTTGCAAGGGGAACCATTCGATTTGGGGCTTTTCTTGCCATTTGACACACTATAGGTAAATCCTTCAAATTGTATTTAAATTCTGTTTTCTTTGCATCCTAGCCTAGATCTAGGTGTCCCCTAGCTGTGGTGTAAGTTTGGTGTCAATTTGCATTGATTTCGTGTCAGTATCGGATACGTATCCTAACCTAGAACTAGGTGTTTGATGAAATGCCACACTCAATGTTTTTGTACTGTTTTTGAATTGTGTTTGAATGGATTTGTAGATCTATAGATCGTGTTTAATTTTGTGTCAGTTGTGGGTGATTTTTTTGTCATGTTGTGTCAGCACGAGGACACGAACTCACTGCAGCAGCCGCGGGACACTATCCTGCTGCTCGGGTTGCATTTCTCTTCGGATACGGCGACTCGACACGTGCCACTTGGCGAGGACCAAGGAGCAGTGTCTGACACAAGCCCCCTCGAGTCTCAAGTCTCGACTCACTTCATGTCGAGTCGGACACGCATTTAAGCCCGCACTGGCCATTACCTGCTGTGCGCGTGAGCTACAGACACTTCTGACACGGGCTTCGTGTCGTGTCTTGGTGTCTCGTGGATACGAGTCAGGGTGTCAGGATTGTAGACCTACCCTAGGCGAGTATGTGGACATGCACTTGTGCTGTGTCGTGTGTCGTGTGCTAGACACGCGTGAATGCGTGCACGAGGACTGTGCACTGTCCTATTGAACTCGTGTGTGGAAAATTATTTGGACACGTTCTTGTCCAGTTCTTGGGCACTAGGACACACCTATGACACTCTTACACATAACACATTAATTACCAACCATTAGATTTGAATATTAATTGTATTTTGGATTCAAAATCAGGTTTTCTCCAATATTACTGATACTAGGCTGTCATTGAAATTTCTGAGATTGAAATGTATTATTTTAATGTTTCTTGATGATTAAATGCAAGGAATGGTTCACATATATATGTAAGAGTTAATTTACATGTTGGGTTCATGTTAGCTAGGAGATTATTGGATTTCGAATCGATTTGGACTGTCAACTGAAAACTGTGTATGTGAACACTATTTTTTCTGAGAATAGTTTGTGCACTGTTGAACACTGAAACCTACCACTGAACACTGTTTTTCCTATGGACACACACACTCACACAATGTTCACACACACACACACAAAAGCATGAGACACATTGGACTGTCACACAAAATCTAGGAATTGAATACTTGTCTACACTCTACAACCTGAGAATTATTATTTACTGTTTCTCTATATCACTTATATACACATACACATTGGCATGTAAACTGAGAATTACGATTGATAGCTATACACACACATGTAAACCTAGTACACTGTTAATGTGAACACTGTTTTTTCATATTATACACACACACACACATTTCAAATCTGAGAACACCCTATAGCCCATGATGTTTCCTTACCACACACTCTTTCCTGTCATGTATACACACTCACAACTGTTATATGTTGCACTATTTCTCATACATTACACACACACGTGTAAATGAATTGCTAACACTCTTTACACACACATCACTGTACACTCACTCACACGCATCCACACACACCACTGCTACCTATATTGACACACACAATGCCACAATATCTCTAATCTCTATATGTATATATATATTATCTATATTCTTGTGTAGCATAGTGTAATATATATATTATATATATGTATGTATGTTACTTATATTAATTTAGTATATATAATATGTGTGAAAATATATGTATTACCAATATAGATTGTAATTTGCCTATGTAGCCCTTGGCTATAGCCTATGTATTCCCTATGTGTATTGGCATGAATACCACATGAGATGTGTGATTGATGGCTTGTATGGCCTTGTTTGATGTTGAGTGCTAGATAGGTATGGCTAGGCTTAGTGAGA
>JANAVB010018196.1:1250447-1285447 GCA_029216955.1 Iris pallida | reverse complement strand
CTCCCACACTTTTATTCTAAAATTTTCAACCGGTTGCCCCAAGCTCTCCAGAGTGCAGGAGACGATCGCCAAGTAGAAACTCACAGCGGATTACCGAGTAGCCCCCCTCGATCCCAAACACATCGTCCTCCACCTCTCTTCTGACCCCGACCACAGGACAGTTTGGTCCAAAGGTACCTGCAAAGTAGATTCACACCAGATGAAAATAATCAAGTGGTCCACTAGCTTTAGTACCAAAGAAGACTCAGCCCAGGTCGCGGCATGGGTGACCCTACCAAATTTACCCCTCATATGCTTTGTTCCGGCAGCTCTCAGGCGTATCGCAAACTCGTTCGGCACATACGTGGCGACAGCGCCAGAAACCAGCAACCTTACCAAGGCACACTATGTAATGCCCTACTCCGCATGGTGCATTATGCTGAGTCGTTGACTCGAAGAGTTGCGTTGATAGATTACGTATCGATGTGAATCGATACAAAGTGTTGAGTTGTCCCGAGGAATACATCAAACTAAGTCGATGCGAAGAGTTGCCTTGTCCCAAAGAATGCATCGAGTGAATCGATGCGAAGCGCCGCGTTGCCCCGAAGGATGAGTGCGTTGAATCGGCTCGATGATTCTAAGAAATCGAATCGACCAAGGCGCAAGTCCAAATCGATGCAAGTATTGATTTTAGTTGGTTTCGTGTGCAGGTTATACTTTGACGGAAAAATATTAGAGGTCGATCTTTTGCAATATTTAGTAAGGGGTCTGCGAAATCAAATCGTCGCCTTGCGACGGGCTAAGACTTGGACATGCTAAGGCGAATTGGACGTATAACTCAACGAAGCACGAAGTGCTCGAATGGCTAAGTCAGGAGAGTGGCCGTACAACAAAGTTAGGGAATCGAGCCGCATCGGCTCGGCGAAACGACGAAGGCGTATCGACTCAAGGGGGGAGGATTGACTTCTTTTTACTCCTTCATTCGATAAGTCAAATATATTATTGTATGCTGAGTTAACCTATCAACGCCACGGGCGTGGCTCGATAGAGAGATAAACGTAGTGCGTGTCGAACACTAGATAGAACAATTGAAATGAATCGTACGGCAAACGTACGAGTCGCTATGGAACATTGGATATTGCAAAGGCGAGCGCCTCGGTGCGCAAGCCGTAAGAACATGGAATAACTGTACTCGGCGAGTGCCTTAGTGCACGAACCATACCGTGCCTTCGCGCACGAGTTAGAACGGCTAGAACATTGAAAGATAATAGGCGAGCGCCCTAGCACGCAAGCCACGGACATTGAATGCTAAGTCATAGAACATCGAAATACGGTCGAAATGTGCCTACGTGCACAGGATAATAAAAGATGGCTTCGTCGTGAGATAATACAGTTGTGGCATGAATGTAACGGAACTGTCGGATATGACATAATGCCTCGAAAGGTGTTCGGGACCTTCGGATCGTTCGGTTGACGAGCATTGAGTTGAGGTATGATGCCATTGAACATTGAAACGAAGTATGAAACGTAAGAACAATAGAAAGTTAACGGAAGAAATGCGAGACGATAATGCGGCATGGTGCCCTTCGAAATGTTCGCGGCCTACGGGCGTTCGTTGAGAACATTCGGGCGTTGTGCCAATTGAAATAGAGATAAGCAAACTTGCTTGGTTGTATGAAATATAAGATTCGTTGCATGGTCAAATGGACTTAAAGATATAAAAGCCCGTGCATAGGTATTCCCTCGAACGCGGCGCGCCAGGGCGCTGGGACCGTTCGGCCTAGGAGGGATTCGTTTACGGTATTGTTGGTGCACTTCATTTAGATGGGTAGCGACTGTCTGGTGAATGTGATAAGCCACTTGCTGCGATTATTTCGATGGCCACTGATGTTGGTTAGCAACCGCATAGAGTTAACATCGTCTTATGTTTCGATTCAATAATATAAGTCCATTCTAGCCCGAAAAGCTAGTAACCTTCATATAGATAAGGACGATGGGTTTAGAAGTGCAAGGTATGCGTATATCCTGCATGGACGGATTCTGAATAGAGAGCACTTATAACATGACATGAAAAATAGATAGGCGTATTCATCTTGCGTCGGTGCAAGGGCGAGTGCGTCGATATTGCTAAGTTGCGCCACGAATCAAACACGAGAATACTTGCTTGCCTATTCAATTCGATAACATGCTTGCTATGATAACATGCTTTACACCTTCGAATATGCCATGAAATTGACCCTAAGGAGAACATAGCAAGATCATAAGCTAAGTTGCATGATTCAATATAAATATTAAAATATCGGTTTAGAAAGAAGATCTTTGCTTCAGTACATGCGAGGACGAACGTACTGATCCCCCACCAGCTTCATGCAGGGTGCAGGGAATGGATTGCTCGCGGCGAAGCGTTGCTTGAATGCGTTGAGGCTTGGAATGCCGAAGCGTATTAAAGCGTGCGATCGCTTGACGTTCGGACTCGCGACAGGATTGATGCGGCTGAGATATAGAAAACATGATGTATGGAACGGCAAAAATCCTTTGTGGGCAAGAGAGAACCTGAGTGTTGTAGCCAATCTGGCAAATTCCGTTGGGCTATCGAAAGCCTTTGTAATCTGATTTCGAATATCAATAAAGAGAATCGTTTTCGTATACTCTGTTTTTCTTTCATTGTTAACGTTCAATTCAAAGATAACCATTTGAGAACTTGTCATCTTTCCTTGCACGAGCGTAACTCCAGGCTCGTACGGCATCACACCCCAGCGAGGACGAAGATTCGGGTGATTCCGGGTCGGGGCGTGACAAATTTGTATCAGAGCTCTAGGCTCAATTTCCTCTGGACGCTTGCTTCAATTCAGTTCTAAAAGTTGCCCACCACCAATCGAAATCACTCTTGACTCTACTCGATGCCGCACTGGATGTTCCATACAATAAGTCTAATACAAATCATGTAATTTTGCCGCGTGTTGTTTGGAAATTACATAGTGTTAGTTGGAAAAGTCAGAAAAGGTTTGTTGCTGCAAGTGCAACAAGTTGCGAGATATGAATTCGAGAATTTGTTGCCGTAGATGCAACACGTCGTGAATTGTGGTTTGAGATATTCGTTGTTTACAATGAACGATACGAGAAATGTTGGTTGCATCGATACAATGATAGTCGTGGAATGTTGCTGCAGCAATTGCCACGCGTTGATTGTAATAATTCGTTGAAAAGAAAATGAAAGTTGATATGGAATGTGTCGGACGGATTTACATATCGATTTTTAATGTGCGTTGCGATGAAAAGGGATAAGTCAATATCGAATGTGTTAAACGGATTTGAGCATTGACTTTGAATGTCGAAAATAAATCTTTGCACGATGTGTAATACGTATTGAAAGGAAATCGATGCACGAGGTGCGGTAAATATCGAAAATAAATCGTTGTACGATGTGCAATGCGTATTGAAAGTAAAAATTATTGCACGTGGTGCAACGCATATCAAAATAATCGATGCACGAAGTGCAACGGATATCGAAAATGAATTTTGCACAAGATGCAACGGAAGAAAATAAAAGTTATAAATCGAGAAACGAAATCGGTTCGGTTGCGCGCCGAGCTGTATTGGCAAATGAATGCATTGGCCGAGCTGCGTCGAATTTTGATTTAATCAGAGTTACGGTTGTGATCAAGCAAGATCACTGCAGAAATCGTGAGTCGGAAGAGATCGTCGGTTCGTAAAGAGTAAGTTGCGACGGAAGTAACTTGATTTCCGGGTGGTATATGGCATACCACCGATGCAATGAATGGCTTGATTCCGAGTGGTATATGCAATACCACTTGTGCGATAAATTGTATCGACGTTTTATGAGAATTATGGAAGGTTTGTCCGCAACGGACGGGATAGCACCGAGACTCGATTGAGAATTTGTACGACGGCATGTTGATGCAAGTGTTCTTCGATGATCGGTTAGAACGGTAAGGCGGGACTTGTAACATTGAATGATACGTCGATTGAAAATTTATGTGTCGGTCGAATGACGGGAACTAGCAAAACGATTATGCCTTGAGGCAACAATCGGATCGACAGGATAGGAAACTCGAAACGTTGAAATCGAACCGCACGACTTGCGATCCCGATTGAAATGTTGGACGAGACGAATCGAATCGTACGACTTGCGATCTCGATAGAAATGTTTGGCTAGGCGAATCGAATCGCACGACTTACGATTTCGATAAAGAATGTTGGGCGATGTTAATTGTAATCGAATCGCACGATGTGCGATTTCAGTCAGAAAGTTGGTTGACGCGAGTAATCGTGCTTAAGAAATAGTTGGTTACGTTACAGCGAAACTCGTTTGACTACGACTGAAAACACACGAAACTTAGAGGGCGAGATCGTATGACTTGAGGGTTCGATGTTGGATAATCAGTAACTCAGTTACACGATCAAAGTATAGCGGGATGCGACAAATCGGAGAATGAGTCGATGCGTATGGAAAAGTTCGTTGCGAACTTGGATGTATGCGATGCGAGTTAAGTTGACGTTGAAAACGGATTCAGAGTTGACCCTTACGTTATCGAAATGGATACGGCGTATCGAGATCGATAAGTAAAAAAATGTAAGCGATGTGAGAATACAAAATAGAGTGTGCCTCGTGCTATGAAATTTTGTAAGTAACGATACGAGATTGAAACGAACTGGTTGATCATGAACTTTGTGATTTATCAAAGACGAGACTATAAGTCATCGAAGATTGCTCGATGCGTATAGCATCTCGTGTGTCGACCGCGAAATAAGATAGACTCAAACTCGATACGAGTAGATGTTTCATAAATTACGGAATCATCGACGGCAATGCATGACTTTACTCGGAGGATAGTTGCGCATCAGTTGCGCCGATAGAAATGGTTTTGGTCCGGAATTGGATAGTCGCATAAAATTGTCGGAACGTGATTTGGCTCCGAAATAAGATATAGCATGGTTCGTAGTAAACTGTCCTTCGGTGATGATCCACAATTATCGAGCGTAGCTTCGGGGCAGCTGACCCTAGAAGACTTGACCGCCAAATCAAATTGAATGCTGCAGACCGTAAGATGACCCATGCGATATCGCATATGAGATTGCACCGATAACAAATATAACACGGTGCATGCTGACGATAAGTCTAGACGATCGAGAATTGTTGGAACAACTTTCGATTGAGAATGATATAGTTAGAATTGAGTATTCGTCGGATGAATGCTTGAATGGTTATGTTGGTCAACGATCAAACTAGAAATTCACCAACGAACTTGGTGATTCGGATAGGCGATTGCGAGATTCGTACGATGCACGAGAGAGAATGACTTACGAGTCATGTCGTTAGATTCGGATTCACCTTGCAATTGAGCTTGCGTAAATCGAAATTAAGTTCGATGTTGCGAGACGGATAAGTTGGGAATTTGGCTAGTAAATTCCTACTCGTTAGGAAATCGAACGTAAGGCGTGTCGTAAAGATCTCGTGTCAAGGCGATCGTTGTCTTGAGCACCGTCGCCTTGATGTAAACTATTGTGTCGGATAGATTGTGGCCTTTGTGCAATGTCAATTTAAACTTGCGTCAGGAGAAGCTGAGCACGGTGTCTAGGTAAGTCACCTAGCGGACGTAGTCCTGAATGTTGATGCTTTTGCAAGTCAACAAGAGAGAATCATGTTGAGATAGGATACGAAGTAAAACATCGAAAATCGTTGGATAGTGACGCCGAACGCAAGGCGTTGCTGAGACTCGTTGCGATCGGATGCACGACGGCTTGACGTGACGCGTAGAATTGATAGTCCCGATGAAACACACAAAGTGAAAAATGCGATTTTTGAATCGTATCGTATGCCTTAACTTTTGTTGGCGAATCGCGTATGTATCAATATGCATGTGCGCTAGAATTGCGAGAACAAGTAATAGAGCCAAGACCGATCGAGACTACGAGATGGCAAGTTTTTGAGAATAAGAGTTACATGTTTGCGTTGTTCCGATATCTTGCAACTGAGCTTGAATGAAATACGTATATTGGTGGGACGCCTAAAATAGGTGTATGATTCCAAACTAAGTTGTACGATCCCAACAATAGTGAGACGAGATCGTGGAACGATCTAATAAAACCCTTGGAAATTTAGTATTGGTTTCGGTTCGAGACGAACCTTGTTTTGAGTGGTATATTCTGTAATGCCCCGCTCCGCACGGTGCATTATGCTGAGTCGTTGACTCGAAGAGTTGTGTTGATAGATTATGTATCGATGTGAATCGATACAAAGTGTTGAGTTGTCCCGAGGAATACATCAAACTAAGTCGATGCGAAGAGTTGCCTTGTCCCAAAGAATGCATCGAGTGAATCGATGCGAAGTGCCGCGTTGCCCCGAAGGATGAGTGCGTTGAATCGGCTCGAAGATTCTAAGAAATCGAATCGACCAAGGCGCAAGTCCAAATCGATGCAAGTATTGATTTTAGTTGGTTTCGTGTGCAGGTTATACTTTGACGGGAAAATATTAGAGGTCGATCTTTTGCAATATTTAGTAAGGGGTCCGCGAAATCAAATCGTCGCCTTGCGACGGGCTAAGACTTAGGCATGCTAAGGCGAATTGGGCGTATAACTCAACGAAGCACGAAGTGCTCGAATGGCTAAGTCAGGAGAGTGGCCGTGCAATAAAGTTAGGGAATCGAGCCGCATCGGCTCGGCGAAACGACGAAGGCGTATCGACTCAAGGTGGGAGGATTGACTTCTTTTTACTCCTTCATTCGATAAGTCAAATATATCATTGTATACTGAGTTAACCTATCAACGCCACGGGCGTGGCTCGATAGAGAGATAAACGTAGTGCGTGTCGAACACTAGATAGAATAATTGAAATGAATCGTACGGCAAACGTACGAGTCGCTATGGAACGTTGGATATCGCAAAGGCGAGCGCCTCGGTGCGCAAGCCGTAAGAACATGGGATAACTGTACTCGGCGAGTGCCTTAGTGCACGAACCATACCGTGCCTTCGCGCACGAGTTAGAACGGCTAGAACATTGAAAGACAATAGGCGAGCGCCCTAGCGCGCAAGCCACGGACATTGAATGCTAAGTCATAGAACATCGAAATACGGTCGAAATGTACCTACGTGCACAGGATAATAAAAGATGGCTTCGTTGCGAAAGAATACAGTTGTGGCATGAATGTGGCGGAACTGTCGGATATGACATAATGCCTCGAAAGGTGTTCGGGACCTTCGGGTCGTTCGGTTGATCACGAGCATTGAGTTGAGGTATGATGCCATTGAACATTGAAACGAAGTATGAAACGTAAGAACAATAGAAAGTTAACGAAAGAAATGCGAGACGATAATACGGCATGGTGTCCTTCGAAATGTTCGCGGCCTACGGGCGTTCGTTGAGAACATTCGGGCGTTGTGCCAATTGAAATAGAGATAAGCGAACTTGCTTGGTTGTATAAAATATAAGATTCATTGCATGGTCAAATGGACTTAAAGATATAAAAGTCCGTGCATGGGTATTCCCTCGAACACGACGCGCCAGGGCAGTGGGACCGTTCGGCCTAGGAGGGATTCGTTTACGGTATTATTGGTGCACTTCATTTAGATGGGTAGCGATCGTCTGGTGAATGTGATAAGCCACTTGCTGCAATTATTTCGATGGCCTCTGATGTTGGTTAGCAACCGCACAGAGTTAACATCGTCTTATGTTTCGATTCGATAATATAAGTCCATTCTAGCCCGGAAAGCTAGTGACCTTCATATAGATAAGGGCGATGGGTTTGGAAGTGCAAGGTATGCGTATATCCTGCATGGACGGATTCTGAATAGAGAGCACTTATAACATGACAGGGAAAACAGATAGGCGTATTCACCTTGCGTCGGTGCAAGGGCGAGTGCGTCGATATTGCTAAGTTGCGCCACGAATCAAATACGAGAATGCTTGCTTGCCTATTCAATTCAATAACATGCTTGCTATGATAACATGCTTTATACCTTCGAATATGCCATGAAATTGACCCTAAGGAGAACATAGCAAGATCATAAGCTAAGTTGCATGATTCAACATAAATATTAAAATGTCGGTTTGGAAAGAAGATCTTTGCTTCAGTACATGCGAGGACGAACGTATTGATCCCCCACCAGCTTCATGCAGGGTACAGGGAATAGATTGCTCACGGCGAAGCGTTGCTTGAACGCGTTGAGGCTTGGAATGTTGAAGCGTATTGAAGCGTGCGATCGCTTGACGCTCGGACTCGCGACAGGATTGATACGGCCGAGATATAGAAGGCATGATGTATGGAACGGCAAAATCCTTTGTGGGCAAGAGAGAACCTGAGTATTGTAGCCAATCTGGCAAATTCCGTTGGGCTATCGAAAGCCTTTGTAATCTGATTTCGAATATCAATAAAGAGAATCGTTTTCGTATACTCTGTTTTTCTTTCATTGTTAACGTTCAATTCAAAGATAATCATTTGAGAACTTGTCATCTTGCCTTGCACGAGCGCAACTCCAGGCTCGTGCGGCATCACGCCCCAGCGAGGACGAAGATTCGGGTGATTCCGGGTCGGGGCGTGACACACTATGCCAAAATATGCGTCGAGCTCGACCTATCCTCCGAACCTCCCAACTTCATTACCATCGAGCTCGAAAAATCGACCCACACCCAACTAATCCTATATGATAACCATATAATATTTTGCAATCACTGTCATTTGAGAGGACATCTTCCGAAGCACTGCCACCGTCTTCACCCTGAACTCAAGCAGAACAAAAACCGGAAAGACAACACGCCGGCAGAGGATAGAACTCCGCAGCCACCCATCCTCCCACTTCCAAACGCGCACACAAGATTTGACTCAGACGAAGACTCGTCAGTCAAAAGCGAGAATACCACCAAAGCAATGATCCCCTTCGACCCCCATCCTCTCACGCTCTCCAACCAATTTGAAGCCCTTGAAGCGAGAGAAACGGAAGCCCAATTGGAGACAGCACACTCCCCACACGACCTCGCCCTCACCAAGATAACCCACAAGCCCCCTATTTTGACGGTGGTAGATACTACCACCGACGCCAGCGGGGCTGATCCTCCGCGCACCATCGAAGACCAAGTTGAAGAAGCCCTAGCCATTCTAGGGCCCGAACAGGTTCGGAGAGGACTACAGATCCAAGCTGCTGGATGCCCTCTTCAGCACTCCCTTCTTGAGATCGAGAGCACCAACGACTCCCTAGCTATCCTCCCTGAGGAGCACAACCGGGACTCCGTCGGGGAATTAATTAACTCAGAGGACGACCCTATCCTGGTCGCTGCCGAGGAACTAATCAGCATTCTATCGGACCGCCAGAAGCAACCACATCAAATCCACTCCACCTCGACAAAAACAGAAGCATCAACCTCAGGCGGGATCAAGGTCAAGCCTGGGACCGCGGAGATCACAACTATCCTAACTAGATCCGCTACCAGGCGGAACAAAAAAACTACCACCCCAAACCTTTAATGATAAACATCCTATCCTGGAATGTGCGCGGGCTTGGGAACAAACCTACATTAAGGAGAGTTTCCACGCTGCGAAAAATCCACAAGATAGACATCCTTATTATCCTTGAACCCAAAATCCTCACCAAAAGACTCAAATCCATCCAACTGAAGCTGAACCTCCCTACTGCCATAGCTGGCAGACATGACATTTGGATCCTCGCCACTCAGGACATCAACTTCGACATTATCCAGGAAACCCGACAGGCCCTCTCCTGCTGGGTCGATCACCCCTCGCTCCCCGAGCGCGTTATCCTATCGGCGGTCCATGGCAGCTGCGACATTACCGAGCGAATACAACTGTGGAACGATCTCCTCGACACCCATCTCTACCACGTCAATTCCCCCTGGCTTTGCATCGGCGACTTCAACGCCATCACTTACAGGGAAGAGAAAATCGGCGGTCGTCCCCCCCCTTTGCCGGCCATGCAAGACTTCAACAACTTCATCTTCAACGCTCACCTCACCTCTCTCCAGTTTTCGGGCAATGCCTTCACCTGGTGTAATATGCAAGAAGGCGACCGGCGCCAGTATTCCTGCCTCGACAGAGCTCTTACGAACGACCATTGGCTCGGTATGGGGTTCACCACCAAGCTTTCCCAACTCAACTCCTCCGAATCCGACCACACCCCGCTGCTAGTAGAGATTATAAATAATACGAATACCCACAAAAAGAATTTCCAATTTCTCGATTTCTGGATCAACCACCCCTAATTTTTGGGTGTCGTCGCAGCCGCATGGGATAGCGACGACTCTCCCGACCCCCTTACCCGGGTGAGCAAGAAGCTCAAGGCGACGAGGTCAGCCTTGTCCAACTGAAGCAAACTGTCCTATGGGGACATCTTCCAAGCTGTGAGGATAGCTGAAGACGACGTTACCAGTGTTGAGGCCAGGTTCGTTTCGGATCGCTCCCTGGCGGCCAGGATTGCCCTGAACCTTACGAAGGCTATGCTTAAATTCAGGCTCAATGTGGAGACAGACTTCTGGAAACAGAAAGCGAGGTTGAAATGGGATAGCGACGGGGACAAAAACTCGAAATACTTTCATGGTTGCGTCAACGGCTGCAGACGGAAACTAACGATTCACCATACTACGGACGAAGACGGGAACATCATCACAGACCAAAAGGGTATCCAGGAAGCCGTTACGGCTTTCTACTCCAAATTATTCACTAAAGAGACAGTCCACAAAGACAACGCCTTTCTTGATCAAATCCCCTGTCTCATTGACGACATCGACAACGCCCAACTGGAACGTCGTCCCTTCGAACAGGAAGTGAAAGACGCAGTGTGGGCTCTGAACGAGCACAGCGCCCCCGGCCCAGACGGATTTTTGGGGGTTTTCTTCCGCACATGCTGGAACATTATCAAATAGGACATCATCGAAGCCGCAATTGCCTTCTTCGAAGGAGCCACCTATCCCAAAGCCATCTCCAGCGCCAACCTCATCCTCATTCCGAAAAAAGATAACTCGGAGTCCTTTCGCGACTTTCGGCCGATCAGTCTTTGCACTTTCACTAACAAAATTATCTCCAAGATCGTCGCCACCAGAATGGCGGGCCTTCTCCCTAAGATCATCTCCAATGAGCAAAGCGGGTTCGTCCGTGGTAGGAACATTCAAGACAATATCATGCTAGCCCAGGAATTAATCACCTGTATGAATTTTCCTGTCAGAGGAGGCAACATCGCCGTCAAGATTGACATGGAAAAAGCTTATGACAGGCTGGACTGGCAATTTATGATCTGGGTCTTTAGGGCGTTCGGGTTCTCTAAAACTTGGACCAACACGGTGTGGAGATCCATCAGCAACTCCTGGTTTTCCATAGTCATTAACAGCCATGCCGAGGGATTCTTCAAATCCAGCCGCGGGGTTAGGCAAGACGACCCCCTATCATCCACGATTTTCATTATTGCAGTATATGCCCTCAGCAGAAACCTCAATAACATGATCAGAGTTCCGCACTTCCTACAATACCATACTGCCAGCGGTTGTCCTACCATCACCCATCTGGCCTTTGCCGACGACTTATTAATCTTCTCCTCCGGGGACGAAGGAGCAGTTCAAGTGGTCTACAATACCCTGCAACGTTACTCCAGTTGCTCAGGTCAGAAAATCAACCCAGCCAAAAGCGTCATCTATGCCCACCACAACATCAACACCGAGCATGCCAGCAGGATTTCCAGCTTAACTTCCTTCTCTGTTGATCACCCCCCATTCAACTATCTCGGATGTCCTCTTGTGTACGGGAAATCCAATGCCAGGATCTTCGAGAAGTTAATCACTAGAATCAGGAACAAAATCGACGGGTGGCACAACGCTACCCTATCCCTAGGAGGTAAAATGATCCTCATCAAGCATGTGCTCACCTCAGTTTCCATCCATACTCTCGCCGCTTGCTCCCCACCATTGAAGGTTCTTACCACGATCGAGCAGATCTTTTGCAACTTCTTTTGGGGACACAGCAACGGTCAGGATAAACACCATTGGACGAGTTGGGACTCCATGGCTCAGCCGATTGAGGTTGGGGGGCTAGGATTTACCAAACTCACCCACATCGTTCAAGCTTTCTCGATGAAACTGTGGTGGCATATTCGCACTACCAAGAATTTATGGACCAGATTTATGAAAGCCATGTACTTCAAACACACCCACCCTTCAGAGGCCACTTCCAATAGTAGATCATCGGCAGCGTGGCGTCGTATCCTTTCCGGACGTAACCTTGTCGAACAGGCCATCAGGCTTCACCTTGGCTCTGGCGAGTCCAACCCTTTTCGGGAGAGATGGACCGGAGATAGCTTAATCCCCAGCATCTCGGTAACCCCGAGAGACAGTAGGATCAGAGATTTGTGGAACCACAATACCAACGCCTGGGACTGGGACAAGATGCACGAATGGGGAGGACACGAGATGGAGGATAGCGTCCGCCGAAGCGGACTTAGAATCGGTGTCGTGGCCGATGAGTGGAGATGGACGCTCGAAGCTTCCGGTGCATTTTCTGCGAGGTCGGCTAGATCCTCTCTCCTTGGGACAGGCCAGCATACGCAGATCACCGCTCACTATTGGCACAACTGTATCCCTAAGAAGTGGTCATTCCTCATGTGGAGAGCCATGAGTAAGAAATTGCCCACCGACGATATCCTCAACACTATCGGGATCAGCCTTGCATCAGCCTGCAATTGCTGTTCAGATCACCAGATGGAAACCATTGACCACATCTTTTGCCAAGGTAAATTGCCCAAAGACATCTGGAGGACCCTTAACCAACGCTTCAGTATCGAGCCGAGTGGCAGACGCTTTCACGATCTTGCGGCCGAGTGGGGCAGCCTCTCCCACGGGCACCAGATCGTCGCAGCGGCCGCCACGTGGGTAATTTGGAAGAATCGCAACAAAGCGAGATATGAAGGCCACAATTTCTCGGCCGACCAGCTCATTCGGGAAGTCTACCGCCAATGCCGCAAACGGAGCACCCAATGCGCCCACTGTCCGAGCACTTTCTGGGTGGCGCTCCAGAGCCACCCCTGACCGTGATTGTCTTCCCCCACCCCCTTTTTTTAGCTTCTTTTGATGGTATACTTGTATAGGCGTAGCCTTGTAAACGCTTCAGGCTTCGGTATTTTGAGCCTTGATTAATATATCGTCGGGTTTTCCAAATATATATATATATATATATATATATATATATATATATATATATATATATGACTTTATATAATATTATTTAATCGCCAAAAAATAATATAACCAATAATAATAATATTATATAATAATCTTCATTAAAATAATAATAATAATAATAAATTTAATAAAACAATAATGGTGTATATATACCATTTTGTGCAGTCTAAAAATCCTAAATTGTAGAAGGACCTATTTTATACAAATATTATTGAATATTGACTAATAATAATATCTATAATATTTAATTACGAATACTTAGAAAATATTCATTAAATTATTAAAACGAAATACAACACCTTCATGTCACATTCCATCAACACGAATGTCATTGGATGTGTCGTATGACTACATGGGCTTGGGCTCAGTTCGGGTCCAGTCTGGACTAGTTCGGTACAACTGGGTTCCCTAAACCCAATAATATAAATAATAAATAAATAAATCTTCGGTAAGGGTTAAGTCGTAACTTAGCCTATTTTTTCTAGTTAGGACATCACTATGGCTCGGCCTTCCCTACCAAGGCTAATACTCTAGTCAAAGCACGCTATTGCACTATCAGTGCCACGATTTCTAGTCACCATGCACTCCAAAACTCCGTCATGGCTATAGTCATCTACCGTAATAATTAACTAAGTAATTATTTATAAAAATTCTAAAAATCACCATTTAATTCAAATAAATAAATAAAAATATATTATCAAAATTTCGGGAAGAGGGGTTACAAATCTACCCACCTTAAAAATAATTTCATCCTCGAAATTCTAATTCATAATTATCCCTTAAATTCAAAAAGGAAATTTTACTATTACCTTAGTCTCCTTAATTTTAATTCCTCAACATAGTTTATATCCTTCTCCTGGCCATTTTAGCAACTACAAAATCTCAAGAACTCCTACCCACCTTTGGTCACACTACTCCCTCAAATCTTATGTCAATAAAACTTTACAATCAACCAACTACTTGCTAAAATTTCTACCCATAGATATCTATTGTATATGGCATCTATACCCTCTCCTATCAATCCAAAATTTAACAAACAATAATTTTACACAAGTAGTTAAGAATTATTGATAAATTCTAATAAGCATGACCATTCGTCGCTCTGCAATAGGAAGGACGGGAAGATAAGAAAGAATAATTGAGAGCAATTATGAAGTTTTCAAGAGCAGTAGCGGTATCCAGTGATACAGCTAGAAAGGAAATTCATGAACCATTGACTTATTTTGCTAGATTGGGCTACTCTAGTCCAGTCACTCGCTAAGTCTAAGAACCCTTCGTTTCTCAGAGGGTCTTGCAATCCGTGCAATACAGAAGTTTCGTTCACGAAGTTAATCTAAACAAGGTCCCATAATAGAATAAAATTTGAGAAATCAAGATTGTGATCTTTTTCGTGGTTATTTAAACACACGAGCAAGGGATATAAATACAATACAAGATCGTATCGCGACTTCCAGGTAGATGAAATAAGTGTTACGAATGACCTCATATTCTAAGAGATGGGGACTACATAATAGGTATAGGGTCCTATTTTAAAAGTTTGGTTTTATAGTCCAAGTATGGTGGTATGCATGGATGGATTTTACTGGCCTTAATGGGTTCCCTGATTGGACATCAATCGTTGGTTGGATGAACCCTGAATTTTAATCTATATTGACTGGACAAGATTCCAATGATAAAACTATTTCTACTAGGTTAGGGTAACCTAGAATAGGTTTCAACCCAAGTGGTTGAGCTAGTTGCCAGTCAGGTTGGTTAGCTAGGTTCCTAAAACCCAAAAAATACGCCTTTCGTAACTTTTGCTTTTAAATAGCACGAGAAGACACAATTGAGTGGCACACTAGTAAAATGTGCGTAGTGGTCTTTGAGTAGATCACAACCATATATTGGGTCGAATGGTTTGAGTCGAGATTGAGCCTCTAATTGTAGTCGGGAAGTATATTGGTATTATGGTAAGGGTTATAGCTAGTCCTTTTGACTTGAAAGTTGTACCATAAAAATAGAGTATAAGGGAGCGTGTTTGAGTGGGACATGATATACCTAGATGAAGGTGGACTCGTCTAAATCTTGCATATAAACTTTGTTGGACAGTAACAGCTGGTCTCATGCTCCGATTATTAATGACACGGTCAGGGACACAAAATGATCTAGATGGAAAGTGGGAGTCCATGAGACACTAATTATCATCCTAATGGCAATCATTCTAATCAATCAGTAACCCTCGTTCATCCCAAATTTTTAGAAGGCTTACAGTCTACTCACCTTAGCGGCTAGGACATGGTTTTAGGGATAAAGAGGTTAGAAGAATTCTAAAGTCCGGGTATTGTACCTTGACTCCTGTTAATAAAGAATAAGGTACGGCGTAACGGAATACGGTATATATAAGTCAAGTCATGGATCATTCCTTAATAAATGGAAAACGAGTGTGTACAATGATACATGGTCGATAAAATAGAATGACCTACTCATCCACAATATACAAGAGTTATCGACGGGGTAACCAACTCTAAGACACATCATATGAAAAGATTTTTAGCAATTGAGTCATAAAATTCTATTTGTGTCAAGCCTGTCAAACTATTGTCATAAGGGTTCTAGTGGTATGGGCTGTAGTTGGCCATGTATTGCTGTTGTCAACTGGTAGATCATAATATGACAGGGTATTATGCTAAGGATACTGGCCAAGCAAGTGAGGGTGATATTCTAATGCTAAATCACATCTCAAAATAAGTTGTGTAACTAGAATAATACCTGTTGGATCCCTAATCTCGGAATGGGTGTCTACCATAGTCCGGTAAACGATTGTCCTTACCCTTGTCTATTCATCTCATGCTTAAACTGTGGGCTTTGGTCGAGGAAGAGTTGGGTTAAGGCTTAAGTGTGAGCACCCTGAATTTCGGGTTGATTTTTTTTATTTATTTTATTTTATTTTCTGATTGATTGGTTTTAATAAATAATTTATTCTGTAATTTTCCCTAAGTGTGCTTTTCCATGCCTTTGATATTTGGAGTGTCAGGGATGTTCAACTCTGGAAATCTTCTTCACGAGTTTTGAAGTGGACATGATTACCTTCATGATGGTATATAGTGTCCCATCCAAACTTGTTCCCTTGTACTCTTTTTGCTTTGCACAACTTCGGGTCGATTTAGACCATTTGATTATTAATTATTTTTCCACTCTTTTTCTTGATCATTATTAGCACGTTACCGTGACTTTTAAATTGGGAGTGCAAGACCAGTCAGTTTCTTGAAACCAACTTCTCATTGATGATCTACTCGAGACGTTCGTCACCCATGACCTTCGTGTCCCACTCAGACACGCCATCTTGTGCTCCATTTGCTTCGTACAACTTTTCTGACACGTGACCCAATTTTATTTCACCCCACGGTGTCACATTTATTTTCCAATTTGATTTGTGGGTCCCCTGTCGACCAAAACCTATCAGCCCCAATTATGGACATGGCCTACATTGAGCCTACCACCCGCCTGCCACTTGTGTCCCATTTATTGGAATCTCCATGTGCTATTTATTTATCCATGATCATCAACGCCTAATTTTAATTCGATTTTTGCTCAATGTCCGGTTTTGACCCAATCCGGCTCCACCGAGTCCAGTCCAGCTTTGTATTGCCCCCCATCATGACACCCTCATAATTTTTGCCCAAAAATATCAAATACTTATTTTTACCTATTTTTAATATTTAATAGAAAATTTCTATTGATTTTAATCCATTGGAATGATCCCATTTTTAGCTATTAAATTCCTAGCCATTGATTTCCCCTAACTAAATCTCCTCCATTCAATCTCCTCATAGCAGCCAACTTTTCCCCACACCCTTGGCCATAGGCCGGCCCTAAATTCTAGGAGAGCAACTTTATCTCTCTCTCTTATCCTCTCTCTCTCTCCTTCCTTAAAAAATTTCTAAACAAAAACTCATACAACAACAGCAACAACAAACTCCTCCCATGCCCCGACCACTTCCACCCACTGGACTGACCCCCAACTCCCTGGCCACGACTCCGGCCACCCTGGCCGAGCCCCCTGGCCGGCCAGCTCGCCATCGACATCTCCTCCTCCAACTCCAACCCGATCTCCTCTTCCCTCCTCTTCTCAATCAAAACCGCCGCCACCTCCATTCCAGCCATCCACCGTCGCGTCGCCTTAGCCCGTCACCACCTCCACCACATTCGCCGTGCGTCGCCGCCCGACCCTCGTCGTGGCAGTGCACCGCCCTCGCCTCATCGGCCAGTCCAGGTCGGCCACAACAGCATCGTCGCATGCACAGGCGCGCACTTGCGCGCGCGCGGGCCGCCGTCTTGCGCCGTCGCGCCGCCGCACAGCCACCGTGGCCACCCTGGGCATGCGCCCCACCCTGGCGAGCAGCCCCCTGACGGCCACCGTCCTCCGGGATGTGCCGTCGAGGCGATTCGTGCATTTTGCACGACGTCCCGTCGTGACGAGCTCGGGAACGAGACTGAAATCGCGTTCCGTCGCAGCGACTTCACGCACATTTTTCCGGGAATTCGACCGTTAGATCGGCGATTTTTTCGCTCCGTCAAAATCTCGGTATATCCACCTTCACTCATGTCAATTTTCGTCCGTTAATTTTATCGTTTGATACATCAAAATCGGCCACCAAGTTGACCGTTTAAATTGTATTAAATTTGGACAGTTTCGCGGAGCCAACTTCGTCAACTTGTATCTCCTCCACCGCAGCTCCGTTTGGCGTGCTACTAGTTTCGATGCGAAGCTGGTATAACCCTCTTGCTACCCCTCCAGTTTCGTTTCATTGTGAGCTTGTTTGATTGGTTGAATTCGACGTCAAAGTTGGTCATCCGAATTCGTAATTTTCAACTTGTAAAATTCTATTTTTGAACACGGGACTCCAGATTTCATTTCTGACACCACCATTAGACTTGTGACGTCGTTCTGGCATATGTTCATATAAAATTTGTTAGATTTGGAGAACGTGGGCCCTGGCACATTTTTCGGTGCAAAGTGGGTCCCACATTCTGGGTCAACGAGACTTTTTGACGCCGGCTCATCGGAATCCAATTCCGGAGATACCGTTGAGTTCGTATCATCATTCTGGACTCGTTGACAGGTAGTTTGCTGAGTTTTGAGAACATTGGCTCCGGCACGCATTTTCGTGCAAACCGAAATTCTAAGTTCTGGTCAACGGACCAAATTGAGATCGGGTCAACGGAATCCAATTCTGGAGATACCGTTGGATTCGTATCGTTATTCTGGTTTTGTGGACATATAATTTGTTATATTTTATAGACTTGTTTTGTTGCACATTTTTCGGTGCAAAACGGCTCTGACACGGATACCGTTTTGATCCAAAATTACCTTTTTGCTCTTGTGTCCAAATTGGACCGATGGATAGGCTATCCTAGCTAATTTGACCATTCTGGACACGTTGGCGATGTTTATTTCATCGTCCGACAATGTTTGTTGATAGTTTCTCTAAGTTTAACCTTTCTCTAAATAATTAATAATTAATTCTTATAATGTTCGTATTTCGGGATTAGTACAACGAAACTGAGCTCAGTCAATTCCAGTAATCTCACATCGCTGAAATTGACAAGATGGACACGTGGATCACTATAATAAGATTATCAACTTTACCGATAATCTTCTTATCTCGATTTGCGTGATGTAAGTTTCGACGTACAAATAACGAAGTACACTTTATATTAGACTAGAATTGATCCTGATTGACCAAAGTTGACCAAGTTGACCCAAAGTCAACTGTAAGTCAACACTTGACCTAGTTTGACTAGATTATTGGCCGGAGTCGACCTAGAGTTGTTTTGACTTAGAAGAACCTAGGATAATGTAGATTGATTATAGAGATTCATTTATTACAACTTGAACACCTTGTAACCAGTGTTGCTTTAAATAGGACTCTGTGGCTTCAGTTGGACCCTCTATACTTATCAGCTGTTCAGGTTATCAGGCGAGTATATTCTCTGATCATTTCATATCCTGCTTAGAATTATATTCCTGCTTTAGATTACTATACTTGATGTTGTCACGACATTATCACGGATTAGTACTATACGGATCTCTTCATGCGATGTTATCCCCCTCGGGAGCATCGGGTACATTGTGTCATGTGCATTTCACTTTCATCATATACTCCTGTGCTTTCACCATACATGTACACTCTTGTGAATCTTGTACTCTCATGTTCACAGAGCCTTCATGTATACTATCATGTGCACCCTTTTAAGGGCCCCATGTGATATCATGTACAATAACATAACCTGTTTAGATCCTTGTGTATTGATTGGGGGAAAAGGGGGAGTGCTAGTAGTCATGTGAACAATTCCATAGTAGTGTAGATCATGTACAACTCTTTAGTGTAGATCATGTACAAATCTGTCCCGTTCATATGTGCTATCCTGTACTCTACATCACTAGCCACTGTTAGTTCTCTATTTATAGTAGATATTTCTATTACAGTTCTCTCTCTGTTTACATACTGTATTTCTTCAGATCATGTATCTCACTTTACTGCATGATTATATTTTCTAACCTGCTATGATTTGTTGAGATGTATTGTGCTCGCTCCTGTCCTGACTGGACCTGTTGATAAATTTTACAGATAGCATGGGATTGCCTGCTAGTCTAGAGGAGACACATTAGAGGTTATTTAGGTAGTTTTTCCATTATCTGGAGTTGTATTATTTTATGGATTACTGTATTTTGAGATTTGAGATGTATTTCTGGATTTGTGTATTTTAGACACTTAGATTTCTCTCTGCTGTATCTCTTTTGGATTTCATGTTTTATCTATCCTTATCATGCTCTACCTTAGATTTGATTGAGACTGTATCTGCTATGTCACCCCCATTCGGGGAGTATAAACTGCTTAGCATTATATGTTAGATGTTGTGACCTAGGACAGGGTTCTACCGCCGACACTGCGGCGTAGGCTGGGCGTCGTTACGTTCTCGTACCCTAACAGTGGGTGCGGGTCGTGACACGTTTTTAGTGGTGGCCCATGCAGGTCGAGTTTATGTAGTGGTATTCGAACTAGAGTACCACTACAGCCTGCAGTAGGAATAGGATATATTTTGAAGGTACTCAATCACAATTAGGACCCTTGAGAGATTCCTGGGACGACCCTTGAGAATCTTGTTTAACTCCGATTGAAAACTATTTTTCCTTGATTTGATTTATCTTTGCTTTCTGTTGATGAATTTGATTTTAATGTATTATTGTTGAATTTGAGTTTGTATTTATTGATTTTGATGAAGATTGTTGAAATTTGAATCTTGATGTTAGCTATAGCATCCGAGTTTATAGTTATATGATTTGAAGGATTTTGTTCATTTCTGAATTTTGATGTTCGTTGATAAATTCGATTTTTTTTTTTGGTATTCATTGTTGATTTAATTTAATTTTTGGCAAGATGAAATTACATGGGCTAGGTCATCTAAGTTATGGAAATCTTGTCTTCTATGGTCACATTAGCCAGCATGGTGAGGATATATAGTCTGATTTTAGATATATTTTTCGGGTGTGGGAATTTAAGGTTTTCGCAGCCAAGCTAGCTGTAACACCCAGTTTTCTAAAATGAGGGTAATTTTAAAATTTTGTATTTTAATTTATTTAATTATGATATTTATTTAATAATATGATTTTTGGTATTTTTTAATCATTTTTAAACTATTTAAATCATGACTTATGATTTTGGTGCATTGACTAGTGTAGCCTTAGAGACTGTTGACCTAGAGCCTAGTCATTGTGATTAGGACGTTTGATTAGTACATTTTAGCCTAGAGGATATTTTGGTCATTTTAGGATTTATTGAAATTTTTGGGAATTTTTAGATTTTATTTTTGGAATTGTTTGATTGAAGGTTGACTAGGTTGACTTTGACTAGCTTTGACTTTGTGACCTAACCCTAGTTAAGTTGGACTTGACTAGATAAGAGATCCTAGGTTAAGTTAGGTCAACCATACTCTAGTTAGTGAAAACAATTAAGGATATTGAGTTTTGAATAGGAAGTTTTGACCACAAGCCATGACTTGTGACTTTTAAGTCATTTGTTTAATGACTAGGCCCAAAGCCCAAGACAAGTTTCAAAACCCTAAGCCCTAGGCTAAGTGGCCAGCCACCATATCCTCCTTGGGAACACCACCCTATAAATACTCTCTTAGTTTAGGGTTGCCTCTTTTAGGAAAGCTCAAGTTTAGAAGGAGGTGAGTTCTTGTCTTCATTAATTCACCATAAATTCATTTTAGGTCCTAAAATCCCCAAATCAGTTGCAATGGGTTCTAACACTGGTATACTTGCTGTTGTTGGAGTTTTATTTCAGTTTGGTATTGATTTGTTGGATTGGGATATCAAAGTGAGGAGCTAACAAAGGACCCTCTCCATTGAAACTTCACATTGAGGTATCTCTTTCTTTTCTCCATGAAATTTCATGTAGTCTTCACCAATAGGGAGCCCTAAGAGCCCCCCTAATGCCTGGATAAGATTCGTGTCCTGTGTCAGTGCTTTCGTGTCCGTTCTGGACACGTATCAGATCCTAGGCTGTAGTGTTTGTCGAAATGCCTGATAGAACCTTTCGACCTAATTTTTAGGATGTTTTTGAATAGGAAATTTATTTTTGTTATTGGTTATGCTTTTCTGTTCTTCTGAGGGGATTTTCGTGTTGGCTTGTGTCGATTTCGACGTGTGGACACGCGCTGTGCGTGCACGCGCGCACGGATTTGGATCCCCTGCTGATCGGGGGCCACTGTTGCCAGGACACGCCACATCATCACTTGACACTTGACACATGGGACTTCCTCGTGACTGACACGACGTGTGTCGAGTCTCAGACCCCCACGTGTCATGTCGGACACGCACGAGCACGTGCATTATTTCTGTACTGAATTGGGTTCAGTTATTTTTGTGCACTGATACGGCACTTGTATCTAACACTGACACGACTTGGACACGGGTTAGCTAGCCTATTGGGTAGCCCTATAGGTGGTCTACCTAGGGTGGTGTGCATGAGTCCTAGGATGGACTGTGTCGTGTGCACGACACGCGTGCACACGTGCACGAGGCTTAGTTTCCCACACTGTGTCCAGTTTCCTGTTTGTGTTCTTAATGGATTGGACACGTTTGTGTCCACTTGGATGGACACAAACTTATCATATGACACGTACACAATGTATATTTACATTACCCACCTGTGTTGTGGCACTTTAGTTCAATTTTGATGTTGAATTCTCTTTTTTCCATTTTTTCTGAAAACTTAATGTCAGTTTTTTTCATTCCCTGATTCCTGATTTTTCCAGATTTCAAACATGAACTTTGACATCAATTTACCTATTCTAATACTA
The DNA here is from genome assembly GCA_029216955.1 of Iris pallida. Taxonomy (NCBI): domain Eukaryota; kingdom Viridiplantae; phylum Streptophyta; class Magnoliopsida; order Asparagales; family Iridaceae; genus Iris; species Iris pallida. The sequence continues at coordinate 1,262,928 of JANAVB010018196.1, read as the reverse complement.
TTAATTGCATGATTTAAGACCCCATTTTGGTTCACCTATTTGTGTTCTATTGGTGTGATGATTTTGGGGTTGATTTGATATGGATTGGGTTCAAATCTGAGATTGGAAGTAGGGGACTGAAAACTGAGTTTACTGAGATTAGGGGCTGTTAAAATGGTTTGTATTATCTGAATGTTAACTGAGAATTTCAATTGGGACTGTTTGAACTGAAAACTGGTTTTCGGTTGGGGTTTTCCCTTGACTGTTACCAGTTTAGCAAACCTGAGAATGGGATATGCAGTCCCTGTTTCCAGTTTTCTAATTATTGAACTGTGAACTGAATTAAAGATCTTCCCATTTTGTATTATCACTCATGTATTCACAACACCCTAATGTTGCCTCTCTCATTGACACTCACACACTTCACTGTTTGTTTTCTGAAATTGTGGAATTCCAGGCTACACATAAACCTGAGATTCACATTGGAAGAAAACTGAGTTTTTTTGGGTGTTTGAATAACTGAAATCCATTTTCCTGAGTTCCCTACTGTTTAAAGCTTAAAACCTATGTTTCATGATACCTGAGATTTATACTTGTCTGAATTCTTTTTGTTTTGATATCCTAAGACATGTAATTGCCTTTACTGCCACTGTGTTCTCACTATTTGACACACACACACACACACACACACACAAGTCCTACACACTAATCACAGTTCACTACACTCACACATTGCACTCATCTCTCACACACATGCCTAGTTTTTTAAATGACACTCTACACATACCCTTGAATACATGTGCCTTTCTCTATACTATGTATATATATTTGTAGTGAGGTATAGCTATATATATATAGATATCATATATATGTCCCCCTTAGCAGTCCCATTCCAGACCCCAATACCTGTCCACAAAATCAGCCTTAAACCAAGCCACTAAACTACCCCTAACCTGCCTATGGGCTGTCACTTATCAGTCCATTTGTACCCCCATATTATATCCCAAATATTTCCATATGACAGCCCCCTATCCCCACACACTCCCTTGACACAACTACATGTTAATACACACATTGGTTGATGTCTCCCCTCTCTCATTGACACTCACACACTGTCCTCTACATCACACACACACAAAACCTGAGAGTTCCTGCACACACACAATATTTGGTTTGATTTAATTCAATATAGACACACCACCCTTGTTAGCCTATTACCTGTCCCACACATTTAGCCCTCTCTCACTATTCACTCACCCTCACATCACTCTCACTAGTACACACACTCACATACACCCATGTATCACCACACACATGAACCCCCCCTTTATACATATGTATATATTTATTAGCATGATGTTGTATGGTTTACACATTAGCCTATGGTTATATATATGATATATATAGGGTATATATAGTAGTGTGTTATGTAACTATATGTATGTACCTTGTATCTATGAGTATATATATATTGTATATATACTTGGTGTGTCATTAGTGTTTGTGTTTGATTGATAGGGTAGGTTCTATAGCATTGTATGGTAATATAGCCTTGTAATGGTATGTGTTAGCTAGTTTAGCCTAGTATAGACTAGTGTAGACTTGTTGACCTAGTTTAGACTTGGTTAGACCTAGTTTGACTTCCAGAGTTGACCAAGAGTTGACTTTGGCCTAGATTGACCTAGTTTCATGTAGAATTCATAGTAGAGCTTCATTTTATCATTTTAGACTTGTTGTGACTTGTACTGTTCTATAGGAGACAGACACCCCTCCTCGGAAAGTATATTCTCTTCAGACACTCAGACTATCAGGCGAGTACATTCTCTGACCGTTTCATACTTGTCTGGATTTACATTCTTGCTCTAGATTACTGTACTTGATGCTGACACGATTGTTATCACGGATTGGTACTATATGGATCTCCTTTTGGGATGTTATCCCCTTGTATTCACTAGATACATATTGTGATGTGCGTTTCACTTCCATATTGTATTTATTGAATACCCATATCCTTGTATACTCATTGTGCATATTGTACTCTCATTATCACATGAGCCCAGGGATAGACCATTGTACACTATTGTATAACATTGTACATCCATTGTATAACATTGTACACTATTGTATAAGATAACGTAACTGGAGTAGATCCTTGTGTATTGATTGGGGAGGGGGAGTAGAATTGGTTATGTACTCAAATCCTATTGTACAATATTGTATAACTATTGTATATGTCTATTGTACACCCACGTACAATGGAGTTACCATTGCATTTTCCTAGCCCATTTACATAACCAGATTGTACTCTAAAATCATATGTTCCTTACAGTTCTTACTTATCATATTTAGATATTTTCTGTTATCAAATCTCTACTGTTTTTCATATATCTTCTTCTTTTAGCGTTTCATGTACTTTACTCTATTGCATGCTTTATATTTCCTAACTCGATATGAACTGCGTGAGATGTTTTGTGCTCGCTCCCGTCCTGACTGGACCTGTTGAAAATATTACAGAGGATGAGGAGGAGGCCTGCATAGACACCTACTATAGGACAGCTGTAGATGACATGGGTGACCCAGATTTCCAGCCTGATCCACTAGCTTAGAGACTGAGGCTCCCTAGTCTAGGTTTATATTTTCTGTCTTCTGAGATCTGATTGTATATATTCTTTCATTTTCAGTATTAGAGACTTGTATTGAGTTGGATGTTCAGTTTGTATGGCAGTAGACACTTAGACTCTTTCTCTCTGATTGTATCATGTGGATCTTTTATTCCAGTATCTATCTATCTTTATTTTTCATCATTCTACCTTAGATGTGATTGAGACTGTATATTGTTATGTCACCTCCATTCGGAGTGTATATACTGTATAGGTACCTTTATATTGTTAGATGATTGACCTAGGACAGCGTTCTACCGCCGACACTGCGGCGTAGGCTGGGCGTTGTTACGTGCTCGTACCCTCACAGTGGGTGCGGGTCGTGATACTAGCGGTATCGCAAAAATGTTAAATACCATGATTCTAGAGGTATGTGCATAAGTCAAGGACTCTGTAATTATCGTAGCCTTGCTTACTAGTATGACGAGGATTTAGAGTACCATGATTTTGGATAGACGCATATGATTATCATATTGTACCTTAAATATTTTTAAACATATTTTCTCTACTTTTGTTTCAGTCATTCAAAAAAAAAAGAATTATTGTTGTTTTGTTTTGTTGCTTCTCAATGTTTACTTAGGAGTAGCTTGTGTAACTTCTTGCTATGAGATTCTACATAATACAATAAATTGATGACTTTGCTAGACCTTATCTTGGACTTGATAATTTAGCTCTGGGTTTCAAAATGGTTCTTCTTTAAACAGATAAGCAAACAGATTTTATCGTTATTTCTTCTTGCTATTATTCTTGTATTAGATAATAATAAATTGTCTTGATTACACCAATCACCTACTTTGCAACCTTGGTAGGAATCTAATTGTTGGACTTAACGTAGAATTAATTTTTATATTGGGACATGAGAATATATATATATGAATATATATAGTGGACACTTTTCTGACACTTATGCATGCTACACTTGATTTCCACCTATCTGAATACATATTAATATGTTGTTGATGTTAATTTCCAAACCCCAATATTCCTGGTTTTCTATTTTTTTTCCAGTTTAAAGTCGTAGTTCAAATATAGGTTTCATGTATTTAGTTATGTTTACATAACTGCACATGTATGATATCTACAGAGTTTTAATTTTTAGAGAAATTGGTTAAGTTATGTTAAATTTGTAACATCTGAGACTGTGTGTATATTAACCCTTAATACGGATTCCAAATGCTGGTTCAATTTGTTGTTTTAATTTTTTTATGTAATATTTAGAGCTGTGTACAACGTTGTAAGTAGGGATATAAATTTAGGTTTCATATTCTTACATGTTAGATTGTGATAAACATTGAGTTGGTTTTGATGTGCAATTCTCCAAAATCCTGAAAACTGACTACATGTTAACATTTTCACATTGATTTCCATGTTTAGTTCAATTTCAGATTTAACATGTAATATTGAACTGTATGCGTAGATAAACGTGTGGATAGTATGTTAGGGTTTCATTTCTATCATGTTAGGATGTATTTGGACCATTGAGATTGGTTGTGATGTTCAAAACCCTAAAATCTGAGACTGCATTATGTTCATATTACCTTGGTTTAAATGTTAGCTTATTGTCAGACTTTGCATGTAAATGTTGAACTAAAACTGGATTTAACCTTTCAATACTAAGTTATAACCCTGTACAAGGACACACGCACACCCTAACTTAGTATACACTGTCATGTAACCTAACCTTTCCTCTCTATGTTATGATCATATACCTGTATAGATATATATAGAGCTTAGGCATACATGTTATAATGTATATAGATACATAACTAAGTCTCTACCTTTATATATATATATATGGTTAGCCATGCATGTTATGATTTAATAGGTTGTATATTGTAGATTGTTAACCCATATGCCATGAGTAGTGTAACTAGATAGCTATTGTTTGAAACCCAAATCCTCATATACACTTTCATGTATATTCACGTACACACACGCCTACTATCTAACCCTATGAACATGTCCCTATATACATAATGCTAGTTTTCCCCCTCTAACGCTCTCTATATATATTGTGATTGGATTTCAATGCAAGTGATTTTTAATTCCTTAATTTTTGAATTTGATTTTTCTGTACCCTTTATAGATAATTGGTTGTTGCCTTTATTTTATTTTGATAAGTACCAGTTTTCATATAGGATGGTAGACTGCCTTACAGTTTTGATGGTTTGTTGTTTCTGTGACTTCTCTAGTTTAGCACCCTAGATTGCTTGTGTGTTTTTGATATCCTATGACCGTTTTGGTATTAGCACGACTAGTATACCTAGATGAGACTTACTACCACCGTATGCCATAATCCTGTATGTCGTCCTTTTGATCACATGATTTGTTTTAATCTGGGACTTTGATTGTGGGGGTTTAACCTAGAGGGAGTATGGACATTTTAATTTCGAGGACGAAATTTTTATAAGGAGGGTAGGATGTGAGCACCCTGAATTTCGGGTTGATTTTTTTTTTTTCTGATTGATTGGTTTCGATAAATAATTTATTCTGTAATTTTCCCTAAGTGTGCTTTTCCATGCCTTTGATATTTAGAGTGTCAGGGATGTTCAACTCTGGAAATCTTCTTCACGAGTTTTGGAGTGGACATGATTACCTTCATGATGGTATATAGTGTCCCATCCAAACTTGTTCCCTTGTACTCTTTTTGCTTTGCACAACTTCGGGTCGATTTAGACCATTTGATTATTAATTATTTTTCCACTCTTTTCCTTGATCATTATTAGCACGTTACCGTGACTTTTAAATTGGGAGCGCAAGACCAGTCAGTTTCTTGAAACCAACTTCTCATTGATGATCTACTCGAGACGCTCGTCACCCATGACTTTCGTGTCCCACTCAGACACGCCATCTTGTGCTCCATTTGCTTCGCACAACTTTCCCGATACGTGACCCAATTTTATTTCACCCCACGGTGTCACATTTATTTTCCAACTTGATTTGTGGGTCCCCTGTCGACCAAAACCTGTCAGCCCCAATTATGGACATGGCCCACATTGAGCCTACCACCCGCCTGCCACTTGTGTCCCATTTATTGGAATCCTCATGTGCTACTTATTTACCCATGATCATCAACGCCTAATTCTAATTTGATTTTTGCTCAATGTCCGGTTTTGACTCAATCCGGCTCCACCGAGTCCAGTCCAGCTTTGTGTTGCCCTCCATCATGACACCCTCATAATTCTTGCCCAAAAATATCAAGTACTTATTTTTACCTATTTTTAATATTTAATGGAAAATTTCCATTGATTTTAATCCATTGGAATGATCCCATTTTTAGCTATTAAATTCCTAGCCATTGATTTCCCCTAACTAAATCTCCTTCATTCAATCTCCTCATAGCAGCCAACTTTTTCCCACACCCTTGGCCATAGGCCGGCCCTAAATTCTAGGAGAGCAACTTTATCTCTCTCTCTCTTATCCTCTCTCTCTCTCCTTCCTTAAAAAATTTCTAAACAAAAACTCATACAACAACAGCAACAACAAACTCCTCCCATGCCCCGACCACTTCCACCCACTGGATCGACCCCCAACTCCCTGGCCACGGCTTCGGCCACCCTGGACGAGCCCCCTGGCCGGCCAGCTTGTCGTCGACATCTCCTCCTCCAACTCCAACCCGATCTCCTCTTCCCTCCTCTTCTCAATCAAAACCGCCGCCACCTCCATTCCAGCCATCCACCGTCGCGTCGCCTTAGCCCGTCACCACCTCCACCATGTTCGCCGTGCGTCGCCGCCCGACCCTCGTCGTGGTAGTGCGTCGCCCTCGCCTCATCGGCCAGTCCAGGTCGGCCACAACAGCAGCGCCGCATGCACAGGCGCGCACGTGCGCGCGCGGGCCATCGTTTTGCGCCGTCGCGCCGCCGCACGGCCGCCGTGGCCACCCTGGGCATGCGCCCCACCCTGGCGAGCAGCCCCCTGACGGCCACCATCCTCCGGGACGCGCCGTCGAGGCAATTCGTGCGATTTGCACGACGTCCCGTCGTGACGAGCTCGGGAACGAGACTGAAATCGCATTTCGTCGCAGCGACTTCGTGCGCGTTTTCCCGGGAATCCGACCGTTGGATCGGCGATTTCTTCGCTCCGTCACAATTTTGGTATATCCACCTTCACTCAAGTCAATTTTCGTCCGTTAATTTTATCGTTTGATACATCAAAACCGGCCACCAAGTTGACCGTTTAAATTGTATTAAATTTGGACAGTTTCGCGGAGCCAACTTCGTCAGCTTGTATCTCCTCCACCGCAGCTCCGTTTAGCGTGCTATCAGTTCCGGTGCGAAGCTGGTATAACCCTCTTGCTACCCCTCTAGTTTCGTTTCATCGTGAGCTTGTTTGATTGGTTGAATTCGACGCCAAAGTTGGCCGTCCGAATTCGTAATTTCCAACTTGTAAAATTCCATTTTTGAACACGGGACTCCAAATTTCATTTCTGACACCACCATTAGACTTGTGCCGTCGTTCTGGCATGTTTTTATATAAAATTTGTTAGATTTGGAGAACGTGGGCCCTGGCACGTTTTTCGGTACAAAGTGGGTCCCACATTCTGGGTCAACGGGACTTTTTGACGTCGGCTCATCGGAATCCAATTCTGGAGATACCGTTGAGTTCGTATCATCATTCTGGACTCGTTGACAGGTAGTTTGCCGAGTTTTGAGAACATTGACTCCGGCACGCATTTCCGTGCAAACCGGAATTCCAAGTTCTGGTCAACGGACCAAATTGAGATCGAGTCAACGGAATCAAATTCTGGAAATACAGTTGGGTTCGTATCGTCATTCTGGTTTCGTGGACATATAATTTGTTATATTTTATAGACTTATTTTCTTGCACGTTCTTCGGTACAAAACGGCTCCGACACGGACACCGTTTTGACCCGAAATTACCTTTTTGTCCTTGTGTCCAAATTGGACCGATGGGTAGGCTATCCTAGCTAATTTGACCATTCTGGACACGTTGGCGATATTTATTTCATCGTCCGACAATGTTTGTTGATAGTTTCTTTGAGTTTAACCTTTCTCTAAATAATTAATAATTAATTCTTATAATATTCGTATTTCGGGATTAGTACAACGAAACTGAGCTCAGTCAATTCCAGTGATCTCACATCGCTGAAATTGACAAGATGGATACGTGAATCACTATAATAAGATTATCAACTTTACCGATAATCTTCTTATCTCGATTTGCGTGACGTAAGTTTCGACGTACAAATAACGAAGTACACTTTATATTAGACTAGAATTGACCCTGATTGACCAAAGTTGACCAAGTTGACCCAAAGTCAACTGTAAGTCAACACTTGACCTAGTTTGACTAGATTATTGGCCGGAGTCGACCTAGAGTTGTTTTGACTTAGAAGAACCTAGGATAATGTAGATTGATTATAGAGATTCATTTATTACAACTTGAACACCTTGTAACCTGTGTTGCTTTAAATAGGACTTTGTGGCTTCAGTTGGACCCCCTATACTTATCAGTTGTTCAGGTTATCAGGCGAGTACATTCTCTGATCATTTCATATCCTGCTTAGAATTATATTCCTGCTTTAGATTACTATACTTGATGCTGTCATGACATTATCACGGATTAGTACTATACGGATCTCTTCATGCGATGTTTTCCCCCTCGGGAGCATCGGGTACATTGTGTCATGTGTGTTTCACTTTCATCATGTACTCATGTACTTTCACTATACATGTACACTCTTATGAATCTTGTACTCTCATGCTCACAGAGCCTTCATGTATACTATCATGTGCACCCTTTTAAGGGTCCCATGTGATATCATGTACAATAACATAACCTGTTTAGATCCTTGTGTATTGATTGGGGGAAAAGGGGGAGTGCTAGTAGTCATGTGAACAATTCTATAGTAGTGTAGATCATGTACAACTCTTTAGTGTAGATCATGTACAAATCTGTCCCGTTCACATGTGCTATCCTGTACTCTACATCACTAGCCACTGTTAGTTTTCTATTTATAGTAGATATTTCTATTACAGTTCTCTCTCTGTTTACATACTGTATTTCTTCAGATCATGTATCTTACTTTACTGCATGATTATATTTTCTAACCTGCTATGATTTGTTGAGATGTATTGTGCTCGCTCCTGTCCTGACTGGACCTGTTGATAAATTTTACAGATAGCCTGAGATTGCCTGCTAGCCTAGAGGAGACACATTAGAGGTTGTTTAGGTAGTTTTTCCATTGTCTGGAGTTGTATTATTTTATGGATTACTGTATTTTGAGATTTGAGATGTATTTCTGGGTTTGTGTATTTTAGACACTTAGATTTCTCTATGCTGTATCTCTTTTGGATTTCATGTTTTATCTATCCTTATCATGCTCTACCTTAGATGTGATTGAGACTGTATCTGCTATGTCACCCCCATTCGGGGAGTATAAACTGCTTAGCATTATATATTAGATGTTGTGACCTAGGACAGCGTTCTACCACCGACACTGCGGCGTAGGCTGGGCGTCGTTACGTTCTCGTACCCTAACAGTGGGTGCGGGTTGTGACATTAAGAGTTGCTAGTTAAAATAAGCTTCAAGCAATTAATTAGAGCCTCACAATAATTGGTTTCTTGATAACATAGTCTCCTAGGTTGGCATTTTGACTAAGGGTAAAACCTAATCATTCTCAAGTTCAGATGGCTAGAAGGTCCCAATAGCAGTTTGGGGGTCGAGAGGAGAACGAGTAACTCAATCACATGGCTGGCCGATGATAACTACACTTATGTATACAACTTCCATAGCCATGGGGATACTCGGTATCTCTCTACCAATTACGAGCTTCCGTCTTTCCAAATCAGTGAAAGACAAAAACAATAAAGAGTTCAAGAAAGATGTCACTGAATACAATTTCGTGGTTCAAAGGCAATGTATAATTCAAAAGAAATTGTCAATAAGTCGCAAATAAGATCCTAGAGACATCTACATCTCAATCCACATAGGTTAATCAGAGGAAGAGCGAACCAAGTGCACTACGGTTGATCAGACCATAATACATCGATTTTAATTAGACAATATGTTAATAGGCGTACCCACTAAACATATGTCTTGAATCAAGCTCGAGAACAGAGTGAGCTTGCAAATCTAGGCTGTAATAGCAGCATTGGTTAAGATATTCAAAATACAAGTATGCGAGATTTTTGAAAGAAGACACAAGTAGTTCAAGTTTTGTGAGAATCAAAATCTTACCTGGTGTTCTTGTTTACATAGTCATCCTACTATCTTCTCATCCATAATGCCTTGGTCGACTAATGGGTTATGGACCTCTAAATTCTATATTCTCGGTAAACCTATTAGTGTCAGTCAATTACCTCGTCAATAGGTCACAAGGACCACGGATTACTAGGTTGGGAGACATGTTATCCAACTTGCAGAACTTTCACTAGTATTGGCTTTGGAACTTATGGGACATACAGGGCATTTTCCTATCCTCTATAGTATCCTAAACTTGTAATCTCATCTGAAATCATTTTACGAGAATTATGTCTCGCCCGTATACTAGGACGGTGGTAAACCCTTGGTTTCGTGATTCAGATGTGATATGCTATCAGATACTCTACCTTATATTGACACAAAATCTAAATAGGTCAACGTAGATATAGTTTTAGCAATATTCTATAGCCTACGATTCTGTAAAATAATTTTAACTCTATGGGTCGTGCCTCGCCAGTGCGCTGCTGGCTGCAGTGAATCCATAGTCTCCATAATTTAAATAAATGGCGACAGTGCGATATTGTCCTGCCATTATGAGTTAACTAACATTCCTTTAACTACATCTATAAAAATTTATGAGCTTCTAGAGATTCAAACAAGTTGACTATGAAATAAGGCATATGTAATTGTCCTATCAGTCACAACCCTTACAATAAAAGATTGAACAGGAAGGGAATAAAACTGAAGACAAAGAAATACAACTATTCTAGTACCTATTTTATGTGTATTCAAACTATGGGAAAAAAACTTGAATCGGAACTAACTCGAGGTTCATATGTGGATAACATAATCAGGAATTATATAAATAATAATAATTCTTAGGACAAAATAGGAACTAAATAAGCAATCCAGACTAAGATATGAGGATGATATCTAAAGGACAAAGACAAGGAATTGAACAATTTATCAAGGTTAGATCATAAATTTTCTATGAAACTCTGTCTCACCAAGTGAATAATCTATCCACATTGGATCGTGTCGTCATATCAGGAGATAATAGTGTACCTATGGGGATCTGACAAGCTATCAAAATTAATAACCCTCATCATAAATTGCATGGCCTAGACTACCCATCGGTAAATTTGTATAAGGGACTCCTAGTCCTACTCATTCTCTTAAATTAAATTAATCCTAACTCGTGAATTAGCATTTCCTAGTCGCAGGCTCGCATTAGTACGACTAACTTAAGTACTATCACGAGTTCGCATGATTGTGCGAAAACAGACCTGCATGGGCCACCACAAAAACTTGTCACGACTCGCAATAGACGTGTATAATAGAGAGTCCACTCGGAACGAGGGTGTTTGTTTTACATCCGTGAGTCCACACTCGGGACGAGGATGTTTACTTGTACCAGAAAGTCCACACTCGGGACGAGGGTGCCTTGTCGTGAACTAACCAGAGAGTCCACACTCGGGACGAGGGTTAGTGATTAGAACTAACCAGAGAGTCCACACTCGGGACGAGGGTTAGTGATTAGTTCAAACCTGGAGTCCACTCGGGATGAGGGTTTGGTATTCCATTGATCTTGTGTTCATTTGTTCATCCAGCAGTTCAGTTACGTGTAGTTAACTTGTTCTTGTATTCCAGTTCATAGTCACCTGTCAGTAGCCACTTGTCGTTAGTCACTTGTTAGCAGTTTGGTCGTAGTCTCTTGCCATGTTAAGTGTCGTTCCTTGTTATATCCTGTTTATATTATCATGCATGATTAAACTGCTAGATAGGCATATTTTTATGTATCTTGCTATGTCCCCTGAGGACTTGATGATCTCTTCAGGTTTAGTGCTCGCGTGGAGTTAGTTAGCAGTTCGGGATGGCGGATGATTATGACACTTGTGAGTTTCAGATGATTACGATATTGCTTGCGAGATTCAGGTATTGATATCACATTTACTATCCAGCTTGTGATCTCCTTTCATTATCATGCGATATCCTATTTATTGATTCAGATTATGGACTCTTGTTGTATTCTTTGGAGTCTTATCGGATATTTATGCTAGTGGGCTGCAGACCACAATCCATAGTGTTCATTCATGTTTTATACTCTTATTGTGGATTGAGATATAGATTTGTTCTGCCATGATTTGGCAGTATACCATAGCCTTAACAGCGTTTACGTATTCGAGTCGGACTGGAGTCCGCTAGTCGATACGTAGCTGGCTTGCTCACGAGCTCGCGTCCGAAAAGCGGGTGCGGGTTGTGACACAATTGCAGCAGTATAACGGCATATTTTCGTAAAAGATGGGCTGTCAAAAGCTTCTATCTCCCGAAAGCTGGATACGAACTTTGTGGAGCAATTTAGCGCTCACATCCATCTCAACCAGGATTCTGGCACAGTTGGATCTTGAAACCAGGGCAGTCGCTTTATCAATAGCCATGGGAAGCCCTATGCACTCGACGATGTTGAATAAGACCGATATGGCGAAAAGATGAGGGGGCAGATCTGGTAAGGAGACCCATACCGGCGCTAGCGGCGTTTCGACGAAAGGCGAAAAATTCGGCGTCCATCTGAGGCATTTATCAACCATCCATAGATCCCTTGATCGGAGGCACGGGTAGTCTTCCTCAAGAGCCGGTTTGATCAGGAAATGTCTCGCATTGAGAGATCCGATGGAGA